>CAHIKZ030002733.1:630000-1230000 GCA_903632075.3 Acanthosepion pharaonis | reverse complement strand
TTAATTTCTACCACACATTTTCTTAGTATTATTATAGTTAAATTGAAATTTCAGAGAAACGCGACATGATAATTACTATGTTGTAAGCTTATTTGCTTATATATTGTACAACTGTAGAATGGACTAATATTTTACATAATTGTTTAACGTTCGAAGAGGAATAATTATGCACTAATGCTTTGACAGAGTAGCTTCCCTTGTGGAAAGCTTCCTTTTCATTTGATTTATTTTTGACAAATAGTTTTATTATTTATTGAATGTTATTGCTTTTTAGTTTACTTTTTTTATTTTTTAAGAGCGTTTTGCTTGGGATGAGAATTTTTAGTAGCCTTCCTGCATTTTTTTTTTTTTTTTAAATTTAACGAGACTTCTATATGGGAGGTGGCAATGGTTAGTTAATTTATCTTTTTGTATTTTTTAATGTTTTTAAAAAGTATTGAAAAAAAAATTAAACCCTAGGTGGGAGTAACTCATACTGCGCAATACTTTTTTGTGGCCTTAATGCGTGAGATTTATTGTGGTCGAGCTTCTATAACTATGACATTTTTAGAATATTCAAACCCAGTTAATAACTTATTTTACATAAAACTCGTTTTTGGATGCTCATTTTCTTAAAATTATTTTTTAATACCTTAGTTAAAATAGTTTCAAGGATGAAGTTAACTCTGAAAGGTAAACTTGTATTTACTCACTTGACAAATAAGAATTATGAGTGATTTTAGATGATTTCTAATAGACATTTCAAATAAATCTGAATGTTTTCAGCACAAATCTATCTGAAAACCTTTCATTAGAACATTTTCTACATTTTATAAATTTAAAGATAAATATTTGGATATAGGTTGAGCAATTAGAGAGGAATGTATGTCAACAATTTTAAAGAAAAAATAACCAGTGATATTTCATAATTGTTTTTGAATTTATGTAGAGATGGAAGTTTTAAAATAGATAATTGTATTTTTTATGTATATATCTTTATTTTCATGTTTTTTTTTTTTTTTTTTTTTTTTTTCAGTTACATGGCCCAGATGTTAATATTCTTGCAAAAGACCTGCAAATGGCCTTGAAAAATGTGGAAGAGATTACTACTATATGTAGGCAGGAAGATCATTTTACTGATGAAGCTAACAGACGACTTTCAAAACAACTTCAGTCTGTTATCACCGAGTTGGTAAGCATTTACTTTTTGCTATTTAATCAAGTTTCTTTCCATAATTTTATTAATGCTGTCATAAACTTATTTTTTCAATTTTTCTCTTATAAACTTGCATGAAATATTTTGATTGTATGTTTATAAAGCTTAAAGCTGGTAATGTTTTTTTCTTTCGTAAAATTATGAAAAGCAATACTTGTTCATATTTATTATGCTTTATTATTCAAACCATCATGTTTTTGGTTGTTATATTCACAATATTTTGACAGTTATACTCGCCAACTTTCTTCAGTTGTCTATTGTTGTACTCAAAACTCGTTATTCAATTCATGGGTTAGATTGTTTCTCATCTCGCATTCCATGCATAGTGGGTATTTCATAGCAGTTTATACTCATCAGTATAATGTATCTCCTAAGCATAGAAAGTAGAATGAGAACAATCTATTCTGAATTGGCTAATGGGTTTAGTTTAAAATACCAATAAGGTTACCAACTGCAATAACAAACACTTGATTATCTCTTCTCTTTCTACTTATCATTAATGTTTCTGTTCCTAATTCTTCCACACCTGGTAACTCCTTGCGTTTTAGTGGCATTACTGCCTTTCTTGGGATGATTCCAATTAAAAAAAAAAAGAATTTTTTTTATGTCAAACAAGGGTTAAAAACAATCCTGTTATAAAATCTACAATAAATTATTAAGTGTTTCTAAGTAAAAAAAAATATAAAATGAATTCATAATTATACAGCTCTTAACAAACAACAAAAAGTATGATGGATTGTAAAATATACTTTGGATACTAAAATACACAAGCTTTTAACTAAAGCCTGTTGTTTACTAACTGGCTCCTTATTTTCTAATGAGAGTAACAGCTTAACTTGAAAAAAACAAGAACATCTGATGTTTGTGGTTTAACTCTGACAAAAAAACTTTAAGAGTATAAAGAACAACATTTCTACTAAATGAACTATAAACAATACCCTTACCTTAACTAGATGTACACATTACAAATGGTTTTACCATTTTTTAATCACAGTTAAAATTGAGTCAATCGGATATGAAAAGCTTGTGGCAAATTTGACCTTTGTCGTGACCTTTTTAGAACATATGCACCCTACAAATTAATTAATAAGACAAAAAACATATGTTAGAGTTACAATTTAAAAAACAACATACATGAACATTTGAACAGATTATAAACCTTCAATATCTGATAAAAATTTTTGATTCTAGGAAGCCAGATTCCAAAGACATTTTTGATGCAATTATTAATGATTTCTCAATATTTCTTTCTTTATGATTGTACATACAAATTCTTTATACCACTGCTTTTTGCAATCAGTCTTGTGGATTTTTGACCCTGCAAATTTTTCTCTTGAGAGATTTTGATTTCACACATATGAGTATTTGTCTGTGTATGTATGTATTAGAATATCAAAGAAAGTTAACTGGATTCTGGTTTTTAGAACAATATCTATTAATAAAAGGTTAACACGATCAACATGCTCATATCAATGCTAAAGCTTTTCATTGTAATAGACATAATAAAAACAAATTTAATGAAGTATCTGTTTTCAGTTTTCATTTATAATTTTACTTAATTCTTTCTTAATAATAAGGGAAGGAACTGATGGATTTTGAACCTTAAGAACTTATCACCAAAATATGGAAACAAATCCACCAACAAGAAAAAATTATTAAAATATAACAGATATAACTTTTCTGTTGTCTTTAATAGAATTTGTTTGAATGAACATTTGTTACCAAGATACACCCAATATATATATATATATATGTGTGTGTGTGTGTGTGTTTCAAGCTAGCTAAATTGTTTATTATATACTATCAGGCTTTGCCTACTCATTATCACTTCACAAATTAAGATATATTCACGACTTGAAATCTTCAAAACAAAAATTTTAAATGAACATTTCATTCATAAATTGGCTTGTTAAGGAAAGGTTTACAAATAGATGCCAACTTGTTGGAAGGTCAAGTAAAATGCAAACTTCAAACAGTTAATTAATGAAATAAACATTTTGAAATCAATATGCATATTAATTAAACCTGAAAACTGATTTTGCCTAGAAGTTGATAATATATAATACAGATATTTAGCCTTTAGTGCGTAAACCCTGCTTTGGAAGGGTATACACGTTTGGATACTTGCCAGTCACAGAGATCCGTCCCTGATATTCTGTCTAAAACAGACTGTCAGTGCTGGGTGTTGACCTCAATGTCCACTTTTATATATATATATATATATATATATATATATATTCAAACATGTTTTATTGAATTTGAGTGACAAAATCTGTTTGAATAAATGTTTGCTTCCTAAGTATATTATACATATATATATATATATATATATATATATATATTTTTAATAACCTATACTTTTGTGGCAAATTCTCCTTTATGCTGATCTTGTTGAATAAAACAAGAAATATTAGCTACATGTTTTTTAAACAATTTTTCTTAATTTTGAATCAAATGCTTTACATTAGGTCAAAATTCATGACTGAACAATCATCTCTCAGTTGCATCTCTGTCTTTGGGTATTGGTTGAATTCATTGAATGTGTGAATTCTTGTACTTTTAACTATTTTATCAGTTATCATCAGAGTAGAGGCATAGAAAAATTTAAGTTGCTAATTTTGTTTTAATCTATTAAAATATTTTATGAATTAATCAGTTAAGATTTGAAATTACATACATCATTAGTTTAATACAGTGATGTCATGTGGTTCACTTGCAGATTATAAACATTTGAGAATGTAAATGGAATTGTTGAAACAAATACTATTTATGGATGGTGCTTTTCTTTTAATATAGATTGCATCCATAATTTGTAATATTTTCCTATTTGTGTATAATAATTACAGTGCTTTAAAAAATGCCAGGAAGTATCCAGCAAAATCTTGTCTACTACACTGACAACACAGATTGAGATGGTCAAAAGTACTTGAAGAAAACATGAACATGAAAACATGTATATCTTATTCAAAAATTTGAAAAATACAATAAAAAATGAAAAAGCATGCCCTGAATTTAACAAAACCTATATATATATATATATATATATATATATATATATAGAGAGAGAGAGAGAGAGAGAAAGGGTATCCAACTACAAACTGATACCATGAACAGTTTGAAAAATCCTGCGAATTTTAAAATTAAAATTTGTAGGTGAAAATGGTCATTAACTAAAGATATTTGTTCTGTTTAATGAAAATAAACATTGAGCACTCTTTTGTGAGTCAGTTTTAATATATTTCAAATTCTTAAATTGAAGTAACAATTGTTTTGTAAGGAAAGAAGATATGTTGTATGATTCTGAAAGTAAATTCACTGTGGGAGATTCTGATACACTATATTCTGATACTTCCTATAACACTTTCACCTTTAATATTTTATTTTGTCTTTTGATTAAAAAAAAGAATAAGCAATAATAATCTTAATAGGACTCTGGATTATACCAACAGATTACTACCTGTATGTAATATATACCAGTTAAATCATGACGCACTATGACAAATATAATCAAACTAATTTTAGCCTACTATTATGCTGTAAGATAAAAGTTAAAACAAAGTTCTAACAAAATATTTTGTATTTTTACTGTGCTTCCATTTAAACTAGTAGAGAAATTGTGAAATTGGAAAGTAACCTTAATGAAGGTATAGAGTAGATGCTGCCAAGGAATTCTGGGATATTTTAAAATGTTGCCAAATGTAAATGGAAAACCAATAATTAAACTGATTCTGATGCTGTCTAAGATAACAAAATGCTTATCAAATGCAAAAAAAAAAAACAACTTTTGTTTCACAGGGGACAACCATGGGAAGTCTGTTAATTTATAAAATCAGATAAGTGTAGAATATGACAATATAAACAGTTGCATTGTCACTAATGATGATGCAGATCAGAATAATATCAACTGCTATACAAAGGACAAGTTAGAAATGTTCACTACCAAACCTTATATATTACAGAAGGTACAATATCTGAGTTAATAATCAAGATGAGCATTCTGGTTTGTGAATAATGAAGCATATTATGATGATAACTCATTATCTCAAAGATTTCAACATAAATTGATCAAATTTATCTATAAGCCTTTATGCTTTTATTTTGCAGTTATTTTTTTTAATTTCATTTATTGACATTGTTGTCATACATTTTAATATAATTCCATTATCTGATATTATTATGACATGATTGATATTAAGTGATTTCTCTTTTGATGCTTTATTGATATTCTCTTTCAGTGCATTTCTGAATTAAAAAATAAAAAATGAATAAAACAATAAAGATAACTTTATTAGTCATAATAATTTTCCTTTCTTTGTTAGGATTTTTGTATAATTAAATTTTTCATATTTTATTTAATAAATTTAATGGCAATTTCCTAAAATTACTTCACCTTTTATTGATAAAACCCAAAGAAGAATTTGCAATGTTATTGGTCCTGACCTGCCATAGGGTAACTTCTCTGTGCTTTTCTATAAATATTTTCATGGTAATTGTACTGATTTGATTTCCTCTTTGATTACTCAACTTTATAAAGTTTAATTTAAGTACAGTACTAGATTGGTGGCAAAGTTTCATCATTTTATAATTGAAATGGCTAGATGTAACCATAAGTTCTTCTCTGGCACATCACTTGTGGAACTCTCTTCTAGCTTCTTGCTTTCCAGCTAACTTTGATCTTCAAAAATTGAAATTTCTTGTCAATTGTTATCTTCTGTCTTAATTCCTGTTCTTTTATTGTTCTCTCTTCTTAATGTTTTCTTTCCTCATATTATCCCAAACTCAGTAACTCCTTGTATTTTAGTGGCTTTATTATCTTGTTTGGTGTGAAATGATTAAAAAAAAAGAATTTCTAAAAATATTTCTATTTTTAGAAAACAACCAGATACTTTCACACCTTTATTTTAAATTTTACTAGCAAATTATAAATCTGTTTATTTTTTTATTACTTTTTCTTTTAGAAATATATAATTCTTAATATTCTTGTATTTTTTTCAGCTTGCTTTAGACAACAAAGTTTCTTCAACAGCTTTAGCTTCTAAGCATTATGAGATCGTGGAAACATTGATATCTTTATCTGAAGGACAAGTAAGATACCAAAATTGTAGCATTTATATTCAATAATAAATTATCCAACTAGAAAGGGCTGTTAAATTAAAAAATTTAAAGTCTAAATTTCAGTCATGTGAAAACTTTTTTTTTACAATTTTTTTTTTTAAAATAACAATTACATTTTCTTTATTATTGTGTAGAAATTAATTAAAATAAGCAGGCTAATTGCATATGATTATCATTTTCTTTTTTTGTAAATTTAGCATATATTTTTTATGTCGATATTTTTGGATATTTTACAGGTAAATAATTAAAAAATTGTCTTCATATTATTTGTTTTAAATATTAATTCTTCTTATTATTATTATTACCCAATATCTTTCAAATAATCTTTGAAATAAATTTTAAAAAATAGTCTCTTAACATAAAATGAATTCTCCTGAGTTTGTTGATTTCTAATGCTATATAATTGTTGACAACAAAAAGATATTTGTTAATGTATAATTTTTGCTTTCCTAAAAGTGTTACCAAAATGTTTTTACTGAAATATCTATTATTTCACCTCTAATAGTGAATATATTTCCTTATTCCTATGTTATCTCTTTATTCTTAGGAAGTATATCCTGCTGTCAAGGAGAGTGTGAAGGATGTGATGAAATTAATGTGCAATTGTGACCGCCATATTAGCCACATCCTCATTAACTCCTCAGTACCACTCTCGCTTATTAGTGAAATCAAGAGTACTGAAAAGGGTAAAATACTTTCAGATATTTGAACTTGTTATAAGTAACTTTTTTTTTCATAAATCATAAAGTTATAATGTATGCTCTGTATTTGGGGGGGTAGAAAAATTAACTTGGTATCACATGATTCATTCTAATATTGGATATTTGTATTATTTTGCCCAAATAGTACAACTTTGGGAAAGTTAAGATGTTATGCCTTTTGCATGTGACACTCTCCTGTCATTAATTACTTTAAACTTTTCTTGTCATAAGTTAAAAAATCAGAAGCAATTCTTTACAAATGTCTTATGCAAGATTTAATTAGTGAAATATCAAAAATGCATTGTTCTTTGTTCTGCTTAATTTTTTATCAAAAGGGAAAGGAAATACTTTCTTTCTATTATTTAATTTATGCATTGTGATTATTACAATTTTTTCCTTGACCCTGGCCTAAAAACCTATTTCGATAAACAAAATATATTGTGATAAGCTTCATCCATCTTGTACCAGAAATGAAACCACATATACTGAAATGTACCCTGTTAATTCCTGCATTGTCCTTTATTTGAAATAGAACATATTCATATACTTGGTTGTCTAACTTTGATTTTTATTGTTTTTCTGTATTTAAGTATTTGTGTATTTTTTGTGTATGTAATATAAAAAATTCTAAAACTCAGTGAAGATTGTTGTGTCTAACCATTAGATTTGTTTTAGGTTAATGTTAACAACTTATATTTTATAAGAGAGAAAAATAAACATTATCATTATTGTTGCTCATCCACAAAAATCAAACACCTATTTTTTGATCTAGGATTGTGATCAGTTTATATATAAATGAGCAATTTACTTTATGCCAGGTTGGTCATTGGTATTAAATCATTTTCCCCCATCTATCTTATATTAAAATAATTTAAATAGCATCGGGATTCATTCCAGCTTATCAAGCTGACTCTATGATCAATACATAAGAAAGACCAGGAATAAGAAACCTTTGTTCAAGATGAATTTATGGTAGCTATTTCACCTGTGACTGTTGGAATATAACCTTTTGTCTTCAATCAATCATAAACACATTGTATCTGTAGAAAAGATAAGTACTCACTTGTTGACTTTAGAAGATCAATTACCTGCACAAAGAAAACTATTTTTCAACTATTGTAAAAGATTAGTTCTTTGACTTATTGATGTTATCTTTCAGTTACTGTTGAATTCTGTAACTCTGCAACATTACTGGCAGCCATTTTAGCTGGAGAAGACTCTCTCCCTGTTGATATTCACAGTAAGTTGGTATTTTATTATTATAAAAAATAACAAATTATATATCTATATAATAACAGCAGTCATGTAATTAAATTACATTGTAAAATGCAGCAATACTAGAATCCTTGTTAGTTAAAAATATATTTGCATGTTTTTGCTTTTTTTTAGATATAGTCTGTGAAACCATCTATTTTTTAGAAAAATTCTTTTTTTTCTTTGTCTTCAAACAACTTGATACAAAATTTATAAAGTTCCTAACTTTTTATAATATATCTAATAACCAGAACTGCAAAATTAGAATCTGAAAAATAAATTTTGGTAAAACTCAATTTTCCTTTTCTGTTATTCTATCTAAGTCCTACTGAATTAGAATTATATTCTTTTAACAGTGTCAACCATAATAGTAAAAGATATTTTTAATAAATGACAAAAATCTATCCAATCATCAAGTTATTTTTCATGTATATTTGTTAATGTTTCTGTTACTTCTCTCTATATTCAAGATAATATAGACATCCTGTTACTAGTGAAGCTGTTAAATTTCATTGAGAATCCTGGAGGAACAATGTATGCAGAAGCTGTATCAGTAGATCTTATGACTCTAATATTGGCATATAACTTACATCATAGAAATAATGTGCAAAATAATGTGTTGATGCAAGCACTGATCCATGAAAATATCCAATACCCTGAAGTGCTACTAGAAAAGGTGCTTCTATTCTTCAATAGAGGAGGTAAGTGGTTTATTGTAAATAAAGAGAGCTTTTTAAGCAAATTTGGAATTTCTCCTTTTGAATCCATTTTTTTTTCTTAAAAAAAACAAAACAAACTGCATTCAAAATAGTTACCTATGAATTTTATGAGTTAAAAAATGAGGTGAAATTATAGTAATTTCAAACCAATTGTATTTATATATCTATCTTTATTAAAATAAAACTTTTTTTCAGTTCATATTGATTTTTAAGTTTTGTCTCTACAGTTGGTAATAACTGTTTTGTTAACAAAAGTCTAATAATATTAATAATACTAGTTATTTTGATTATCTAATTTATATCATCATTATATTATATCAAATTCAATTCTTTTCTTGATCTTCATTACTTATATGAAAATATTCATTATTCCTTACATAAAAAAGATTTAAATATTGCCGAAAGAGAAATTTGTATCTCTCTAAAAAAATACATACATTCATAATTTCTTTTAAATATGTTTAATTTCTGTCTAAACTTCTGGGATGAGTTATCATTATTTAATAAGGAAATGGCTTTAGGAACTGTACAACTGAAGCCAACAGTATGACTGAGATAAGTAAATGATACCCTCATACTCTGGCCTAACCAGGGAGATGTACAAATAATGCTGGACCATGGGAATTCAATAAAACCTTCAATTCAGTTCACAATGGAAGAAGAAAAGGATAATCAGGTAGCCTCCATGGATGTACTAATAACTCACACAGAGAATGGGTTCAAGACCTCCATATATCACAAAACAACCTTTACTGGACAATATCTAAACTTCAATTCCCACCAGCTACAAGAACATGCAAAAATCATAAGTGGTGACCATGACACATATCAACAGAAAATGATCAGCATCAAGTGTACTCTTCAGAATAGCAACTACTCTGCAAACATAACATCAGCATCTGCAGGTAGAAGTAGAAGGTTCAAAGAGGACCAGAAAATTGCCATGATTTACAAATGCTTATTGGAAAAAATTCAGTTGATCTATGGTTTATACAGCGTCAGGACAATATTCAGAATTAAATGAAGAAATTTTTTAAAAATATATTCAAATATATTGTAGTCTACATTATATTAGTGCTTGCTAATATATATGATTTAATATTAGATAAATATTAATAGATAATACTAAATACTTTATAACACAAATTGTAATGAAAGATTCAAAATACTTGAAAGCTATTCTCAAACAAAATAAACCACCCATATTAAATATTTTCTTTCAACACAGGAGAAGACATTTTTAAATTTAAAAAAAAATTAATGTAATCTTCATTAAACAATCAGCCTAATGAGTCGCATAACAAAACTTAACATCTGAATTTTGATGGACAGAATGCATAGCAGAATTAACAGAATTAATAAACAGAGCAAGAACATTTCAGTTTCTTTAAAGACACTGGAACAAAGAATGAAATATTTATTATCAGAATGATATCAGAGCAATACAAATGCAATAGCATGTATACCTATGTTTTATAGATTATGCAAAAGTGTTTGACAAGGTATAACACAAAGAACTGTTAGAACTGCTTGTTAAGCTTGGTTTATTTGAGAAAGATATTTGAATAATGCATAACTTATACTAGAAGTAAACCACCTGAATATGGATAGAAAATGAATTCAGTAAATAAGGACATAAGACAGGATATATCTCCTCACTGCATTTATTCAAGCTTTACAGTGAGATGATCCTGAAAGAACTAGAAATCCTATGAGGATTTATTAGCACACACAATCTTAAAAGCATAAGATATGCAGATGACACAGTGTTGATAGCAGACAGAGAAACTACAGGAACTCCTACAAAAGATAGTAAAGGAAAGTGAGAAGAAAGGACTAAACATCAATTGTAAGAAGATAGAATGTATGGTTGTCAACAAAAGGAACAGCCCAAGATATGAATTACAAATTGGAGATACCAAAATTAAGCAAGTACAAAAATTTAAATATCTGGGAAGTGTTTTAACAGAGGATGGAAAAATGTGACACCATTATCTAATGATGCATTGGAATAGTAAAAGATACCTTCCAAGAGCTAGAAACAGAAAAATTTTGTTAGAAACAAAGAAAACAGAAAACTGTTATGTAATATCAGTCTTCCTCTCTGACAGTGAATGTTGGACAATCTTCTCACAGATGAAAAAGAGACTTGAGGAAATAGAAATGTGGTTTTACAGAAGGATGCTGAAAATCCCATGGACTGAACATGTAAGTAACAAGAAAGTTTGAAGGAAAAGAGGGACAAAATGTAGATTTATACTTAGAATCAGAAAGAGACAGTTGAAATTTCTCGGACATATAATGAAGAAAGAGTGCTTGAAGAATTTGGCATGCTCAGGACATATTGAAGGTAAGAAGGGCAACAAGTAACAAGTAACATATCTAAGAAACTGTTGGCAGAACAGGGATTAGAAGGGATAGCGAAAAGACAAACTTTACTAAGAGGTACCAAAGATATGAAGTTGTGGAGAGCTATGATCACCCACATCTTGAAGGGACACTTTGCATAAAAGAAGAAGGTGCTCTCAAGTTATGTGACCCCTAATGGATTAAATTTAAAAAAAAAAAATTAAAATGTATATTGACTAACTTACAGTTAAAACTATTCTACATATGACATCCCTTATATTCAGTATATATGCATTTAAATTAGAATTTATAATGTTTATAGAATTATAAATTAATCAAAACTTCTCTTTATTGGAATTGATAAGATTAATGTTCTTGATAATGACTAGTGATTGTCAAAAGTACTTGAACAAAATATTATGAACTGTTCATAGCCTTCTGAATTTCATGTGGATGTGAAACTGCTTATATACAATTTGAAAAAATGCCTAAAAAAATAGACTTTTTTGGTCAAATTTAATAAAATGCATTTGAATGAATTTTTGCTGTTTAAGTATACATTGTATAATATTGTAAATTCTGATTGTTTTCATTATTTACCTTTCAGTGGATTTGCTTGTTGACCAGGGTTTGCTGAATGTCCATAATAATTCAGTAATTCAGTTTCTGAAGGACATGTTTAGTCATGATGACACAAGTAATATGTATTATACAAATGATGTCAAAGTGATGCTGGACATTGTGCTACGTAACATTACAGATAAACCACACGGAGATAAGGTAAGATAAATGAACATTTAAAATTTGAGAATAATGAATATTCATAAATATTGACTTAGCTGTTTTCAACAGCTTGTAACCAAGAGAAAAGAATTGTTATATAAAATATTCTTTTTATTATTATTACTAATAATAAAAAACTGCAAAAACTAATAGAAAAACAGTGAGTTATTTAAACCAAGCAAATTGAAAAATTCATATGAAAAAAATTGAGTATTTAAAACATCCTCACTTGTCTTCTATAAGTCTATCCTGTCTTGGTAGCAAATGATGTTCCCTTCCTAAAGAATTCTTCCTTCAAAAAACTAATGGTCTTTAAAGGTTTTGTCAATTTGCATCTGATTTTTTTGTTCCTTCTTCAATTCAAATTCAAAAATATTTTTTCCTGAAATGATTTCAAATGTTTCTTCTAATTGATATGATTGAAAATTCTGTTTGATTTTTTAATCATTTTTCACAACAGCTTTCAAATCTTTATTGATTGATGGTGTTGATCAACTCTCCTAGTTTTCTAAATTGAATATATTTGTTATGTGGAAACTATATGTCAAAATGATTAATTTAACCAAAAATGGTGCAAATAATTTTCAATGCTTTTGGATATTCTTATTCTGGTGGCTATCTCCATGTCATATAATGTTAAATTTCAAGTAATGTTTTGATTTGGTCACAATCAACCTAAATTGGTTTATCCAACTAGAGTATTGTTCAGCACAAAATTTTGCAAATCACTTTTGATACATTTGATCATTCACAATATCTGTTCCATAAATTGTAAAAATCTTTACTTTGCAACTTTAAGTTGCATCTTTACCTTTCTTAAAAAAAAACAATATACCAATAACATTGCTTACTTTCTTGTCTTCAATGTTAGAATAAGTAAAGAGAAATATATCAATTTTGACAAAAAAAAATCAACACTGTTGACTTATGAGATAATACAATTAAAACTGAGCTTTTTGAATAAACTTATGTAAAACTAAAAACTCCTAATGTTGAAAAACAACAGACATGCAAAACAAACTTTTTGGCCACTTAATATTTATGGATCCATTAAAAAAAATGAACCACTCTATTTTTTTTCATTTTTCTTATATTTTAAAATCATGATTGTTCAGTAAAGTTTTAAAGGATGAGAATATAATTTTCCTGAGTTGAAAGAAAGAGGTTCATGTTTATATTGCATAACTGATATAGATATTTTTACATTGGCAAGATAAGCCAAAGAGAATGGGTATTATTGAAAAAAAATCAACCCAGTGTTATTGGATCTATATCAGTCTTTGGCCATTTTGACTTTCTGTATGGCATATTTAATTTCATGATTGTACCATAATTATCTCTGAATTTCATTGTGGAATTTTAACACCTGTTTTTTTTTTTTAAAAAAAGCTAGGAAGCATACATAAAACGTAATTTGATGGGCAATTTTTTTTGCTAATTGAAAGCATGAGTGGAAAAAATTCTGATATAAGTATTATTTCTATATTTTAAACAGAAAAATGATATTTGTGCAAACGCTGTCAACATATTACCTTTTTAGGTCATAAAAATGTTGATTTTAAAAATCTTACAAAATTCAATTAATTATTGGATTTTGATCAAACTTTTGTTGTTTTGTAAAATAATTTTTTTTTATGTAGTCACTCATTTTTTTTATGTAGTCACACTTCAAAATTTTTGAGGAAATATTTTTTTCATTGTGATTATACTTCCAAATTAAAAAAATTATTGATTTTCAATTGTTTAGTGAGGCATATCATATGACAATTTACACTTTTTAAAGATAAGACCTTGAAAAATAAATACTGAAAAAATAAAAATTTGGAACCCAGCTGAGAAATCAATATCGATGACTTTTTTTTTTTTTTGTTTTAATTTATATTCTAGAGCTGTTGTCTGTAAGAAGAAAATGAAAAATTTTCTATAATTTTTTTTTTTTTTTTTTAGTTTTCTATAATATTGATTTAATATTTTAAAAAGTCTTTCTTTAATCTTTCAAAAGGTGTAGCAGTTTGGGATTTTGTTTTATAAACACTTGATGTCTGTTATAACAAATAAATATACAAAGAAATTGAAGAAATAATTGTCTCCAACTATTTTTTAAAATGATTTTAAAACCATGCTCTATATGACTTTATTTACTGTACAAAAAGTTTATCCTGTCACTGAAGGAGACTCTGATCCCTGACCAATAGTGTGCTTGAATTTCATTGTGGTGTTGTCATATTCTGCTATGGTAACAGAAAACAACTTGGAATTAAATTAACAAAAAGAAAACTGCAATTAACAGACCTTGAAAAAGAATGGGAAGTAATACTAATAATGCAGAAAGCTAAAGGTTAAAAATATCATACAGGTCGTGGTTGCAGTGGTGGTGGCGGTGGTTATTATTAACAGCAACTACTACTAATCACTCATACTAACTACATCATGGTTGAGATGGACTTACTGAAAAAACAAACAATAAATGTATATCTTCAACATTAATTTTAAAGAAATTTTCTACAGAATTTGTAGAAGAATTAACCAATATATTATTACAAGGTAATATTGTAGGTAGAGATGTGTGTCATACATGAAACTTAGATAATTGCAATGTGAATTTTAAGAGACAAATCTTAAATTTTTCTAATAATAATTATAAAATGCTTTAATTTACAGATGATGATAAAGATTGCCTAATTTCAAAATATAACCTAGCAACAGATTATTTAAATAAGGATTTATTTTTAGGTTAAACTAATATAGTAAATAGTACATTAATTTCTCATGTATTCATGCAAACCATTGAAATATTTTGTACTTGTCTTCCACATAAAACTCGTTTCCTGATTAATCCAATATATAACTTGTGGATAAGCCAAAAGATTTTTCTATTTTAAAAATAAAATAGTTTGTTTTGTAAATTTTTGACAGTGAAAAGAAAACTTTATTTCTTTTAATATTCAAAAATGTATTCTATTTAATTAAATATTTAAAAAATATTATTATTATAATGTTTTTCACCAAAAATAATTTATTATTTGAAACAAAAAACAGTTTTTCTTACATTCTTTATTGTCAGAATTTCATGTTACAATGGGTTCTTGAATTAACTTTTTAAAACTAATGATTATTTTTTTTTTAAAAATTATAGAAAAAATAAATATTTAAAAAAAAAATTGTTTTTTATTATTCTTCAGAAATCATTTGTTTCATAGCTATTTGCTTGTCTGCCATCAGCCAGTAATACAAATATTATATCACCCACCCAACCTATCAGCATGTTATAAAATGTTTTTCAGCTTTTGTAAATAAAATTTGGGAATTTTTTCCCTAGTTAAATTGAGTATAGATTAATAAAGTTTCCATAAAATTCTCTTTATGTTAAAGTTATTTTTATTTTTAATAGATTGTTTTTGTTGTTTACAATATTGAGTTTCCTGTCAATCAGATAAGAGACATTGTTGTTATTTTTGCTGATAAAAGAAAAAAATTGACTTGTAGCAATTTCATTAAACTTCAATTAATTAAAATGTTTCATTTTTCTTTGCAAAATACAAATTTGGATTCTTATGCTTGTCAGGAAAGTATGAAAAATCATAACAACTCACTTTTTAAATTTTTAATTAATATCTTCTGACAAGATTAGAGATACCTAATTGTAAGAACATAATAGATTTTTTTTTTTTTTTTTTATTAATATTTTTACTTTTAATCCTTACTCATTCTCTCACACTTCTCGTTTGAAGTTGGGAATATCTGGTACCAAAGGGGGACAACTATTAAATATTAGAGTAATCTTCCTTAGAAAAATATTGTAAATATTGGGCTGTCCGGAAAGTTCATGCCGATTTTTAGTTGTACAAGTTCCAACACGTTAGAACTTAGAATTTATCGACAGATATAATATGCTTACATTTCCTATTAAAACACATCTTTCTCAAACTATCTCTTGAGAAAGAAAGTTTAAAATTACTTAATTACTTTTTTGCATACCTATGAAAATGGAAGATTATGATACTTCTTGATGTTTTTTTTTCTTAAAATGCCTTGCAAACAATAAAAAAAAGATATATGCTGTGTACAGTGAAGGTACTTTAGTTGACAGAACTGTACAGAAGTGGTTCACTAAGGTTAGAGTTTGTGATTGTAACCTTATTGATGAAGGATACTCAGGCATACTCCCCCCCCCCACACACACACAATCACACACTACAGATGATGATCAAATCAAGACATTGGCTGAGATTAACCAATATTACACAATGCAGAAATTGGAAAACTAAATTTATCAAAATCCACCATCCATGAGCACTAAGTGAAAAGAATATTTTGGATCGCATTTCATCTGTAATTTGCTGTACAAATGCAATGAAAATGTACCCTTTTTGAAAAAAATTGTGATGGGTGATGAGAAATGGATCATTTACAACAATGTTCAGCAAAAAAAGATCATGGGGTAAGTGACATGAGCCAACTTTAGCCACTTCAAAAGCAGGTCTTCATCCTAAGAAAGTCATGCTGTGCATCTGGTGGGATTGGAAAGAAATCCTGTACTATGATCTTCTGACAAGTAACCTGTCAATTGATTCTGAAAAGTACTGCTTGCAACTAAATGAATTAAAGGCAGCAATTCAAGAAAAATGCTCTGAATTGGCAAACAAGAAAAGTGTTGTTTTCCATCAGGATATTGCCAGACCTCATATTTATTTGGCAACCTGGCAAAAATTATTGCAGCTTGGCTGGGATGTGTTACCCCACCCACTATATTCACCAGACTTTGGATTTTCATTTATTCAGGTCCTTGCAAATCCTTAATGGTAAAAATTTTAATTCTTTGGACAACGTAAAAAACCACCTTAATCAGTTCTTTTCCAAGAAACCACCGAAATTCTAGGAAGATGGAATCTTTAATGGAGTTAGGTTGTGCAACAAAATGGTTCATATTTAATTGAGTAAATATTTAATGGTATAATTTTGTTTAACGTTTTAATTTCCCTTAAAAATCAGCATGAACTTTCCATATAACCCATAGTCAATTTCATTGATCTCCCTTATTTATTAATATTCTCTTGTATTGTTGGTAAACATATTATAAAAATAAAAACATATGCCATCATTAGCCATATGATGTTTGAAGTTAACTTCCAAACTCTGAGTATGGTAAGTGCTATAATTTTTAAAATTTTGATTCTTGATAAACAGAAACCATGTTTATATACTTAAAAAAATGAGAAAATTTCAGGGTAAGTGGACAAATTATTATTTCTTTGTTAGCAATCATTATTTTTTAAAAATTAATTCTGGAACACATTATGCTACATGAAATATTGCTTCAGTGTTTTTAGAGCTTCCAAGAATAAAGTATTCAGTTTTTTGTTATGAAAGTTAAATTTTTCACCTAAGCTGAAAAATAATAACTGAATTTTAATCTTGAATTTCGCATAGATATCATTCAGTCATTTAAACAATCTCAATTTGAAATTGTGAAAAGAAAATCAATTAATTCATGACTGTATCCTCTTGAAATGAAACTTCAGATTTGGGAGAATCAACTCAGAACTTGTGATACTTTCCATTTCCCCACATTAACCAGTCACTATAAAGAACCTGGCTATGTTATTTATTGTGATGAGTTAAAGGATTTAAAAAAAAGAAAAAGAACTGATCACCAGATTTAATGATTTCAAACCTAGAAAAGCCATTATTTACAATTTTGTAAATCCATTTAATGCTCATGTTGAAACTATAGTATGAAAAAAACTGCTACAATGATGAACTTCTCTGAAAAAATTGAAAATGCTTTTTATCCTGCCCTACCATTCTGTTATTTTTCTTTTGTATTCATTTTTTTAATTTTTTTTAGATGCTTCCCTTTGATCATATATAAAATAGATATACAATAATTAAATATGAAGTCTGATAAATGCTTTCTTTTTGAAGTGTAATCCAATTCATGATAAACAATGTCACATGGTTGCCCATGCCTGTTCTGTATATTGTTTGCAGAATGAAAATAAATAGAGAAACTACAAGTTTAGCTCCCTGTCATGTTGTGTAGAAAAAACTGAATTGTATACATTCTTGAATTGATTCATGTTAGCAGAAGTCAATCCACAGAGACAATATAAAGAGTGCAAATAAATGTTTAGTGGCTGCTTAAGAGTTGAAAGTGTTGCAAATGGGCTGTCACTTTTCCTTTTACTTAGATGATTTCTGGCTGGTTTTCAACCACTCCTACCTTTTTTGCCACTACACCTGCATAGAGCATATGTTAGCTTGAAATCCCTGAATGTTTATTTATGGTCTTTAATGTCAACAGGAAAATTCCAGTTCAAGATGATACTTATAACAAGCCTGGTAGCCATGCAACTGGAGTCTGAAAATACAGGAAAAAACATTATATACAAAAATGGCATTTTAATATCTTTAGAGATCTTAGTTTTGAGTTAAGTTATAAAATTCTTGATATGCTATTTCATCCAGGAAATATCTACATTTTGAGCAATTATGGCCTGGAGTTATATTCTTTAACATCAACATTAAATTGAAGAAGTAACTTATTTTTTTCAATACAAAATTTTTACTAACATTTTGTACTTACCAAGCATAACAAAATGAAATCCACTGCTTAACAAATATATGCACACATTAAACAATTGCATGTATTTTCAATAACTAAATTAGTGTATATTGTAAATGACTTTTTCCTTGCTTGCTCCCATTTTTCAAAAATTACACAGAAATATAATTTTTTGTTTTTTTGATTGCTTACAATTACACTGACTATTCTTATACTAATTATAAATGAATTGACTCATTATTTCTGCAATATCATCTAACAAATGTTCTTAATTTGTGGTAAATAAAGTGATTTTTCAGTATTTAGTTAGTAGGGGAGGTTAGTTTTGTTTTTTCCTTGTATTTATGGAAATGTCAATAATTCTTATACTTGTAAGGTGTTTCCTAATAATATGTATAGTTGTTAATAAAATAATTACTGAATATTACTAACAAGTTTCTAGCTAAAAATATTTTCAGTAATTGTCATTTAGTAGCAATTTAGGTCCCCACATGTTCACTCCCAGTCATGGACTCCAGTTGCATGGCTACCAGGCTTGTTATAAGTATCAACTTGAATTGAAATTTTCCTGTTGGCATTAAAGACCATAAATAAGCATTCAGGGATTTCAAGCTAACATATGCTCCATGCAGGTGTAGTGACAAGAAAGGTAGGATCGGTTGAAAACCAGCCATGAATCTTCTAGGTAAAAGGAAAATGGATTTTTGTGGACACTCGCATTAATGTAAAAAGATCTAAAAGTGTGGCTGTTGGTTAGCTCCAGTGACTAGACCCAAAGCGTTGTGAGTTCAATACAATGCTATGGCAGTGGTGAACCAAAAAAACTTTGAAAGTTGAGTTAAAGAGAAATAACTGAGACATCCGGAAGAGGCATGGTACATGGAACTAGAACAATCTACCCTGGTGAACGAAATAAAGTGTTCGGTTCAAAATTCCAATCACCTGAAGAAGGTAGAGAGTATACAATGGCTGAAATGCAATGAAGATGAGGATAACAGAATAATGTAAATAATGCAAGTAATCCTAATACCTCATCTCTGAGATATAGACATCTAAATTTGACATCACTTTTTTCATTGGATTATTTTTCTTAATATCACCAGTAATGCTTTGACAGAATTACAAGATTTTTCAATGAAATGAACTGTTTCTGCAGTATCCCCTCCACTTATTAATGGGTGAGTTTTAACTGCAGGTGCAGTTTGATCACAAAACACTTTTAAACAATGGGAAACTTTTTGTCTCCCAACGGGTTTTGGGTAAACTGCTACATCAGTTTTGAAAGTTTAACAAATCGGGTTTTTATACTCAAAAAGACCTTTTACAATTTCCCATTTTGCCTACATTTTTTTACCTTCAGAGTAAAATGTTAATTCAGAAAAAGTTTCAATAATCCAATTATTTTGAATATTTTAAAAGAGTGAAAATAATAAAAAAGTATGAGCCATTTTTTACTTACCCAAGGCTTATTAGAAACAATGTCAATTTTTTTTTTAATAGAAACTGTTTAGTTCTGTTATTATCACATACAATGGCAATTGCTTAACTGTCTAATTGGTTGATTGCATCAATAATACCGGATTTTGCAAAAGTCCTGTTGCACTTCATTTTTTAGAATTTTTGTGACAACTTTAACTGTCAAAATAATTTTAATTTACAATAACTTAAAATTTGACCTTTTCAGGTAATTATCATTTCAGGTAAATAATGGTAAGATGTATGTATACAACAATGGAAGCAAAAAGAATTGAGATATTTGCTCTCCTTCGTGCAGGCCACAACAAGTCATAAATCGCCAAGCAGCTAAAAGTCAGTCAGATGAACATCCACAGAGTTGCAGATAGATTGAGGGACGGTGAAGGCTTCATGGATCAACCTCACTCAGGCAGACCCCTAGTTGTCAACAAGTCGACTGTTAGGAAAGCATTTGTAAAGAATCCAATGCTCAAAATGATCAAGCTTGTGAAAAGAAAAAATATCTCTGTGGCCATAGTGCCCAGGGCCATCAAGAATGACAGGAAAAAGCTTCAGGTGTGTGTAAAGACCCCTGCTAACTGTTCGTATGCAAGAAAAATGTTGAGAGTGCTGTCATCATTTTTTTAATAATTTGAAAAGCCGTGGGAATCGCATTGTCTCAAATGAGAAGACCTTCAGGATGGATCCGGTCATGAACAAGCAGAACAATTGTGTTGTTAGTTTTGTCCAGGATATCTCTGAGTTTCACTACATTTCTACAACCAAGCACCTGGCCTCTGTGATGATGCTTGGCATCGTGGCCTCAAATGGAAAGAAGATGCCACCTGTGTGGTTCCAAACTGGCTACAGGTTAACTGCAATTAAATACAGTTATCTTAGCTGCCTTGGGTGAGAAAAATAACCAAGAATGCAAACTGTTTTTCAGCAAAATGGTGCCCCAGCACACACAGTCATGCAAGATTGGTTGGAGTCAAACATGAATTTCTGGTTGCCACAGTTGTACAATCTCAACCCTCTGGATTACAGTGTTTGGCACATATTGAGAACAAGGCTTGCAAAATTTGTCATATTAATGTTGAAGAGCTAAAGTCCTCAATTAACCATGCATGGGTCTGTATGAGGAAAGACTACAACCATACCTGAACCTTGTACTCACTTCTGAGGGCAGGCATATTAATTAATAGTATTGTGTAAGCACATAATAAATTATTCAAATGATAATATTTCTCTTATTATACCCAGAAATATTTGGGCTTTGAAACTAAAATAACAGTGTGTAACAGAACTTTTACAAAGCCCGGTATATGATACATTTACATATAAACTAAATTGCATCTAGTTTGGCAACTGGGATCATTTTAAGCACACATTTTGGTCCACCATTTAAACATTTTACCATGATGTCCAATAATTTTGCTAATCCCTCAAACTCTTCAGTAAAACCAAATAAATTTCCTCCATGAAACTGTAGAGCATCTTTGACATAAACTTTATCGACTAAAAGAATACACATTTTCTAATTTTCAGATATTTTAGTAAATATATAATTTTATTTTGACACTTGATGTCAAATCTGTTCACACACTTAGTAATTTAAAATCATCCTATAACAAAATATTCAAATGCTCTGATAAGAATATCAGATTCCTAAAGTTTTGTTCTAAGGCTTTCTGGTGACATAACATTGATATATTCTTTAAATTTTTTCTTTCATTAACAAATTCTAAGTTACTAAGGCAATCTCTTCATTGATGTGACCAATGCTGAAACATTAATATTTGATTTTTATTTGAAAGAGAAAAATTTGTATATATACCAATATGGTAACTTTCAAATTTCAAGTTTTCAAAAGTTTTAATTAGAATACTTCCAGTGAAATGATCAACTGATTGTTCGATTTATAGCATGTAACAAGTGACACAAATTGTGGTTGATTAATACTGTCACACAAATTTTCAAATGTAATAATCTTGTCTTTTTATAGAAATTCTGCCAACTCATCATTTTGCACATTTCACAAAGAAGTTTTATTTGTAGTTTTTGCTTTTCTTTGAGGAATAGTTAATATATTTGGTACCAAATACTGATGGTTGATTTTTAGGTTGTACTTTCCTTCTAATAACTACTCTTTTAAATAGCCAAATGCCTTTTACAAACAAGGTCAATATTTCATAAGCTGTTTCCAGGAATGAACTTTAACTATTGAGTGTTAACCCCTTCCCTGGCATAAATGTGTATATACATTTTTACCAAAAGTCTCTTTTTCATACATGGACAAATAAATATGTCCAAAACATTGTTTAAAAACCAGCTACAGACATGTTTATACATCCTTCTTGGATCTTTTTATGCCCGTCTGATCTTGAAACAAGTCCAATTATCAACTCTTAGAGTTGTTAGCCACCACTCAGGTACTTCAAAGTGCCTTACTTTCTTAGTTACTATATTAAAAACAAATAAAAAAAAAATTGTCTGAAAATGAAACTTTTTTCCAAAAATAATTGGTGGGGAAGGAATTAAGTTAATAATCAGTGTACCCTAGTCAGCAAAGCCTTCTACACATTTACTTGAATTCTCTTTGGATTTGCCTTGGTTCAATTGCTTTTGTAACTTTGTTATTAATAAACTTTGTTGGAGTTCCAATTTTTCTCTTATTTTGAAAGGCTTATAGTTACTGTGTTTTTGTATATAATACCTCTGCACTACAAGGACATTCAAACCAAAGCTTTCATCATCTCACCTGTATGGATCTTCAGATCAGCTAATGGGTCTGAGAAAAAGTAAAAGTAACCAAGTAAACAGTTACAATATGACACTGAAATAAAGCTTATATGTGGATGAGTTTTAATTCATTGAGTATAATAGAATCACCTTGGATCAATAAATGTTCTCAGTTATTAGGTCATGCTAAAAATCACAGATATTTAGACAAAAAATAAAATTAAAAAGAATTCTGAAACCTATGAGTAGTTAGTAAGTTCAGTCCACTCTGAATTATAATTTATTGGTTGCCAAAAAATTGGTCATATTTATAGTTTCAGTCTTTTGAGACCTTGAAATATATAACATTTTTATTTTAAATAAATAAAAATCTAGTTGGATAATTTGATTGTTACTAGCCCTTTAGTTTATATGCAGTAATGAAAAGCATTGCAAACAATTAAATTATTAGTGAGATGTGGACATTTTAGACATAATTTGTTGTTTAAAAATATCATTGGAAAATAAAAATGTTTAACTTTTAAAAGTTATATGCTTTCATTTTAATGTGTTCTCCTTGTTTTTTTCCCATGCATAGGAAAGGACAGAGAACCTGAAATTGTTGAAAAATGTAATTGACCGATCGTTCTATGAGGAGGAACAATACCGAAAGTCTGAATTCAGTGAATGTTTCCGAAGCATTCTTGGCGAAGATGAATCTGAACAAACACAGATGGACAAGGACATTATCAATTCCATTTTGGTCAGTCATGAAGGCTGGTTCTTTAAATGAAGTTAAAAAAATGAAATCAAAGAAAAATATCCTCCCACCTTTTTTTTCTTTCATTTTTTTTTTTTTTTAAATTTTTATTATAATTATGCAAATTTATTTTAAAATTATAACTGGAAATATGAAATTGATATTTCATGCTTTAGTTATCATTTTTTTTCTTTTATTATTTAAAAAAATTACTTGTTTGCTTATTACAATTTATTCAGATGTTAAATTTATTTAAAACAATTATGTAAAAAAGTTCTGGTTTTTATTAATCAAAAATCTTTTTGATTAATATTTACATTTAAGTTTTATTAAGCATTAATTTAAAAAAAAATACTCATAGGTCTACTTGCAGGTATCCTCAATCTAAAAATTTGCAGGCTATTTGAAGACTAAAGCCATTTCTTACAAAATATCAATAGCAAGTAAATCCTTGAGAAATTGCAATTTCTATACCATTAAATTATGCAATTTAGAATAAACTCTCTCAGAATTACCAATATGGATTGTAGTATGTTTTTGTAAGAATTATCTATTCTTCAAATTATTTGGATGTTACGCTAATGAAAATAAATTTGACAGTATTTTATGAATTTTTTTAACTATTATCTTCATTTTTTTTTTAATACAATATTTCAGCTTATGTGCTCCTAGGCCTTCTTCAGATGCATGTCTCATTTGGTAACTTTTATCATTATACAATCTGTTCATCAAACATTCACACTAATAAACATTCCTTAATAAGTCAGAAAAAAATCCCAAATGCATATGTTGTGAAGACCAGCACATATACTAATTTTTGTATGCTATGTATAGAAAATATTTACAATTACTTATCAGTATACTAATATAGGTAATAATTATTTACTTTAAAAAGGATGATGACATCTTTGATACTCTGCATAAATATGTGTGTAAAGTTAAACTATCATGATCAAAGTATCCATGCCTTGGGCATTAAATACCCTATTTCTTTCATTTGGTAGCAGTTACTCAAAATTTTTGAAAAATACTAAATATATCAATTTTAATCTGATTTTGAAAGACTAATAAATTAGATTTTTTAACAAAGGTGGAAATGATTTAAATGATTATATAACATTCAATTTACAATGAAATAGGCTGAAAAATGTATTTAATTAATATGGATATATTAGAAGCAAAAAGAAAGAGTATGAAAGTTTGTCTGAATTGGAATTCATTACTCAAACATTATTAAATTGATAGATGAATATTTTTAAATTATGAAATGTATTTATTAGAGTTTTAACTTGGTCGGGGAGGTTAATGAGGGAATCACATAACTAGTAATAGATACACTTCTTGATAAAAATTAGTGCCTTAATTCATTGATATTAAATATCTAAGAATTTGGTGAACATTTAAATAAAAGAGAAAAATTACTATATTCTAAGCATCAGACATTTTTTTTCTTATAATTATCTTGATTATAATTTATTCCATTCATGTGCAGTTCAATAAATATACTAGTCATAATGATTTGTTAGATTGAAAGAAGACAAAATATTTATGTCAAAATATCTTAATAAAAACAGTATAAATAAGTTTGGTTAGTAAAAATATCAAAATAAGATCAAACCATAATTACTAATATTTAGTTTTGTTTATTTAATAAGAAAATCTTATGTCAAACCAGCAATCAAATATTTATTCTGATATGAAGTTTTCTAACATAACCCAAAATTGGTTGCTAGTTTGAATGTTTTGGGGAGCTGAAAAGGTTTAGATTAATTTGTTTTGAAAGCTTTGGGGTGGGGGTGGGGTTTGTGGGTGGAGGGTTAAGTTTAAAATGAAAGTAGATATTTTAATTATGACATTTGATAATTCAGTTTTGTTGATAACAATGGGAATTATTTGTCTGCTAAAGAAACTGCTTCTAAGTTTTAATACAAAGCAAATAAATTACTTTGAATTAAGGTGTTTTTTTCCTGTTATCGTTGAATGATGAAAACATTCTTCCAAAGCACTACAGAGACTAGTGTAAAAATTACATTTTATGAATAGTTAGGCAAATCAGAGAAAATATTTTTAAAGTGCTGTAGTAATAATATTTATGAATATAATTTCAAAATCTTCTTAAATTGAGCAAATTTTACTTTTAAACATTTTTTTAATAACAATGCTTGACTTGATCATTAGACACTTTAATAATTAAATAGAAATTACTTCCATTGCGCAAAAATTTAATTTAATTCTTAGCTTTCAAGTTGATATTTAATTCCAGTTTTAGTGTTTTTATAAATAATTATTTAAAATTGGACAAATTCATTTTATTAAAAATATTCACAAAATCTCATATTCTTCCATAAGAATATTTTAATTATGGTTAATATCTGAATATTTTTCTTGAAACAAAAATCAAAAATATTCTTGGTATTAGCATATTTTATACCTTTTTATATGAATTCTTCATATGTTTTTAATGATATCCTTTCATGTAAATTTCCATGATAGTTTACTCTTATTTATAAAGGAATAACTTCTCTGTACAAAATGCTTACAGGATTTAATGATGAGTTTATAAATCAATTGTGGTTATTTAAGGTAAGAATTGAAACTTCATGTCCAAAATTTCAAATACAGGTATAGGGTAGATTTTACATGGTAAAATTCATCAAAAAACAATATGGGTGTGTAAAAATAAAGTAAATAAATAAAAATAAAACAAAAGAGAATGTCCAAGAGATATTACAGGAGGTATTCGATTCAAAATAAGTCTTCAAACTTGAGCCTGCAAATTTATTGTTTATTTCATTTTATTTGACTGAGGAAAGTGTATCTAATCTGCAAGTCCATTATGAATGCAGATACTTACAGCCTTTCCAAATAACATCAACATTTCTCCTCTTATTGTTCATTTATTTCCTGTGCATCCTTTTCCTCTCATGCTTTTTCATATACAAATATATATAAAAGTCTGAACTATTTATTTCAGCTGATAGTTAAAAAAAACTGAACATAGCCTATTATTTCCTCTACTAATGCACCTTTTGACACAAATCTGTATTAAGATTATTTGTATTTTTTTTGTTTTTTGTTTTTTTTTTTTGCACTTTCACACAAAAACAATTCTAAATTAATTAAATACAACCTGACTAACCCAAAATCTAGTGATTTTTAAACAGTAAAACCTTTTGCCTTATTGGACTCAGTATTAGTGGGTTCTACTAATATTTGTTAAATTTTTAATATATTTACATTAATTAACAAGAAAGATTTGTGAAATTATTATATTCAATATCAATTCTATATATTTATACAATTATATGCAGTTGTAAGGCGGAAAAGGATGCCTGTATGTTGGAGAAAAGAGGACAGGCTGTAAGTAAAAATATTAAAATAAATCAATTTTCACTCAGATATACCAGAATGGTATACTTTTTTCTTAAAGAAAAACAACTAAAACTAATTTCCTTTTTGCCCTTGTGTGGCTCCATTTTGTTCATCCAATCATCTAATTTTGTTTCACAGTCCACAGTGGCCAACAGATATGGAAAAAATAAAAGTTAAAATGAAACAAATCTGTTGGTCCAAAATGAAACAAGAAACTTACATCTTCATCACTATAAACCTTGTTTTCTTTGAAAATCCTTGTTTAAAGAGTAAAGAAGAATTAAAGAATAAAGTGAATGAAATTCTTAAAAACAAAGATCTGTACAAGAGGTATTTTATTTGACATGAAATCAAGTTGAAAAATGAATGATAAAGAGGATTATACTCTGAAAGATCCATCAAAACTACCTACAATTATCAGTTGATATAATTTCAAAACCATTATTTAAAAGAAATTAAGAAAAAAGGTTTTGGCTGTTGAAACAAAAAACAGACAATAAAATAAATGGAAAAACATTATGGATAATTTGCAATGGTTACGTAAGTAAAAAGAAATGCTCACAAAATTTGTACTGTTTATTCCCCCACAGTCAATGATTGTGATCTTGTAAAATCCATGATATCAAAAGAAGTGCAAATTTTATTTTAATGAGAATTTTTCAATTAAACATTCTGATGGAAGAAAAATTTTCATAAACACTAAAGTCAGCAGGTTATTTAAAGGTGTAATATTTTCAGTAAAAATAATTCTACTGGCATTTTTTAAAGCTGGCCTGACACAGGTATGTCTTTCAAAATACATGTGTACTTTTAAAAACCTGCAAAACTTAGAGAATATTGGCATATGTCTGGATTTGTATTTCTCAGTGTCCGACATCACATTCTCAATTCTGTTCCAAATACCCCATCTTTGTGTTTTTTTAATTTTATTTTAGGTATTAAAGAATGAATTATTTCAACTGTACCAGTTATAAAAATTCAGTTAGTATTGTAAGTAGGTGTTGACTAAACTAAGTTTGGAACAAGGCCACATTATCCACTGTCAATGGCCTGCAAGACTAGCTTTCTAAATAACATCCAAGAGTAGTTCCCCACTCACTTCGTATATGATGCATATGGTTCAAGCCATTGTAGCTGGTATTAAATCTAAAGTGATAACAAAAAAAAATGCTAAATTGTTTATTCTTAGGCTAGCATTAACTGCATGTATATGGCCCAATGCTCACCACCAGAAGGTGATAAACAACTTTCTGCTGTTTTTCAAATATACAAGATTTCATGAAGATATAGAACCAACATCTGCCCTAAATTTCTTTTTCGAAATTCTGGTTGTATAAAATAAAAAAATTTAATAAAATTCTATATATTCAATATGTATAAAAAAAAGTTTTATGAAATATAATTTACAAAACAAATTAGTCTATTTCTAATAAAATGTCTTGATAAATTGACACTTAAAATTTCCTGAAAAATGCCAAAGGAGTTTTATCAGAGAATTTAGATTAAAATATAACAATTAGTAAAATTGAGTAATAAAATATCAAATAACTTTTTATTTATGATATATTGATGTTTGAATCAGCTTGATTAGTTTTTGTCACAATTATAAAATCTTTCTCTTCTATTTGCCTATATTGTATCAGATGATAAACTATAATTTTTACTCAAAAACTTTATGCTTACTGCAGAATTCTAACAACACTAGGGAATCTCTATAAGAAATTTTGATGTGCCTTTAACATAGACTTATTTTGTAGATGTCAGTTAATTTGTGTAGATATTTACATAGTTTAGTTTAGCCTGGCACTAAACTTATGGTACTTATGAGTAATATGTGAGACAAACTTGCTGATCATTGTTTAGTTAATAAAAATATTGCAATTATATTCTATTTCCAAAATGTTAAAATATCCACATGCCGATATTAAGGATTATAATGATTTTATGAAGGCATTTGTTGATGTTCATAACTTGAGAAGTTTGGGATGTGAAAGCCATTGTGGGTTTTTATTAAAACTTCAATACTTTCTATAATCAGAAACAATATTTTTGTATATTTTAGAATCAAAAACCAAGTATTATTCGATTACAGGAAAGGGCAGATAACTTGATAATTGAATTGCTAAAAATTTAATGGATGTGAGAAAATGACAGTTGTTCTGTTATCTAGCAAGCTTAGAGGCATTATTCATATGAAATCTTTATATGGTTTAAAAGATATTTTTAAAGAGGTGAATAATTAAAAATTAGTGATTATCATGATTTATACCAAAGAAAACTTTAAAGAATGGCTGAATAAGTCTATTGATTGAACGACAAAACACATTTCAAAATGTCTTATTGATGCAGTTTTTAATATAAAATATTTCAGAAAAAGAAATGTATCAGATTTAACAATATCAGTCTTGTTCCATTTTATTAAACACAGTTTTTTTCTGTATTTAAAACAAAATGTATACAGCAAGCAGATGGCTTTTGGTTCTTTGTCAGTGCTAGGTCTTTCTAAGAGACAATCTAGTTTCAGGCACCAGAGTATATTCCTGAGAAAATATCAATACAATTGGAAATTTTACCTGCCTTTTTAAGCAAAATGGTTTATAAAGGTGAATGATATAAAATTACAGCATTCTACATGGGATTACAAATAGTTTATTCATCTTTAAAGAAAAACAAATATTTGTTTCCAAACAAGCATAAACTCCATTGTTTTGGTTTATCTTAAAATGTTTAATATATAAATAATAATAATCAGTGGCCATGATAAGAGTAAATCAATTTTAATGCAGAAAATCTTTATATGCTATTTTGCATGTAGGAAAATAAAAAAATGGTTTTCATTGAAAAAAAAATAACCTTTTCTCACTTGTCAACATATAAATTTCATGATATAAAACTAATTTTAATTTGGGATCAGATTAACACAACTTTACTTCTACCCTACTTGTAAAATCTTTGAACTAAAGTAAAAAATATCACTAGTACTTCATAGTAGATCATAGATAATTCTTAATGTTAAGTGAATAAGATTTGTGACTAGACATTTTTAGTCTGAATAAAACAAAGACAACCAGCAGTGATGTTTCAAATCAAATGTGCAACCATTTTAACAAGTTTGTTTTAATGATTTTGAAACTACTCAAAATATCCATTTTATGCACTCCAGTGATCAGGGATTCTTCAAGGCATGCAGGTTATCTTTGCAAACACCACCTTTATCATATTAAACAAATATTAGTAAATATTGGTCTCATTAGAAAATTGTGAAGAAAACTGTCTCTATATCTGCCATCAAAGAACAAATATTTGTTTTTTTCAATACATGATAAACCATAGCAAAGCTTTCAGTACCAAGATGAACAAAAGCCATGTTTAAAGTTGTGGCTTAGAGAAGAATAATTTAGTCCGACTCAAACTTATTACATATTAGAATGCTTTTAAGGAGAAGGTGAGATAATTGCCTTATTAACTGTAGTCTACTCAGGTGTAGTTGCTGTAACTTTCCAAATAATATATTCTGATTTTTTTAAAAAGCTTTTTTCTATGTATACCTAGTATTATCTATTTTTTTATTTTGAATTAAAAGCCAAAACATTGATTTATAATTTTATGACAATGAACTAGTCATATATCATTAATATTTAAACTAAAAGTTGTAAATATTGTCAAAACTATTTGTAATAGGGCTGCTACTAGGAAATGCATAAAACTAATTAAATTCCAAAAAATTTCTTATATTATTAATAACTTGAAATTAAACACTGGCTTTTTTTAAATAATTGTTGATTTTATTTATTAAAGAAAAAATTGTGAAAAAATAATATACTACTAATCCATAGTTAGCATGATAGTTATGAAAAATACTAATTTTTTTATTAACAATTTACATTTTATTAATGTTGCTTTTGAGTTGTCTTTTAAATCTGATCTTGAAAAAGTTTGTAAAAATACTTTTTGTTTATTAACCAAATTATAGTTTTATCAAAAAAAATAATGCAGACAATTTGCAACATTGAAAATTTTCTCTGTAGCCTCTTATCAAGGAATAAGGGTTGTTGATATGCTGAAAATTTTAAAATACAATGTAACTAAGATACATACATGTAACATTAAAATGTAAAAAAAAAAATTCATTTTGTATATATTGTTGGTTGGATTCTCTGCACAGAACAATTTAAAATGTTTGATAAAAAGAAATTCCTGCACACTAACCTGTTTTATGTTACAAAATGCATACATAAATCCCAATAATTGCTTTCTACATTAATTCAACATCATCTCACAATTCTATGATTCTCAATTTTTGCTTATAATAACTTCATTTCATTTTTTTGTGTGTGTGTTTGAACATACATTAAATGCATAATGCACTTTTTAATGCTAGTTTAGATCATTGAAAGATCTGATTTCTCACTTTTCCCATAATTGTTTTCTTTTTCCCCATTTATAAGTAATTAGTTTTATTAAATGATTGAGTTGTAGCAAAATGACAATTTAAATTTATTTAGGAAAGGCTTGTCAATTCAGACTTTGCAAAGAGATTTTAACAAATTGGGTGTTGATATGTATCTTTAATTGCAATATTACTAATCAGTGTTTTGAATTTTCTAGAATTCCCCATTAAAAGACTGTCACTGTACTCTCTACATCCTTAGTAGATTCATATAGTCATAGAACCTGAGGAAATAATGATATATTAACATGTTTTACTTTCTTGGAGATAATTGTTTATTGAATTCTTAAAAGTGTGTTATTTTGTTTTTTCACTATGACTAAATAACTTTCAATTTCAAGTCTGTCACTTATATTTATAAAATCTATAACAATGTTGGTATCTATATAACTCTTAAAATATTTGTTTGATAGTTGTAGTTCTTATGAATAGACTGGAAAAATGGATTATCACATCACAGATTTGACTTTTCCAATCAAAAATTGTCTCTTCCAAGAAATTCACACTCAAGGGAAAAAATAATTACAAAATTGATGATGATAATTACAAAAAATAAAAGAAAAAAAGCATAAATCTATATATTATGCATTAAATAACTTAATTAGTTTCTGACAGTCATTTTAAGTTGATTCTACTTTGTCATATCAACAGCCATTATGGTAGCAGAATAAAAAAGTACAAGAAAAATATAATGGCTATTTTTGTGTTAATAATCTTCAGATTACCACACAAAATTCTTTTCTTATTGCTTAAGAAACAAATGAAGTAAGTGTTTTCTATTCATTGGGCAAAAAGAAAGAAGCAAATTAAAATCCTATTTACAACAATGTTGGCTGAATTGCAACCACTATTAAAATTTTAATATTAAAAATCTGGTGAAAGTTACAAACCTTATTCCAGAAGAATTATGCTTGAACAAAAAGAAAGTATTGAGTACAATAGCAAATGAGACTTTACATTTTCTTTGCTAAACAAATATTGACAAAAAAACTTTTGAATCATGAAAAATAATTTTTAACAATTTTTTCATTTTGATGCCATATTTTAGATATATATTTAAAATATCTCTTCTACTGCAATAGCTTCATGTCTCACACCTCTCGCCTGTGGAACTCCCTCCCCTCTTCCTGTTTTCCTGATAGTTATAATCTTCAACTATTCAAATGTAATGTCAATTGACATCTCCAGATGCCCTGATCTATCCCCTATCCTTCTTTTCATCCTTTCCTCTATCATTCCTATTTGCTCTAGCTCCAATTCTCTGTAACCCCTTGCATGCTAGTGGCTTCCTGCCTTGCTTGGGGTGAAACACTTGAAAAAAAAAAGAAATGGCATCAATAATCACAGACAATGACCTCAGAAAATATGGAAAAATTCTTTCATTCATAAATAAAATTCTTTTTAAAATGTGTACTAACCTATAAAAATCAGAAACCACACACAAGAAATATTTCAGTTAAGTATCAATTTGAGTTTTTGAAAAATCATGAAACAGGAAGAACAATAGGGAGTTAAGACATGAATTGGTCAATTGATCTTATTTCATGAAGCAGAGATTAAACAAAAAAGAATATGTAAGTCTACCTGATCACATTTCACATTAGACAATGAAATAGAAAAATGTTTCATTTGAATTAAAAATTTAAGAGTTAATTTTCTTTATTGCTAAACACTAAACAAAATATGATATTTTATAAATATATTTTATAAATAAATTGCTTATTCAAAATATGAAGTCCATTGAAATAGTGTCTGCTTAATTTTATTTTGCTGGTTTCTGGAATCTCCTTCCAACTCCATCCATCCAAGGGACATCAATGTTGAATATTCCCCCACAAGTTAATTAAAACTGGAACAATTCATATTTGCCCTGGTTATATGTTTTAAGGGCAACACACACATACACACACACACACATTAATTTGAAATACAAGAAAGAGTTTTGAAAATGCAAAGCAAAAAATTTAAATATATGTATATATTCAATTGCAAAATGAAACTTTAATCACTAATGATGATATTCTGAATGGTGCTCTGATTATATTGGTTTTTGCCTCATTGTTATCTTGTTATTGAGCATGAGAACACTCACACACACACACACATGCACACAAGCACACACAAAATGTTATCCAAAATCTCATTTTAGTAATAAGAACGTATAATGATAAGTAAACATTTACTGTGATATTTCATTGTTATGCTTATATTGTTTTCACATGTTGTATGTGATACATTGATGTAATAAACTTTTTGAACAGTGTGTAAATATGAATAACCCATTTGAATATTACATTTTATTTATCTTTGTCTTGTTTTTCTTAGTTTGCTTTCTGATGAGAAGATATTAAGTGAGACATTTCTGAATAATTTTAAAAAAAACTGTCTTTGTACATATATGTACTTATATATGTAACTACAAAGGATGCTGAAAAGTTTTTGCTGACTAAGGAGCCTTTCTCTCTAAAATTCTAATGTGTGATCATTTGGTAAGATTTTGGAAAATGGATTAAATTGAAAGCAATTTAGCACCTCTTGGTTTATATAAATGTAAATGCATATGTAAATGAGTGCATATATCAGTATATTGTAATATCATTATGTATGCCGAAACTTTTTTTTTGCACCTGTGGGCTACCTGCAATTATAAAGAGTTGAGGTTCAAATACACATGGCAAATAGTTGAGGATTATGTCTTTAAAATCTCATATATGACGAAAATATTCTAGTTTTGCTAAATCTATAAAACATACTCAGCATTCTTGTTCACATTGCAAATTGTCATGCTTGGCTAAATAACTGCCAAAAGGAGAAAGAAAATTAATTTTAGCAAATAAGGTTTTAATATAAGTGTAAATGATTAAATATACTATATCTCTCCACATACACATAGATTTATGTATATATGCACACTATCTGTCTATTGAAACACAGATGCCTCAACATAGGGTAATGATTAGCAAGGCTAATCTGTTTTACCTTTAGTAGTGAGTAGTAAGATTGATACTCACTGGGTGCTCTGTTCAAAAATTGACATTAAATGATCCAACAAGAGTTAACATATAAAAACAAACAACCTACCATATAGATACAGTAAGTTTATATAACCATATTCATAATATATACTAGCACGATCTGAGTAAATTAAACAGATTTACGAATAATTCTTTTAATGCTGCACTCTGTACTTTTCAACCCATGGCCATTCCCAGGTAGTTATGAGAAAAGTGACATAGACTCTCTTAAAAAATTTGAAAAATTCTCAGCAGATCATTAGGTCACAAAGCATGAATTAACCCCTCACTAGAAACAACTGCCTTTATCCAGTCCTTCTCTGTGTTGCACTCTCTTTTTGTCTTTACATTCCTCTCTCTCTCTCTTTCTGGCTTATTCTATTTCCCTCTCTCTTTCTATTTCCCTCTCAGATACTCAGTGTAGTCTGGGTTCCCTTAGTCTGTAACAAATTCGCAAAGATAAGATTAAAAAAAGTAACATTTTAATTTTAAATAATTACTTGCAGTTCTGGGGTGAATTTCTTATTAGGTCATTTAACCCCTCACTACAAAACATCTAGCTTTATCTAAGATGATTCAACCTCTAATCCTTCTCTGTGTTGCACTCTCTTTTTGTCATCTATGTCCCACTCTCTCTTTCTGTTTTAATTTCTATGTCCCTCTCTCTTTCTGTTTCTCTCTTGGATGCTCAACACAGTCTGGGTTTAATAAGATTTTTGATTAGAACATCATCTATTTTTATTATATTATGAAAAGATTATCATTATTAAAGATTTTAATTTCAAAAGGTCACTTGCAGTTCAGGGGCTAAATTGTCCTCAGCAGATTGTTAGGTCATGAAACATGATTTAAACCCTCACTACAAACAACTGCCTTTATCTAAGATAAGATCCTTCTCCTCCTATCTCTCTCTCACACTCTTTTTATGAGTCTAGATCTTGCTCTCTCTGTTTTAATCTATGTGTTCCTCTTTCTTTCTGTCTCCCTATCAGTATCTGTAATACCAAGTGTGACACACCATACATAGGTACAAGAATTATAAAGACTAAGTGCAATAAATTAAAATCATGATTCTACAATGGGTTTTATTTATTGTTTTCTTAGTCTTTACTATATAATAATAACCACCACCTGGATGTTGATTATGACCATGATATTTTGTGATGGTCATGCACAACAAGAAGATGGGGGGGGGCAGTCATCATCATCATCATTATATAGTAAAAACTAAGAACAAAATAAAAGAAATTAAATCACAAGTAAAAGTTTCATGCAACAAAACAATTTTCACACACACACACACACACACACAGACATATATATATATATAGAGAGAGAGAGAGAGAGAGAGAAATAGATAACAGTTATCATTTATCATTCATGCAACTTCCTTCTTTCTGTTTGTGTGTGTGTGTGTGTGTATGTATGTATTGATTATCTTTGACTGGAATGTGTTTGTCATTTCAGTTGTACAGTATATCTTTAGCTGTATATTTGTTTTATCTGATTAATAACAAGCAAATGGATGCTGAGAATGAAACCCGTTATACTAACAGAGAAAAAGGAAGAAACTGAGTAAATATGCTTAAATATGATAATAATATATTTCTTACAGGAACACACATATGTGCAAACTTAAAATTTAATTAATTATGCATAGGGGCAAAATTAAATAAAACTAGAAATAAATGATTAAAGAATTTTAAGATTATGATTTTATATATAATCCTCTCTTTCACATTTATTTTTTAAAAATCAACACACAGTTTTACTATTTAGTAGAATTACAAAATTTGCAGAATGGCTGTATAGTCTGGATATTTTGTAAAAAAAAAAAACAATACTATAATTTTTTTTTCCATGGATTAAATATCAGATATGTTAATGTTTATTTTCTCATGTAAATATGAAGTTTTATGCTGAGAGGTTGAAAATCATTCCCATTTAGAGTAGTGGTAATACTGAAATTAATTAGAGTCTGTCTATATTTCTGAGATGAGGTATTATGTACATTATTTACATTATTCGGACTATTGTCCTCATCTTTGTCACCATATTTATCACAACGTTTCGGACGTTGTACGCTCCGGCCTTCTCAAGGATACATGGCACAGTGGATAAAGACGTTGGTTAGATCCAGTGACAGGACCCAAAGAGCGTGAGTTCAATACCCGGTTAAGGCAGTGGAGAACTTTCAGAGGGAAATTAGCAGGAGATAACTGATAACTGACATCCATCAACATGGCACGTGGAACTAGAAGTCTACCCCAGTGAACGAAATAAAGGGTTCAGTTCAAAATTCCAACCACCTGAAGAAGGCCGGAGCATACAACGGCCGAAACATTGCGATAAATATGGCGACAAAGATGAGATCAATAGTCCGAATAATGTAAATAGTATATATATATATATATATATATATATAATTATTCTTATTTTCTATTGTAAAAGAAGTTACAATCTGTTAATTAATTCCTGATGCCACTACCAATATTACTTTGCATAAGAATGATTATTTTAATAATGTTGGAAATAAAAATTATGTAATAAACTAAATTCAAGTGAACACATCACCAAATTATGATGCCATAGTTGGCAAAGTTGAAATTACTTGAATATTAAAAGAATATTACAAAAAATAACTGCTATTTATTATTGATGATTGTTTAACAAATTCAGATACTTAAATGCTTTTTTGATAGCCATTCCATGGATGTCATAGACTCTGTCCCTATATTGTCAAGTTTTTTTTTCTCTTTCAAAGGTATCCTATTTCCTGCCATATAACATGCACCTATAATTTGACAAAGAATATTTAAGAAAAAATAGAACTAATTTTAACACTAGTATGTAATAGCTTTTTTTTTTTTTTTTAACATTATTTTGGTTTTAATTTGAATTGTTTATGATCATATATTCTGTTCTGGTGTCATCAGGGGATGAATATGTCAAATGGATGTTTAGATGTTAGTCTTGTAAATTCTACCTCAAGACCTATCCAAACCCAGCTATCAGAGTAAAAGATGCAGTGTTATTTTTGTAAGCACTTTTTACAAAAAAAAAAGTGCATCTTATATGGCAGAAAATATGGTATCTTTTTAAGACTTAAATAAATCAATAACAAACCTCCAAATTTAAATATGATCTCTTAAAATAATTTTTTCCATTTTTTTCAGATCATTCATTTCTATTCTCTATTGCTCAGTAGAAAATAATTTGATAGCTTTTTGAAGTAAATGCAGCTATTCTAAAACTAACTTCTAAAATTTATTTTACAATTTATTCATTCCCAGTTTGCATAATATGCTATTAAAAATGTAATGCAAAAAACGTGAAATAAGTTCCTATTGACCAAAAATATTTTGTTGTCCATGATTTTCTATTAGAGAAAAATGAATGTGGTTTTTATAAATCAGTAAATTAGTTAAATTCTTTTTTTTTTTTGAGCACACACTGAAGAAACAAATTCTCATACTTATCAATAAACTCCTCAAATTATTACCCAGAATTTTAGTTTCATAAGTGTAGTTAGTTTTTTCATTATTAATTTTTGATTATTGTTGCTTTCATTTTATTCCTGTTGCTTTTTATTGCAATTAACATATCATTTTATAGTCATTAACCATAGTTATTAGTCATTAGAAGTACCGGAAAATAAAATAAAAATAAATCATTGAGATTTGAACTTTCATTTCTTGATTTTATTACAAGTTTATGTTAGTCTTGTTAATATTTCTTTAGATTCTAATAATAATATTTGTGACTTTCTGGTTTTGGAATAGTATTGGATTAAACTATCAATTGATTTTTAATAATATGTAGAGAGGGATTTTAAAATTAAGATGGCACAAAATACTTGCTTTATCCAATGTTTTGAATGCATTTTATAGTATTTCTTGCACCAAGGTATTTCCAAAAAATGAAAACCATGTTTTTACTGGTGCTCTTTATTCTTTTAAAATATTAATATTGGAAGAATGCCAAATTGTGAGCTTGGATTACATTATGAAAAAACTTCTGTCAGACCAATTTAACACTTTCCCCATTTAAACAACTTTATTAATATATTGACACTTACATGGTTTTATCTTAACAGTATATATAAAACTTAAACATAATAATTACAGACTGTCCATTTTGTGTAAATTATAAAAGGCTACTTGGCCACTTATCATGGACACTAAATTTAAATCTAAACTACAAAATATTGCAATATTAATATACACAAAGAATTTGAAATATACATTTTGTAACTGCTTGATGATTCTCTTTTAATGGAAATAAAATCCTTGACAAAAGAGAAAATTTGGTTTATTAAAGTGAAATTGAATCCATGTCAGTATCAGTGACAACTCGATATAAAGGAATTTGTTAATTTCATTATGTTATTCTATTTCGGTGACTGTTTTTTAACATAAAACTGTGAAAAATATTTTTGTATTGACATTTTGTCACTTGTTATTTATCATGTCCTTTTCATTTATTTATCTAAAAAAAAAAAAATGAAAAAATCTTTAAAAACTGTTAACAAAAAATACCTGTGAAAAATCACTGTGAAAGTGAAAAATCTAAAAGCTGATTTTAAAAAAATGGCTCCCAGTTATAAAAACATACTTTGTGGAAATAATATAAATAAACCAAAATTAAAGTAAGATAATAATAATATCATGGTAAGAGCAATATTATGCTCTAGAATTTTGAGGTTTGTTTATTAAAATGTGAATAACTGAACAGAGACAAAAATTTATTTCAGCTTAAAAATAAAGCAACCTAAATATTAATGGTCTATATCTGACTAATTTTGTATATTCAATTTAAGAATTATTTTACCATAAACATCCATATATTAATGCAATTAGTTATGTTTATCAAGTGATTTAACAACAAATATTAATTTGGGAAGATTCACATTTGTTAAACTTAATTCAAAACACATCAATGAATCGATAATCAATGACACACATATAAAATCTCTGATATCGAATGGAGAAGATCAAAACAAATATTTGATAGCTAAGAATGGTTATAAAGATTTTGTGAATTGTTGTATAATAAAATTGTTGGTAGTATAAATGCTAGAATTAATTTTTTTTTTTTCTACAGAATTTAAGTAATGACTCATTACAAAAATTCAATTACGATATATTTAAGATCAGATGAAGCCCTTGCAATATATTTTGTTCTTTATTTGGTTTTGTAAAGATATCTTTACTGTATTTTCTTTATCATCTGATTTTTTTGTTCTGAAACATTTGGACTGTTAAAGAAACATAAATATGCAAATAGTCCTAGTGTGGTCTATATAAGAAATGAATTCCAAACTAAAATGAATATTGGGAAGACAAGGAAAATTCTAAAAATAATATTTTTAACAAAAATTGGCAATGAATTAAAACAAGAAAATTAATGATGTTGATTATATGGAAGCAGAAGATATTCCTCTTCTGATATGTAATTAAGATTTTGTTTGTATTAATTGGGTTGCTTTGAAACAAACACAAAAAAATCTTTTTTGTGTCAATTCTATTCTATCTGTTTTATATTATGGGTAATTCCTTGCTCCCCAGATGATGTCAATTCAACTATAAGTTTTACAAGGTAATAAATGCTGGTTCTATTCTAATATGTGATATAAATGTGATAAAGAATCATTTTTATATAATTTTCTGATATTATTCAACTCCATTTATCAAGAAAATCTCTTGGGATACATTGATATCATTAGAAAGACAGTGAACACAAAACATTTTTATTTTCTTTTGTATTTGATTTAAATTAAAATACAACAGAAAAAACAGTTCATTCAAATTTTAAAAAGAAAATTGAAGAATGAAATATTGGAGAAGTTTTCCAATATTCTACATCCATGCAGCAAATCAGTTTTTGTATTTATACAATTCATGATGACTGTATTTTGATATAGATATGAACAAAAAAGTGGTTTATTTGGCCAAGAACTGTTCATAAAAATCTTACAAATATAGTGAGATTAGGTTATCCCTCTTCAGGACATACTTTTTATATTACATTTGCTACAATTAGATCACACCTGCAGCCATAAAGACCAGAATATAAATGTCTATCGATGAAACCTGTTAAGTGTTACCTCTTTGACCTCTTGATGGACAAGGAAAATTTTGTAATTTTTTTTATTTAGTTTTTCTCATCATTATTTTTTATTTTCTTTTATGAGGATTAAGAGTGTGTATATGCATGTGTATGTGTTACATTAAAACCATATACAAGCATGGTTTTTTAATGTTTTAAGTTAATGGATTAGTTAACTGCAAAAAGGATTACAACTATAAGAAGCCCTAACCATAAAATCAAAAATGAAACAAAATCTTCTTCAATGTTTGAACTGTAGTTTTAATTGTATTTAACAATTGACGATGCATTTAACCAATGAAGAATCTTGTTTTATAGTCATATGCTGAGTTTTAAAGTATTTGCATATTTTAAAGACAGCATGTCTGAATAATCCTGGATTTTGAAAATGAGTTGAAACATGATTGAAAGCATTCACCTACTAACATTTAGATAAAATCTACTCAACCCAAGTACATGCTCTTATGTATATAAGCAAAAATTATTATGTAAAAAAATGGAAAAACCATCTTTGATTACTGTTTTTAATGAAACATGCACACACACACACACACATATAAACATCTTTAAAAAGAAGTAACATTGAAAATAGATGTTTGTGCAGGTAGCATAACAGTTATTAGTGTGAAAATTGGAATAGCTGAACCAAGTTAAAATCTCAGTCAGTTTTGTTTCATTCTCTTGTGATAATACACTTGAAAAAGGTATGAATCCATTTTCCTCCAGCTATGGGTTAAATGTCAGAGTAGACTGGGTTCTTTTACCATGGGTGTCAGTCAGTCTAAGAGAAAGAAAACTTAATTCAAAACTGAGAAGGGCTTTTTGGAGATATTGTGGAACACTGTGCATCTTTGCTTCATTAGTAGTTGTTCTGAAAAGTTTGCCTGGTTCTATGTAAGCCTTCAATACACTAATCAAATCATTTGTGTGGGTTTATTTCTAAAACTGAGCTACTTGGCACTCATCTCTCAAAATTGGTGGGAGACTCCACACACACACACACACACACACACACATATATATATTATGCAATTTTTATATGTATTATTTATATATATATATGCGTGGAATTTGCTAGATTTATTTATGGTTGTGTATATTGGTGTCTTACGGTAGTGGGAGGAAAAATTGTCAGAACACAACTCATGTATGCAGACATACATACACGCATGGTCACGCATTGCAGCTCACATAAACATATATGAATGGTGTGGTACTGGGTGTATATGCGCATTCATGTGTCATTGCATGCATATGTACACAATTGGTCACTGTATTCAATGTTGGATTGGGTAGCAAAGTGTTGTTCCTGGAACAATGTTTTCTCACACACACATATACGTATGCACAGGTGTTTACACACCTTCTATCAGTCTGCTTTTTTCTTATCTAAGATGGGAGTCTGTGAAAGACTATAATAGGTAAAATTGTTATTATTTTTAATTTTTTAATGCTGTTTTTTCATTATTTTAATGCCAATTATTTGCTAGTTTTTGGCGATTGCACTTATGTAAATGGTAGAAACTTCAATTTATAATAGTTACTAGCAGTAAAGCCAATTCTGTCCACTTGGCTTAAAAGTGGTAGCGTGAAATGTGTTAGTGATTGCTCACTGAATTCAATCCTATGCTTTAGTAGGCTAAATGGGATACAAACATCTAAAAAGCAGCAGTTTCACCTTGTTTTTACTAATTTTTCTGGTAAAATTTAATATGTAGCTCTGTAAATCCCTTTTAAAATGGCCTTGACATTTACTGTGCAAATGCAGAAAACATGGAAAGTAATGCATGCCTGCATTGAAACATTAAAAGATTCTTTTTAAAAACCATGGTATGAGGGTTAAATTCTGAAACAAAACTAGGCTACTTGAAACCGCTACCCCATTTGGGATGCTTGATGCGCGCATGTGTGGTACTCCCCATTCACACATGATCTCGCATGACCCCAGAGTGTGAATGGGCCAATCAGCAGCAAGCATTACACATCGTGCAAGCCACATGTGACTAATAACTTTAATCCGATTGACTTTTGGAGCGCAAAGTTCAGCTGTGACAGAAATCCTTCATTATTATAACTTTTACATCCGAAACCAAAATATGGCCATTCTTGTCCTTTCTTATTCTCATATAAGCACTTAAATCCGACATTTTTCTAATTATGCTACCGCTATTAATTCTGACATGAAAAGTGCCCATATCTGCTTGTGTGCAGTGAACGCACATAATTACACACAAGTGCGTCTGATAAAAAAATGAAAAATCGATAATATTGATTTAAATATTAACTTAATTCAACTTTTGGTACTGTCAAAGCCTCTGCAGGACCATTAGCAGTAACTGTGTCAAATTTGGTTAAAATCGATGGAAAAATGTAGATCACATCAAACATAAACGAACACACACACACATTCTGCCTTTTATATATGTATAGATTGTTATTAATGCAGTGGTGTTAATTTTGCTGGGGAGGAAAGAAAGTATAATTGTGGACTAATGTGGCAATGGTAATTGTGATGCAGTAGTAATGGTGGGAGGAGCAGGTGATGATAATAACAATTGTAGCAGCAAATAGTTACAGTAAAATTATAGAAGTGATTGTAGTAATGGTGGTGGAATGATAATAATAATAATTATAATTATTATGATGGTAGTTTGAATTAGAAAATAATTGATGGTGTTATAGTGTCAGTGATTTCTCTTTTCAATGGTGGTTTATGTACCAGTGTTGGTTGGTATTTTTTTTTTTTTATCCATTTGGTATAAATTGTTATAATAGTGGCAACAAAAAAGTAACAACCTGCAATAACGCAATCAAAGAACCTCAATGCAACTGCAGAAATAAAGCAACATGTTCACTCCAAGGGAACTGCCAACAAACGTATATATAAAGCTAAGGTAAGTGCAAACAACAGCACAATGTACTACATCGGTGCCACTGAGGGACCATTCAAGAAAAGAAAACACAACCACAACCTCTCATTCTCCAATGGAAAATACACTACACTATCCCTATACATATGGCAACTAAAAGACAGAAATATTACACCAAGTATAAGCTGGGAAATATTGAAAAATGCACATGCCTACAACAACATAAAGAAATGCCTACATGAAAAGGTAGCAATAATTTCCCATGTCAAACAAAAGAAATTACTAAACATAAGGTCAGAAATAATGTCTAAATGCAGACATGAAAACAAATACCTATTATTACAGTTTATACCAAATGGATAAAAAAAAAAAAACTCTTTCATTTGGTTAAATTATGATTATTTTGTCTTTTGCTTATTGATAATGCTAAGTGTTTATATGTGACTGCAAATTGGTCTTTCAAACTGTTTATCAACGAACAGACAAAAATGTAAATATTAGTACATTTTATATAGAAAAAATGGTTAATTCTTCCACCTTCCACCTGACTATTGGTTAGGTAAAATCAGTTTAATCTTGGTTTTCTCAATTTTTAAAAATTAATCTATAAACATTTCAGAGGAACAATCCATTTGTGCTTTTTGTTCTTCAGCTCTTTCAGTACCATTGAGAATATTTTCTCCAATTTTCCTCAATGTTAAGTAAATTCCTTTCTGTTTGTTAAGTCACATGATATGAGACAGAGATGTATCTAGAGCTGCACTAAAAACATGCCATAAGTTCCTAAATGATGATGATGTGAAAAATGTGTACATAATTCTATAAGTCTAAATGTAAGAATATTTTTTGGACTCTGTTGGTAGCAACATTCTGATGCGAGTTTCACTGATTCAAATCAAGGATTTATCATGATCATATGTGCCAAATATTTTTTAACGTGATGTTGCAAGGTTATAGAAATGTCTTTTTTTATTTACACAAAATAAATTCTGACCAAATGCATGAGCAAAAAATGGGGAGACACACATTCTTTATTTTTTTATATACAGTGATGTCTGTTTCCCATTTCAGTAACAAAGAAATGAACAGACACAAAGACATAGAATGACATTTGATTCCTGTTTCAATAACAAAGAAATGAAGAAACACAAAGGCATACAGAGAAATCTGTCTACCATTTCAGTAACAAAGAAATGAAGAGATACAAAGACATAGAATGACAACTGTTTACCATTTCAGTAACAAAGGAATAAGGAAACATTTGCAAACACATAGTAGAACAAAAGAGAAAATAAAAGCAATAGAATAATTAAAAAGAAAAATGGAGAGATATCCACTACCCATCAAAATGCTAACCACTTCCCTATTGAAGCACACAAGATGCTTTTTGACAGTTATAGTACAGTCATTAATGGATACAAATACAGTTTTTTGTCAGAGTACAAATGTGTAACTGGAAAGACTTTCTTTTATTTGTCACATCCTCACCAGAATTTGTCAATGTGAAAAATCAATCATTTAAATGTGAATGGTCATTGCAACTTATTCAGTAGAATGTTACTTTGGAGAAGTTATCTTGGCATTTAGTAACTTATTCACATGGTATGAATTCATTTGTTAACACTGTACTTATGCAATCTGTGATAGAAATCTGAACATTATATTTACAGTGTGAAATTAATGCATTTACAGAAATGTTTGCTAAAGTAATTTATTCAAAAGAGGATAGGTAAGTGAAATTAATAATAATGCTTAACTAAAGATAAATAAATAAACATTTCATATTGGACAATGTAATTATTATGTAAAATGTTTTAAATTTATGTAAATAATATTTTGATTCTTTGTGTTTTTTTTATAAAGGATATTAGTAATGTAAAAAAATATCTGATCTTAGTATATAAATTTTACAAACATAAGATCAGAATAAGTTGGAGCTATTTGATTCAATAATTGTCATTTGGTTTAATAGTAGCAAACCTTCACACACACAGACATTAAAGAAATGAAGAGACACAAAGACAAAGACACAAAGTGGACATTGAGATCAACATGCAACAGCAACAATATGTTCCATGCTTAAAGGTAATTTTCAGGCCATTTAAGCATGAAACAGTATATATATATATATATATATATATATATATATATATATATATATATATATACGCATTTATATATGTGATATGTATGAATATATGAGTAGGATATAGTTGTATGCATATATATGTATATACATGGGTGTATGTTTATATATATAGAGTTCTAATGGAAGGACAGAAAATTTTACTTACTTTCTCTTTAGATAATTTCTATTTAGACTTGAAAGATTGGAAATTTTACTCAACTGGAGATAATCTCAAGTTAAATTGATCACTTAGATTTAAATTAAAATATGTTACTCCTTAACCTTTATTTATGATGTTAAAAATATTAAAATTAAAAATATTTTTTTAAACAACACTTAATTCACCACCTAATGTTAACTGTAAAATTTAAGAAAAAATTTAAATATGTATAAATATGGATGCATGTGGAGATATGTAAATGTATGTGTAGGTATTTGTATATGTATATGCATATATACTGATGTATATCGATACATGTGTATGTGGTTATATGTGTAATTGTATATGTACATGAATGCATTTGTATGTGTTTTTACGTAAATATGTATGTGGTGCATGTAAGAAAAAACAGTAAATTTTTTTTACTGTTACTTTCAAATCTTACTCCATCTTGATTTGAAACCTAAACTTTAATTAAGAAATATTACTCATCTAAAAATAGCTACAAATTAAATTCATGAATTAGACTCGAACTGATAAAGATTTTACCTTAACAGTCATTCACAATATTAAAATATTACTATTAGTAAATTTTTATTTTTTATTATTGTTGTTTATTAATATAGTATTCAACTTATATTAAATCCCTAATTATTTGTGGAGAAGTTGAATATTTAAATTGCTAACAAGCATTAAATTTAATTTCTTTGTGGAGTTTTTAAACATTTAAATTACTACCAAACGTTAAAATCTGTTTTTATCTAAATTGCTAAAGCTATACCACCCCTCTTCTTCCTCCAAAAACCCTACGTACATCTCTTATCTCTTTACTTCCTTACTTTTTTCTTTTCCCTTTTTTCTTCTTTTCCTTTTCCCATATCATTTCCGTTGAGTTGACCGTTTAAATAGGTCAATATCTGATCCTTACCCACTCCTTCCTCAATATTAAGTATTATAATAAAAAGAAATATAAAAATAAATTTTAAAACTCTCCCTTCCCTCTCTAAACTCAACCATGTCTCTCATACCATTCCTCACTACCTTCTATGTCAACTTATATAAGCTTAATACTGCCCGTCAAAAGTGTAAATTTTAAATTCATTTTTCATTTCACCTTTTGAAAGTGAAGTCTGGAGATCCAGAGAAAAATAAAATTCTCTGGTGAAATAAATCATTACAATTATTGTGAACATTGGTTTCATGCTTATGCGATTCTCAGACAAACTGATTTATTTTTTAAAATTTGAGACTATTTATGTCAGTTTTTGTTTATGTTTGATGTTAATGGTGAGGGAGAAATTCTCTTCTGTGTTCATTTTGGGATGACACTCACATGCACAGAGACATACATACATGTGGGTATAGGAATTATGGTTTGCACAAACAAATACCTATATAAACAATGTGGGACGAGGTGCAGATATATTTCCTTATATTCAAGCATGCATACAATTGTAATCTTATTTCAATGTTGGGACTGTGTGTAAAGTTTTTTCAACAAGGGGAGTGTTGGGATATGTTCTTGTCATCTTTCAGATCAGTTGACTATGTTGTCAGACAGAATAAAACTTCTTCATACACACATACACACATGTATACTTGTACATATATTTTTTCTATCTGCTTCATGACATTGCTTAAAGTGAGATCTGTATGCAAATATGATGTTTTTATTTTTAGTGTTGAATGCTTGTGTATTATAGACTATTATATTAATAATGCAAATAATTGGTATTCTAATTTGTAATAGTTTTGTTATGATAGCTGCAAGTGGAAGTGAAGTATAATTGTGAAAAAATGTAACAATGATGACAATGGTAATTATGATATGGATGCAGTAAACATAAAAATGATGGTAAAAATAGTAAGAATAAAATAATTACAATAATGACAAAAGGTAAAATGCAATACTAATGATGTTGGGGAGGACATATTAGTGGTAGTAATGAATAATGATAATAATAACAGTAGTATTAATAAATAATGATAGTGATAATAGTAGTAATGAACAATAATGATAACAATGGTAGTAAAATAATTATGATAATAATAAATAATAACTAATAATAAATAATAATAGATTAAGATAATAGCAGTAGTAAATAAATAAATAATGATAATGATGGAGGTGGTAATGAAGGAGTGATAATAGTGATGGTAATTATGGAAATACTAAAAATAATTGATGTGGTAATAAGTAAATAATGACAATGGTAATAATAATAAAAGATGATGACAATGGTAACAATGATAAAAATAAAAGATAATAGCAGTAGCAAATAATAAATAATGATGGAACTAGTAATAAAAGAGAGATAATAGTGATGATGGTTATGGAAGGGATAATAAGAAATAATGACAATGGTAACAATAGTAGTAATAAATAGATAATGACAATAATAACAACAAAGACAAAACGCAGTGCTAATGTTGTTGGGGAGGATATGAAGTGATAATAATAATAGTAGATAACAGCCTCCTACCACTCTTCGGCAAAGTCTTCAAAGGTTTAATCAACACTGAAGTGGTTAAGCACCTTACATCCCATGATCTGCTATCTGACAAGCAATATCGTTTCCGTTTTGCCCGATCTACTGCTGATGTGCTCACGGCCATAACTGAATTTGTTCACCAAGCACTTCACAATAACAGAGAAGATCAAGCTGTGGCTCTAGATATCTCTAAAGCGTTTGATAGGATTTGGCATGCTAGTCTTCTTCGTAAGCTTCAGGGATATGGAATTTCAGGATGATTATTTGATTTAATACAATCATTCCTGTCAAACTGTAAATAAGGTCATTCTAAACAGATTCTCCTCCAGTTCCTTTCTCATGAATGCTGATGTTCCCCAAGGCTCTATCCTGGGCCCTACACTGTCTCTGATTCTTCAATCTGTGACAAGAAATGGCTGGTAAACTTTAATACCTCAAAAACAAAACTGCTCTCTTTTACCCACTACAGAAACCCTCCCTGCCTCCCATTAGAATGTCTGATGCTCAACTCCACAAGAGTGCATCTTTGCACCTTCTTGGTCTCACACTGTCTGCTGACCTGAGATGGAACAAATACATTGAATCAATAACTTCATCTACCACAAAGAAAGTTGGTTCTCTGTGTCACCCCAGAAAGTTTTTCTCACCTGAGTCCATCCTTCAAATCTACAAATCAACCATTCACCCTTGCATGGAATACTGCTGCCATATATGGTCTGGAGCCTCCACTGTTTGTCTCAAGGTCATTGACAAAATCCAGATATGGATATACAATATGATTCGTCCTGATCTGGCATCTTGTGTACAGTCACTTTCTCACAGACATGCCGTTGCTTCCCTCAGTCTTTTCTACAAATACTTTCATGGTAACTGCTCCAACAAGCTACTTTTGCTGGTTCCCAAACTGCATGAATTTAAGTGTCCTACGAGGTTGGCATCACAGTTTGACCCTTTCAATGTCAAAACTATTAGATGTAGCCATCTCTTCTACTCCAATAGCTTCATGTCTTGCACTTCCCATATTTGGAAACTCCCTTCCCCTTACTTGCTTCTCTGATAGCTATAATCATCAATTATTCAAATGCAATGTCAATAGACATCTTCAGATGCCTTGATCTAATTCCCTGTCCTTCTCTTCATCCTTTCTTCTATCATGCCTCTTTACTCTTGCTCCCACTCTCTGTAACCCCTTACATGTTAGTGACATCCCGACTTCCTTGGGGTGAAATTAGCTGACATTGAGAAAAAATAACATCTATGCCTGAGGATGGTAAATGTTTTACTGAAAGTACTTGCAATATTGACCAAACATCTAATCCATTTTACAATTAATAAAAACAATTGTGTCATAAAAACGATTGTGTCATTTAGCAAGTAATCAGTGATGTCTGGCTTAAATAGAAAGATTTAACACAAACTTGGCCCAAATTTTAATTCCACCACTCCAATTTGGGGTTATGAAAAAACTGAAGGGAAATCAAATTATGCCAGGTAAAATTTAAAAAACCCAAGTTAAAAAAAATTTACTAAAATATAATAATAAATTATTAATTATAAAACAAAAAAGATTTTTTTCTTTAAAAATTACCAAAATATACTAGCAAATAATACAAAATTAACAATAAATCTTAATTAGATAGTTTATATTAAGAAAAAAATTGCAAAAATTAAAATATAAAAATATTTCAATAATATGTAAAATTTATAAAAAATTTTTAAATTTCTAAAACAATATATATATATATATATACGTAAAAGAGTTAAATCTATAATTAAAATATAATAATAATTAAAAATTAAAAATAATTAAAAAAAATTTTAAGTAAACAAATGAAATAAAAAAGGACATAAAAAAGAAGAAAAAATTATGAATAAATTAAAGATAATAATATTAACTATATACAGTCTTAAAGATAAGTTAAATTACTAAGAATACCGACCATATCCAGGATAAAAAACATAACATTGTTAAAAAAAACTTTTTTTAAAAATTAAAAGCATAAAAACCAAATAAAAGGGAGTTCGTAAAGTAGTGGATGTTTATCAAATAGCATTGATATGGAGAGTATATGATATAGAAATAACTATAGTAAAAGGCATAATGCTAGATGGGTTAGGTAAATAAAGATTATGTAAGATCAAGAATATATTAGATAAGTTTAAATCTACTCCTGTGATGACATTTAGAAACTAATTCATTCCTTTAGTTTAGTAGTATGCTTTGATTATTGAATTTTATAATTCTAATCTTCTCTTCTAAAGATAGGTCATATCTTCTCCTCTTAAAATTATTAGGAGTATGAGCAAAACCTATAATTTTCCAGTCAACCTGAGGGTTCAGATATTTCTCCCTCAATTCCCAAAATTCCTCAAGACGTCTTACTCTATACATGTCTGACCATTCGTCCATTGTGAGACATTTATGCCAACATTCCTGTCCACATTCACAGTATAGAAAAATACTGATTGATAACACAACTATCCTACACCAAGAAAATAACAACTTGTATTTTCAGGTTGGTCAATTCTATTTCATCACTTTTTTGACCTGAGGAATCATTGTCGTGCAGTCGTAGCAAATTTCTTTATACACACTGTCACTTTGACTCTGATCTCCAGAAAGTGGAGCTAGATTTGTGCAAGCTATATTCACGATAAATATTCTCATTAGCACAGATAGCTCTTGGTGCATCTCCTTTAGAACTGGGACAACCCAAGTCCAGTGGTGTGTGGGCATAATAATGCATATAGGTTTGACAAACTAGTGTTAATATAATTTTGATTTGCCCTGTGCATATTATTTTTACAAATACCAGACAACTATAGTACTCAATTCGTTGCGTTAGTGAATATGGCTGCTGTTTAGAAATACTCTCTCTCAGGTGCTCAACTGAAATTATTTAGAGCATAATAATGTCATCCACATACAGGCATGTTTTGCTGTATCACAGCTCATCAGTGTGGCTAGACATCTGATTGCTTCAAGCCAGGATCGAAACCTGACTGATTTGGCATCAGTCGAAGTTTCTACCCTTGAGCTATCAGTGGATAGCAGAGGGAAATTCTAGCATATTATTTTTACCGTTGTATGCTCCAGTCTTCTTCAGGTGGTTGGAATGTCAAATTGAACCCTTTATTTCACTCACTCAGGTAGACTGTTCTAGTTCCATGTACCATGTCTAATGGACATTAGTTATCCCCTATTAATTCCCCTCTCCAAGTTCTCCACCGCCTTAACTCACACTGGATCTAATGCCTTTATCCACTGTGCCATGTGTATGAATTTCTGGGTATTATAAGCCTAATGTCTTCAGCAACCATTTTTTACCAGTACTCATATTGCAATTTTTGCTGTTATCATTGCATATTTTTTTTAGGGGAGCTCATATTGCAATTTTCATTGTTATTATCACTTTTCTCTAGCACTCCTTATTACTGGTTCCCATATTGTATTCATTTCTATGCTTGGTCAGCTCAGGAGATTTTTGTGCTGATTCCTTAAGTTTACGAATTTTCCAATGATGTTCTTTGTCTATGATTTCAACCTGATCCCACAGAAGGCGGTGATCTCCCTTCTCTCTCCATATGTGGTCAGCCATGCTCGATTTTTCCACTTCCCCTCATGTTACAGCTTTCTGGTGCTCTTGAAGCCTTACCTTAAGGGGGCGGCCTGTCTCTCCTTTATATTTCTTTCTGCAGCTGCACAGGATGGCATACAGTCTTTAGTCATATTCTCCTCTATGAGGGGGCCTTAATTGGGAGAGATATCTGTGAAGTATCGTCCAGCTTTTAAAGGTTGTCCTGATGTTATATGGACTGCAGATCCTATGTATTTTCTCTGATAACCCCTTCACATAAAGCAGGCAGACTGTTTACTGAGTGTTGTTGTCCTCCTCTTGTACCCGCCTATCCCAGTTTATTGCTGCCATGTATCCAGGGTAGTTGTTACGTTGTAGGGTACTACTTATACTGACAAAACCAGTATAAAAAACATAAAAAAACATGCAATGATAACAGCAAAAATTGTAATATGAGCATTGGTAAAAAAATGAGTGCTGAAGATATTAGGTTTATAATACCCAGAAATTCATACACAGATGTCCTCAAGGCACATTGGATAAAGGTTTTAGTTAGATCCAGTGACAGGACCCAAAGAGTGTGAGTTCAATACCTGGTTAAAGCGGTGGAGAACTTAGAGAGGGGGAATTAACAGGAGATAATTGATAACTGACATCCATTAGACATGGGTGTCTACCCCAGTGTGTGAAATAAAGCATTCAGTTCAACATTCCAACCTGAAGAAGAGCATACAATGGCTGAAACGTGATAAATATGGCAACAAAGATGAGGAGAATAGTTCAAATAAGGTAAATAGTAATTAAACTTAAAATTTGAAGCTCAGTTTCATTTTCAGCTGAATAACTTTCCAAAAAATTGATTTCTCTATTTATAGGTAATACTATTTTGCTTATAAACAAAGTAAATCAATATATGTATACATACATATACATATATGATATAATGATATATACACAGTATTTTGAAAAATAGTATGACAAAATGGATGTTTTTGTGACACGTTTTATCCATTGGGATTTCATCGGCTGGGCTTTGTTGACATAGCCATGTCTACACATGTGCATGTATATGAGAGATGCTGGTAGTTTCAAAATTTTTGAATAAATATTTTTGAAAGAATATTTTTTTAATCTAGCCAAATTCTTTCAAAATATAGACATATATATATATATATATATATATATATATATATATATATATATATATATAAAATAAATACATACATTATATATATATATATATATATATATATATATATAAATCAGAATCACCCCAAACAAAGGAAGTAATGCCACTAAAAAATGAGGAGTTACAGGGTGTGGAAGAATTAGAAATAGAAACATTAATGATGAGCAGAAAGAGAAATGAGCAATGAAGAGGACAGTAGATAGCGATTGACATTGCATTTAAATTTTCATAGATTAAAGTTGGCTGGAAAGCATGGAACTGGAAGGGAGTTCCACAAGCAAGAAGTGCAAGAAAAGAACTTGTTAGCATAGAACTTACAGCTGAATCTAGCCAGCTCAACTTTAAACTGATGAGATCTCAATCCCAGTCTTGTACTGTGCTTAAATTCAAAAACTCTAGGTAACATAGCGAAGAGCTCATCCGAACAATTACCATGGAAGTATTTATTCGATATATCTATCTATCTATCTATCTATCTATCTATCTATATATATATATATATATATATATATATATATATATATATATATATGGGGGTGTACAGGTTATATATATATATATATATTTTATTTATAAATTTAGTTTCAGTTTTGAAACATGGAAATTTTCTGTGACACGATGGAATCATATTTTTAAAAAGAAAATAATTATAATATCTTGTTCTACTGTTTGTAAATCTTACTGTTCTTTCTTATTATTTTAATACACACACACATGTATATATTTGTGCGTGTTTGTGTATATATGCATATAGTTTACCACAAGACTATAACAATGTGATATCTAGTGAGGATCAAATTTATTTGTGTAGCAAATGATCATTTGTGAGATAAGTTTGTTCATAGTTACTCTCCATCAATTCCTCAATAAATATGTATCCATGTATGTGCATACATAACTTGTTTTGTTTGTTTTTTTTTGTTTGTTTTCTTATATTTTGATAAAGGGATTTATTTTATATCCATCTTTCTGAAATCTGTGGATAGAAAAACAATCCACCAACAAACCAAAATGTCATTTTAAATGTTGAGATTAAAATGTTATTTTCTCACATTTTGTTCTTTTATTTTTTATGACATTTTTCTTGTTATAAAATACTCAAATTAAAAAAAAAAAAACATTTACAAAACTGAAACGCTTTCTTAATTACAATAAAAAGTAAATTTTTCATATGTTCCTGATTATAAGGAAAATACAAAATACAGAATACATATTCAAATCAGAAAAATTTACCCTAGAAATATTTTAGAATATTCCTTCATTGTTTATAGTTTTATAGGTAAATGAAACTAAAATTTTACTTTTTTGTTTAATTTTGCTTTATTTCACATTTTTTTCATTTAAAAAAAGGATAAAACTTCCTTGCAAATACTTGATTAATTTTTAAATATATTTTTGTTAAATGTTTTCAAGTAACATACATTCATACACAATAAGATACCAGACACAGATGAGTATTTTTACTACACTTTAGATCAACTAACAACACAGAAATTTTCTGCTTTAATGTTTTTACAAATCACACACTACAATATATTTTGCATTTTTGAAGTCCTTTAGGCTGTATTATTTGTATGGAATCTCTCAAGCTATTCATACTAAACTTAAATTTAATTTCTCTCTTCAGAACATCAAGTTTCTTTTCCCATCCCAAGTCAATAGTTAGCTGCTGAATTCTGTCAATCTTATGATTTTATAACAGAATTCAAAATTCTTCACTCCAATGATAAGGCTAATGAAGGATTTACTTTACTTAGCCTTAACATCTGTAAGAATTATTTAATATGATAGAATATTTAATATGATAAATAACTGACAAGTAATTTAAAGATTTACATGAACTTCTTTAATTATTTTTCCCAGAGGACCTTGTAAATAATGGGAAAATTTTCCAAAATTTCCATTTGAAAAGTATTCTTCTTCATCTTCTGATGATGTTTTTTTTTTGTTAGTTATAGGTAAATGAAAATAAAAAAAGAAGGCAAATTAATTTTTTACTGGTCAGGTAAATAATTCCCACCCAATGCCACAAAAATAAACTTGACATATAAAATTTAGCAACTTTTAATATTTCTGCAATAATTTTGTATTCAACTCAAAATATAATGTGTTGTAATATGCATAAAGAGAAAAAGGAAATAATAAAATTATATCTAATACATTTTTGATTTAACTGTTTCTTATGCTATATAAAAGGACAAAAAACAAGAACAATATGAAGCAATATAAGTGAGATACACTAACACGACATATATATGTAGACATATGCACATACACATAAACACAGCTTAAGAATTAAAATATATTCAAATATATTTTTAGTCTTTAGATTAGATTCTATTTATACCATCATGGGATTATGGTGTCATTGTGAACTCCATGACCCTTTCATTGGCTGCATAGTATGATATTCACCAGAGTTACATACAGTTTTGAGTCCAGAGTTTTCCTTCTCTTAGACTGGTTGCCAACCATGGCTACTATTATTTCAAAAGCAAATCTTACTCAGCAATTAATATACATTATTCTATTTGTTACATTAATATCTCACTGCTTATCATGTATTATAATTTAAAAGCTTTTGTATTATCTGATTATTCTTTTCTGTAATGTGAATAAATTTCTACAACTTGGTTATTTGGTATTAACAAATAGGTTTGTAATAATGAGGGTCACATGGCAGAAGAAATGAGACTCTTGATTTTATTCTCTATTGATCACAATATTCTATATTACAATATCATTATTATTGGATATTCACTAGAATCAAGTAGATGCAGAAGTTTAAATATCTGGGAAGTGTTTTGACAGGGGACGTTAAGTATGACACTGAGATTTGTAGATGTATTGGGATGGCCAAGGACGCATTCCAAAAGCTGGGCAGAGGATTTGCAAGACAGGAGGATTTCTTAGGTTAAAAGAAAAGAATACTGAACTGTTATGTGACATCTGTCCTTCTTTACAGCAGCAAATGTTGGACGATTTACTCAAAGATTTCCTCAAGGTAACGGACATGTGGTCCTACAGAAGGATGCTAAGGATATCATGGACCGAGCATGTGAGCAATGATGAGATCTTAGAGAGGATGCAAACAAGGAGGAGGCTTATACTTAGCATAAGGAAGAGGCAGCTGAAGTTTCTGAGACACATAATGATGAAGGAGGGCCTATAGAATCTGATACTCACAGGTTGAATAGAGGGAAAGAGAAACAAGGGAAAACAATGCATGACATACCTGGTGGGCTTAAGCAAGTGGATGACAGAACATGATCTTGGGGAGGAAGCAGAGGGAAGGAACTTGTTAAGAGCTGCAAGGGATATAGAGAGGTGGAGAGCCATGATCACCTATGTCCTGAAAGGACATGGCACATAAAAAGAATTATATTATTAAGGATTTAAATATAAATGTATAATTTTACTTGAATAAAGTTTTTATTATATATATCAAAATTTAAAAAAAAAATTACTTCAATATATTACACAATTATTTTGCTTTAGTGTTTAATTTATTAGCATAATTAATTTCTTGTCTTCTAGTGTAATAGAAAGCTTTGTATGAATATTGCAGCTGCTTTATTCCAAATATAATTGACAGAAATAGCAACACAAATTATATATATATATATATATATATGTATATAATTAAACACTAATATTACATTGGAATCGTAATCATGATCCAATTCATCAGACCTACAAATTCAAAAAAAGAAATAGGATTTCTTTTTGAATTTGTAGGTCTGATGAATTGATCATGATTACGATTCCAATGTAATAAATTATAACCATGGAATATTAGTGTTTGAGCCTTTTATATTATATTCTCACTATGTCCTGGACATTGAACTCTACCTGGATTCTATCCTCTTGGGAATTTATGCATATATATATATATATATATATATATATATATATATATATATATATATATATATATATATATATATATATATTGACCATATTATATATATATATATATATATATATATATATATATATATATATCTATATATATATATATATATATATATATATATATATATATATATATATATATATATATATATATTGTTATGTATATTTAAACACATTATTATGTATATAATAGTTGGAGTTTCTTGTCTGAATCTAGAACAGGTTAAAGAAAGCAAAAATTATTTTTAAATAACTGTGCATTTTTACATACACAAACCTTCAAATCAAAATTCAAAACATTTTATTTAAATGAAAAAATATTCCTAACTTCCAAATAAATATAACTGAGTTCTCAACATTCCATAGAATAAACATATCTCTTGCAATTATTCTCATATACAACTATAGAATTTTTATAAAATTGTAGAAAATTAACAGTAATCATAAATTATAAAAGTTTATGTTATGGAAAAGTTGAAAATAAATTTATATGAATTAATACATTTGAACTAATAATGAAAATAGTATAATGTTGATTATTATATATAATATTATATAGCAGCAATATATATCAGATATCATTTGATATATATATATGTGTGTGTATTATATATATATGTATTATATATATTATATATTTATTTAATTTATATATATATATATATATGATGATAAAATAAAGAACAAATATGAAACATATCTCAATCTAATATGTTTCCCTTTTATTAAAGCTTTGTCAGAGATTGGCCGTCTGGTTTCTCTCAATCTCTGACAAAACTTTAATAAAGATGTTGCGGGGCCGATAAGGATGTCGTCCTCACAAGCTTTAGGAAGAAAGGTGTGAACAGCTAAGACAATGAGGAACAAAGGCAGAGGTCTAGAATAACAAACATCAGATTTATTTGTTGATCTGGACAAATGTATGTACAGGAATTGTTTGGTGTAGTTTGATCGGGAAGTCAGGGAGTGCCAATTGAAGGCTCGTTTTTGGGTTCAAGGCGCCAGCTCGGAGGCAGGCAGATGGAACAGCGGTATTCAAGGTCCAGTCGATCCCTGGATGTTCACCCTTTGTAAAGAAGCACGTCGGCATTTTTGAAGAGAGAGGATCAGCGTAGACAGTGCTGGGGTAGCCTGTTCGTCCTTAGAATGACAGTCATGTAAGAACGCAGCTGGGTAGTCCTTAGAAGGACTATCACATGTAAGATGGTTAGTTAGTCCTTACAAGGACCATCGACACATCACGCAGCTAGGTAGTCCTAAAAAGGACTATCGCATATAATGTGGCTAGGTAGTCATTAAAAGGACTATCGCATATAATGTAGCGAGGTAGATCCCTAAAAGGATCATCGCATATCATATGGCTTAGGTAGTCCTTAAATGGACTATCGCATATCAGGTGGCCTAAGTAGTCCTTAAAAGGACGATCGCATATAACGTGGCCAGGTAGTCCTAAAAAGGACTATCGCATATAATGTTCAGCTGCTGCTGCTGAAGTTGGCTTGGCCCGCTGCTGTTGCTGCTGCTGCTGAGGTTGGCTGCTTCATGTGGTCAGCGGCAAGGGTTGGCCAGGTGAAGGTGAGAGGGGGAGCACGTCGCTCTACCCTGGGGCCAAGTCAGCCAAGTTGGCCGAGTTCTTTGGTGGAAAAAATCGGCTGTGCTTATGTCGGCTGCGGTTAGCATCGTTGCCAGTTGGCAATGTCTTTTGGTTGATGACTAAAAATTACCTTCCGCATTTTGACTGTACACATGGGTTTCATTTGGACACCATGTGTATATAAAGTAGTTTCTGGTCATTATGATGTATGTTTATGTTTCATTTGTTTTGCTTTTTGTGTATCATTCTCTGAAAAACGCTGAGTCACTGGAAATTAACGGCATTCGTTCTGTTTTCTGCGGTGATGCTTTCGGATGTTTGAGTAGCCGGCAGTAACTTCCGGCCGGGTGCGATAAAAGGTGAAACATGTCAGATTGATACACATTTCCTGTTCTTTATTTCATTATCCTGTCAGATTCTGATCCATATTTGATCTGCATTTGATCTTTAACTCATATATATCAAATTATCAAATACCATTTGAAGTCATAACTTAGATATCAACAAACTGAAATGAATTAATTTATAAAATGAGTGGGTGACATGTGCTCTCAAACACACACATGTATATATATATATATATATATATATATATATATATATATTCCACATGGAATTAATTTCTAAGTTCAATGAATTTGCTTACAGTAATTATTAGCTGTCTTCTTTCTAAAGTTTATAAATTATTCAAAGTATCACACACACACTTGCACATACACACATGAATATATGTACCCTTGAAAATATGGCTATACTGAGTTTCTGTGTTTTGGGGGGCTATTTAAGGAAGCTTCAAGGTTATTTATTGATGTGTTGAAAATTATATGTTGCCATTAAATTATAAAATGAAAATGAGAAAAAAGAAACAACATTTACAGATTAACAGAAATGTAACTCAAATGTAATTTCTGAAATGAAATTAAAAAAGAATTAATTTTTTTCTTACTGTCTCTTTTCTTTTGTACTGATTTTATTTTTTACTATTTTGCATGAATAAAATATCTTCATCAACTTGCCAATATGTCATTGTCATTTTGATAAATTTCCCAGTTTGCTGTTTCACTTGATTCAGTGGAGTAAATGAATGTTTTCTTTCATCAAAATAATTTCAGTAGAATAAAGCAGAAATCATGAAAAGTCTTTAGATTTTTTACTAAATTCACCACTATTATTCTAAATTTTGATCAAACCTTCAAGATTCATTTCAACCTATTTGCAAATGTCACTCAGAAATTTATTCAAAGCTGTTTATGTACTCAAAATCTACAAAATTTGACTAATGGTCAATGTTACTGCAAAAATAATTTATACTTATTTACTTAATAAGTTTATCATTTTGATTTTGAATTTTGAAAAAATGATGCATTACAGCCTTAGAATAGAATAATTTTTAATGAATATTAAAAACAAACAAAAAACCCTCCTCAAACCTTCATCAGATGTCCATTGATTCCAATAATCTTCTGATAATTTTCAATCAAATTATTCAGTCCATGAGGGTAGATTATCCAGCTCTTCATCCTTAGAGAACATCTCATATCAATTAATATCCTAGTTAATGCTCTCTTGAGATGCTCTTTTTTTATTTTTGCTGCCTGACACAGGGATTGAACTTGTGATCAGCATGTAACTGGATGCACATAACCAATGTTTTCTGACAATCTAAGCTAATTTAGGTATTAACTGTTCAACAGTAGTATTATTGTGTTTGGAAAATAAGACACAAGCCTACTACATTCCTTACATCTTTATACTCTTTTTCTGGTTTCAGGGAATGTAAAATTAATGCCATGATGAAATTTTAATTAAATTATACTACATCTAAATGAGGACACTAACTCTGTTAATGATTAATTTGTTCCAAACACTAATTAACTTTTATTGATTTTTAAAGAAATGTAAAATACTATCAGTTTCCACAAACAATGGAGTTTACAAAGTTATTCCTACATAGGAGTTGTAACCACTAGTACTAAATTATATTTACAATGTATTTGTAAAAGCAATCAAAAAACAGCATAGCTAGTAAGTAAATCCACTGCGAAAAATGAAAGAAACAAGTTAAAGGTGTTTGGGTTCATTCAAAATAAAGAATATATGAAATTCAAATTCTCTTTTGTTGTAATGTTTGATAATAATAACAACTCTTGTGTTTCTTGTATTTTCCTCACCGCAAATTTATAAAAGTATACAAATGCAATTTATCTAACTCTATTAACAAAAATAAATCAATGTAAATATATAAGCATAATTTCACATTCACTTAAGATTAGTCATTTAGTATATACTTTAATTCAAGTCTATGCATGGTAACCATAGAGCAGGAATTTTTGACAATTTTATTTTGATGATACTTTAAAAAAACAGAATTCCTCGTTTTTTTATATTTTAAATATCTTAAAATACCTAATTTAGAAATTTTTGCATCATTCATTTACTGCCCTAGTTTCTATCTGTATATTATTCAATTCTCATGGTACCAAAAATTATTTGTTGAAGGTGACCTTAGTCATGGACTGGAAGATGAAATAGCTAAAAGACAAGAATAGATGGAAAGTGGATACACATATTTTTCAGAGGATAATGGATACACATAATTTTTAGAAGATAATATTTACATAATGTTATAATCTTCCTAAAACCAGATCTTTTTCTGATTCATGTTACACGAATTTCCACCACTGGTCGCATGTGAACGCTCTGAAACCAAAGACTGAACTAAAAATTTCGTCAACTGCGTATCGGCTCCGCCCATAGCTTTTTTGCACTCACACCCGCCTAAAGAAACAAAATAAAAATTGGAGCCTAAGAAAAGGACATAAAAGCCCATCAAAAGGACATCTTCGGCAGTCGGACGGAACAATAGCTAGGACACAACGCTCGTTGGAACGCGACCCCCTATTTCCAAAGACAACTCGCCGCCAAAGGCCGTGGCCGCAGTAAGTCACGGCTCACTCTCCCTCTCCTACCGTGCGCCTTTGCGGACGACTTTTACGATTCTACTTATAACTTATCTCAACGAGAAATCTATTTCAACGAGAGACATTTACACCAATTTACCATTTGTTGTATTTTAAATTTATTTTTTATTTCTTAAACCTCCGTCGAATGTTCTTTGTTCTGCCACCATACGCTTAATATAACAACTGGTGTCAGAAGCGTTCGGTCGGAACAAGAAGATGGACTACACCGCATTTACTCGCCACGAAATGCTAGAATTAAGCCAAAATCACTGACGAACTTCAAGGAGAACTTCAGGAAATGCCGATCGCTCTCACCTCTGCTTCCGACGGAGGCTTAAGAAATAAACAGTTGTATATTGTTTATTTCTTAAACCTCCGTCGTTTCTTATTTGTTAATAACATGAATTTAGGATTTAAAAAAAGTGTCAGAATAAAAAATAACTGAGCAAAGCACATACCAAAACTGGTACTTCAAATTTTATTCAATGTTCTCAGAACAAAATTAGTATCATTGCCATTAACCAATCAGTGTTGGTAAAACTTTCAGAATATATTTTAATATCACAAATTGTAAATATATACCATTACCAAGCTTCGCCCGCTCGCTATCGCTTCACAAATTAAGATATAGTCACTATTTGAAATCTTTGAAACAAAAATTTTAAATGAACATTTCATTCATAAATTGGCTTGTTATAGTGAAGGAAAGTTTTACACATAGATGCCAACTTGTTGAAGGGCAAGTAAAATGTAAATTTCAAACACTTTTCTGCACTATGTAAGACAATATTCCTAAATAAAACTATTTTTTATATGAAACAATCCTCGAATTAAGAACAGTAACGAAGGACAGTTAATTAATGAAATAAATGTAATGACAAAAGTACGCAGGTGTAGGCTTTAAGAAATCTTTATTCAACTGAGTTTATTTAACTCTGTAATAACAGAATATGCGGCATAAGGCCGAGACGGGGAAGAGGAAAGTGGTCGGTCTTCTGTCTTAACTTCTAAACTTAGCTAGCCACAAACGCTGACCCAATCATACTTACAATATTCCTTATACCAAAACAACACAATCTTACTTACCTTTCTCACCACATCCACAACAATACCTCAATGTCTCCATGAAAATACTAACTAGTCCCCTTATGTACAATATATCGTCTGTGGGGGGGGGGGATAAAGCAACAATTTAAAAATTTTAAAAACTAGCCCCAATGAGTATTTACAGTATGAACTAATAACTATTTACAAGAAACTAAACAAAATCATGTTAGTAATAACCCCCTCCCCCACTAATCACTAAATGTGGCAGAGACATCAGTTAACTGGACAAAATTAATGCGGGACTATAATAATATAAAACAAACGTTCATCCCAAGCACTCACAGAGACACGCACTTATTCAGACACAACAACAAATACGAAACACACGCACGAAACGAAAGACGCCCCGCATCCACAAGAGAAATGACGTCACTGACCACCTAACGAGGGAGGGGATGGGGAATTAAACTTAAAGAAAAATAGGGAGAGAAATAAAAGCGGCCAATGAGCATATATACCCTAGCTAAGTTTAATGAAAAAGGAAACTAAAGAATCAAAACTAAACCTAAGCTAACCTAATTTTGGGATGGATTGCCCGTGTTCAAACACGGCAAGCAATATCCTGATGCATAACCGGCATCAAAGTGCCACTCCAGGTCAGCCCCTTTCACACGACACAAACGCGCAAGATTCACCCACCTTTTGCTGAAATTTGATGAAGTGAGCCGCCGGCTTTCCGACCTAATCTTGACTTTAAGCTGATGCTTAAAGTACAAGATCAGCTGGGAAGAAGTGAAATTCATGCCTTCATAGAATCCCTTCTGAAGTGTCGTCCAAATCAAGACTCTCATAACACCTAGCAAGCATAAGAACACAATGTTCGGCCTTCGTCAACGGCGGAGCCACATTCCTACAAACAGAAGCGGCCTCAAGGACAAAGAACTTTCCAGGCAGCATGCAAACCATAAGGCCTTCAACATACCTGCACAACGGCAGTGAAAGAAGGCGTGACCAATGGTCTCGACTTCCCCACTACAGCGGTGGCAGTTTGGATAAATATCCAAACTGCCACCGCTGTAGAAATCTCCAAGCCCGCTGTGCAAAGTCTCTTGGCGACCCAGAGGTCCCCACGCATCACCAGCCAGGTGAGTGATGCCTCATTGTTATTGAGACATTTCAACCCGGGCGCCCAAGGCCATATTGAGCGAGTCTCCTGCCTCGTAAGACCGAGTTCGTCAATCAGTTCATCACGAACGCCCCCACTAACTAACACCTGATATAATGCCTTACGAAACAACGCTTGGACGTTGGAGATGCCATCCGACGCCCATAAGAGGCGTTTCAGAGCACGACGACATTCACGGTAGAAGGAGTACTCGACTTTGGTTAAACGGTGGGCCTCCTCCTCGCACAAGTGGACACTTCTCAGGGATAGGAAGTTCTTACGGGCGTCTTCCTTCCAGAAGGCGCCCTCCTCATCCGATTCGCGACACATTCGATCCAGGAACCCGATGCGAAGTATATATTGAGGAATCTCAATGCTAGGCATACCTAGACCGCCTTCAGATGGATGAAGGCAACAGATCTCCCGAGAGACTCTGGCGATCTTGCCTCCCCACAAGAAGGAGAACAAGAGCCACACAAACGCCAGTAAAGTGTCATACGGATGTGGAAGCACAGAGAGTCGGTAAAGGAGAATCGGGTAGATGTGTGAAACACATACATCCGCCCTCTCCTTTAAGGAAAGATTCCTCCGAGATCACAAATTAATCGCGATCTCGGCCTTCCCTTGAACCTCCGACCAATTCATTTCCAACTCGAGATCAGGACCAAACCAGACGCCGAGAATCTTGACCGGCTCATCCATCCAGAGGAAAGGTCCTGGAAGAGAAACTCCCTTCCACACACCCAACCGCAAGCCAACAGACTTATCGCGGTTGATCTTGGCCCCTGTCACCATCTCATAACCACTGATTTCTTTGCTGACTTCGTCAATCTTGGCCTTGCTCGACACAAGAACCAAAACGTCATCGGCATAGGCAGAGTACCTGGACGAGGTGATAGCACCAGGTAGGGAAATTCCGCGTAGGACCGGATTCGTCTTTAACTTGCGAAGGAAAGGTTCGAACGCACGAACATATAGCAAAGGCGAAAGTGGACAACCTTGACGAATGAAGCGAGACAATACGAAAGGCTCCGATCGTACTCCATTCACCTCCACCAGCGCACCGGGGGTCGCATACAGAAGACGGATCCAGGTGCGAAAGTAAGGCCCGAAACCGACCGCCGAAAGGACAACCTCCAGAAAGCGATGGTCAACCCTATCGAAGGTGAAGCGTTTTGTGTATAGACCCCTGATTCATCCAGTTGCCGAAAATCAGTGCCAGCAAGGGAACAAAAACGGGCGACTGCCTCAAGTACACTTCGTAAGGAAGACCATCTAATCCCGGAGATTTGTCCAGGCCAACCTGTTTCAGCGCTTCCCAGATTTCCGACTCTGTTATGGGATCCTCGCATCTAGTCGCTTCAGCTGCCTCGAGGCAGGGAAAGTCGGCTAAATAGGCGTCGAAGCTGGACTCAGACCGGTCTCCCTGGTGAAAAGTTCCTGAACGTACTCACGAAAAGCCTTACATATGTCCTCGTTTGCAGTTACGGTCCGCTTATCCGGCAATGACGCATGCGATATGTTGCCGAGATGCACTCCGAACCTCTTCTGCACGCAGTTCAGCGGCCATATTCGTTGCCTCAGAAGACATTCTTTTTAACCTAGCCCTAACTACCAGAGCTTGATCCTTCTTGATAAGCAAGGAGGCCAACTCTGCCTTAGCTAAGGCTACGTCCCCACTATCACGGGATTTAATCGCCCGATCGACTTTTTGCTCACAAGCCGTTTGCGCCGCTAATCTATCTAGATTGAGCCGACGACTATAATTAGCAGCAAACGTTTTAATTTTGGATTTAAGTTTATCCCACCAGGCATTTGCCCCCGCCACTTCCCTCTGTTTCATTAGTAGCAGCTGGTCCCGGAAATCTTGCTCCCCAAATAATGAGCAGTTCAATTTCCAGTAACCAGCCATCTTAACCTGAGGCTTATCTAAGTTTACATGGACCCGGACTCGTCTATGATCCGAATAAACTATGTAATGAAAACTTGGACACCCCCAAGAACCCTACATCAACTCTCCTGACTAAGACTCGGTCGAGATAGCTAGAACGCACCTCAGTAGCCGAGCCGCCACTATTAGTTCAAGTCCACACTACCTCCCGAGTGTGTTCGTTTCGGTACTTATCGACAAGATCAAACTTGTCGATAAAGTCCCGAAACAATATCATGTCTTGGTTGTTAAGTACTCGAATTTGACCCTATGCAATCTATATCGGGGTCAAGGACGTCATTCCAATCCCTCGCTAAAACTACCCGACAAGATGACGCCAAGAACGGCCTTCTCCACAACCGCACTAGCGGCGGGCAAAGGCTTTTCGGGGAATGGGGGCTGAGAGACAGACCCAGCCGAGGGTCTAACCACACCGGTCCCGGTTGTTGGCATGCCCATTACAGGCGAGACGGACGCAGCAGGCGCGGTCGCAGGGGGATTTGGGTCGACAGGGCCCAGAGTCTCAGAGGCCTTCTTCTCTGTGCAGGAAGAGGACAGGTGACCAGTCTGTCCACACTTCCAGCATGTCGGTCTACGCTCGGTGACAATGATTGGCATCTTCTGGCCCGCTACAACCAGACAGTTGTGGATGGAGATGAAGGCTTTCTGATCTATCATGATTTCAAAACTCCACCCCCCTGTCAAATCGTCAGAGGAAGCACTGAGTATCTGCCCAAATTGGGCCAAATGCTCTCCGACGATCTGAGGAGGAACCTCAAATACTGATACTTGTCCTCCGCCTGCCTTCATATTATGTACGCAGAATAATTTTTTTCGTTATAAGATCGCGACTCGAAACGGCTTCACAGTCGACAGGCGTAGATAGCAGTACGCTCCACATGAAAAATCCTTCCTTTGATAACCCTGTGGGGTTTGATCCCCAGAGAAATTAATGTCTTAATTACGGTGTCTTTTGTGGAGCGACAAATTTTGCGCGAACGCTTGTCCACCAGAAAGACTGACACGATTCGTTTTTCAACTCTCTTTAATTCCTCAGGATTAACCAAAAGCCCACCTGCTGTCACCAGATGTGCATAACCCTTGCTTTTCTTGAGGAACTCCGTGATGTTAATTGAGTCTTTAGGTGGGGACGTCCAGCAGGAGTGCGTCTCACCGACCACTAATTTCGTCTTTAGATTCGTCATTTTCCGCTTTAATTTTATTATTTGTTGTATTTTGGCCTCCATATCTTCATCGGGTTTCGTCGTATTTTCCGTATTTTGGCACTTTTCAGCTACCATACTTCCACTTGAACTATTGACATCGGCAACAACCTCATGCTGTTGGGTTTTTTCGTCGGTGACTAATTGCTCCTACTGTTTATTCTCTTTTTTCTTACCAAGTGGATCTTTTTTTTTCATTTTTAGTCCCAAAAAGATTTTTACGGACCATTTCTTATAAAATGAAAAATAGGTAGGCGTACAAACGAACAAATAGACGAAAGACGAGAAAAACAATAAAATAAACAATAATAAACGATACGCTATACAAGAAAAAGAAAACGCTAGAAAATACGAAACGCTAAATATGTAACAATTCACAATATGGCTGCCGATAAAAAAAGGTCAACCCTATAACAAAACGACAATGAAAAAAAAATGGACAGAATATAAAAAATAAACACAAAATGTACAAACAAATATATTACAGACGAAATTAACAGATAAAACGCAGAATTTTACGGATATTTAAAATAAAAACACAGAAATAGAGTAACACGTAATAATAAAACAAAGAAAAATAAAGTCGAACGGAAAACGTAGAAATAAAAAATAAACAATAAACAAATAATCTTTGGGAAGTGGGTACGGGGAGAAAATAAATTCAAAAAAGGAAAAAGAAAACGTAAGAGAAAATCAAAAAGTTAAATAATAAAAGATTAATAGCAAAATAAAGTAAAAATAAAAATGGGGAGGGTAAAGAATTGAAAAGGAAAAATCAAAAATTTACAAAACAGTCAAAACGAACGTAAGAAAAACGGTAAAAATAAATCAAAACTTAACAGAATAACATCAGTTAGCGGTTCCAAAGGATTCTCAGACTGAACGAAAAAATGTCAAACACGGTCCAAAATTTTTATTCGACTGAGGATACAAGGTTCGCGTACTGTGTCCTTTTATATTCCCAATAAACAGAAATGGCTCGCTCTCAAAAAAAGAGAGTAACAAAACAAGGGGAGACCACTCTTGATTATTCATACAATAAAAAAGAAAGAAAAAAGCAAAAAAAAAGCGCCTTTGCTCTATACACTTTCTGTTCTTTCAAAATTCAAAAGTTCCTTTCTTTCTATATTTTTCATTTCTTTCTTTTGGAGACAAAGTTCCCTTTTCTTTGGAGACTAAGTTACCTTTTTTTTTATTCTTCTTATCTTCCTCCCATCCGGATGGAAAGTTCGTCTTTATTTGGCCGACGAAGGGGAAAGTTTCCTTAAAACACGCAGTAGTACCACTTCTTGTAACATCACATGTTTTGCTCCGTCTTCTTCTTCTTCACTGTAAATGTCTTTACCCCCCAAACATCACATAGGGACTTCCTAGTTCTTTCTTTACAGTAAACTTTGCTACGTCTAGTTCTTCTGTCTGGGGTTTCTTCGAGAGGACTTCTTCTTAAACTTTCTCTGAAGAACTTAAAGAGAAACTTGCCTTCAGCTATTTTCTTACCCTTGCATCCTTTACTTTTGGGAAACTTTGCCTGTCATTTCAGCAGTGGAGCGAAAAACCAACCTCCTCTTCGTAGGAGGTCTAGCTTCCAACTATCTACTACCGTCTAGTAGCAGTCATCTCCCTTTCCCCTTCAAAGGAGACGGTTGACATCCAAAAATATTACCAGGTTCTTAGGGCCAGTAACACAATGAGTCTTTTTTCTCCTTTCACTTCAAAATTTTCAATAATACTGATATTGAGTAGGGGATTTTTAATCTCAGAATTCATAGACGATTTAAATTCCAATTTCGCATAGATTACATAATATAGGTTTTACTTAATTAGCTATTATGTTTCTCTAACTCTTCAAATGTTGAATTCGTAATCAATTCTAATTTCTATTTTTCCATCTTTACACTATATTAATTTTATCTTATAAATTGTCCCCTGTTCTGTCAGCCATGAAACAAAAATAATTGTTTGTAAGAAAAATAAGGATCTACCTACATAAAATCGTCTTTAAATTAATTGGCAGCAGAAGAATTATCGTTGAACTTTTAAAATGTGAGCTTAAACATTAATTCAATACTTAAATGCAGCGATCAATTTTGAGTTCTTCTGTAGTTTATTGATGCCTATCACATCTACTCCTCCATAGCTATTGTGATGATGGCCAAACAAAGAGCCCTCCACAAGAGCTAGCTTAAATGCCGCCTGATGGGACGTATTTTAAGCTAGCTGCAATTTTGGATACAAAAGGAAAATAAGGGTTACTCCCCTTGAAACATGAAAGCAACGATAATGGCTAGTATAATATATTAATATATATTTTTAACCTCGCATAATCTGGCAACTTCGTACACTGTGCCTAACTTTTCTAGGACTTTTGAATGAGCTATGAATCATTGAAATCGGACCAGTGGGAGCGGAGAAGTTGCTTGGACACGGACATTGTACTTTATATAATTAGTGTTACTTTGTAGTGGACGCCTACGTACACCACGCCCACAAATTACTCAACAGTAATTGGACGGAAAATAAACAATACCTTTTGTACAGACAATTTGCGCATCGCACGAGCCACATAAAAATTTCTCGTGTTTTTGCTTCACCAAACTAGCTATAGAAAAAAATCAACGATTGGTCGATTTTTGGCCAATCACATTAAATGACACTTTCTTCAATATCCTTCCCGCGCTCGTGCTGGGAGCCACCTTACATCTATAAAAAGTAGAAATTAAAGAAATAACTTCAGTAGATTATAAACTTTCACAACCTAAACCACATACGTGTATTCAATTTTCTACTCACAAACACACAGAGATATAAACTGCACTCACACAACACAGTGTACTGTCTGTTTACAAGCCAAGTCAGTTATTCGAACTACATCATTCTTCTGCACAAATATTTCAACTTTCAAACTCAAACATCAAACATTCTTAAACTACCAACAAACTTAAACAAAAGACATTATTACAACATACATTGTTCTTCACACAATACAAGGGAAACCACTTCGTGTGACTTAATCTTTATTGTTATTAACAGAATTATGTATATGCTTGTTTTAAATACATTGTTGATTTTCATTTTTCATTGATCTCTCGTCATTCATTCTTGCGTTTTCTTTACAAATTTAAAGTGGAGTGTTAATGTAAAAACGCAACCTTGATCAAAAACCCTTCTGATTCTTTTCTAACCAACACCATTAACTATCCCACAACTTATTTTTGTTGTAATTTAGGGTTCCCGATCCCGGTAGATCAAGCAGCAGGAATTAGATGGTTTGTCACCGGCGGTATAATAACAGAGAAACGAAAATAAGAGTGAGTAAAATGTCGGACTCTGACTGTAGTTGTATATTACAATAAACTTATTGAGAGCGAAATCTCTTATTTGTGTTATCTTTGAAGATAACGACGAGAATAAGAAAATATACTGTTCGTATTTGAGTGGAATTGATTTGGAGTAAGTAAGATTTTTTTTCTGTGGTGCACGCACACAGGTCGGGAAGGAAAAGTAAAACAAATGATGACTTGTACGTCTGTGAGAGAAGATCATTCGGAGTGAATGTCACCGCGATCCAAGAGACACACTTTGTTTGCAGCGTCGATGCGTGTGTGCTGTTTAGCGACTATTCAGCATATGGAGACCGACAGGCCAGAGGAGTTTCTTTAGCGGTACTCTGGGTGCGAGGGTAGACCTTGTTCATGTCAATGCCGAGGGCCGGTTGATCGTGGCCGGTATTGCCGTGAAAAGTGGTCCGTTCCGAGTCGTTGCAGTTTATGCGCCCAACGTCCACGAAGAGAGGGTCTCGTTTTTTTGGCAGTTGCGGCCGTTCCTGATGGATTCAACGTGAATGGGAGACTGGAATGACATCCTGGGCCTCAAGTTAGATAGGGGGCGGGGAGCTAGAGGGGGGAGGGACGATCGTAGTTTGGTTGATCTGATTGATGAGTTTGGTCTCGTCGATAGATACTGAGTTGATCACCTTGGAGGAAGATGTGGACATGGACTCTTAATTGGCCTTCTAAGTGGGTAGTTAGCTACCTGGAAAAATGTTAGTCAGAGAAGCCAATGTAGACCTACTACATTATCCCATGTTCAACTGGGTAGGCTATTCGGACCACAAACTCGTTTGTGCCTAGATTGCGTTAGAAGGTAGGTCTAGACTGGCTGGCTACTGGACAGGCGGGACTTCCAGGAACAGCTAACTAGCTTAGTGCAGCAGGAACTAGTGAGGGCAGTTATCGGCAATAGGTAGTGGGAGAGGCTTAAGAATAGGATTAAGTCCTTCACCACTGAGTTTAACAAACGGCTTGCACTAGATACAGCTAACAAGGTGAAAATTCTTAAGGATAGTTTCTCCCAGGTGCCTAGAGATAGCCATAGCTAGGGAGGCCCTTGAGTGTTGACTTCTGCTGCTGGATTAGTCTGCTGTATCGCTTCCCCAGTGCTGCGGTACAGGTAAATGGGAAGCTGTTGAGTGCTTTTGCGCTGTTTAGGTTGGTTTGTCAGGGTTGTCCACTGTCACACCTACGTTATGCTTTGGCGTTGGAGATTCTCCTCTGTGGAGACAGGGCATGCAGTCTGGCCCTATGTGGAATCGCTGTCCCTGGAGGGGCTTGTGCCAGGGTCTCTGTGTATGCCAATAATGTATCCACTTTTGAGTCATCCCACAGCGACATTGAGGTGGTACTGAAGGCACTTGGTCGATATGAAAAGGTGACAGGGGCCAAAATTAACTGCAATAAGTTTGTGGTTAGGTGCCTGGAAGGGGGCCGATCTTCTGGGACCCTTTGGTTGGACGGACTGCATTCTTGGAGTGTGGTTTAGACCCGACCTCCAGCTGGAGAAAAATTGGTAAGAAGTACAGGCAAACGTCAGCGCGGACTAAGTGCATTTAGGATGGAAGGTATGGAAGGCAAGATTGTCTGGTTGATCAGAACAAATCCCCGAATGGTGACAAGTAGAGACCTTGAAATATTCTTCTCTGCATACTTTGTATGTAAAGAATATTGATCCAACTGTCCTGTATAGAGGACATCAAGTACTGTTCACAACCACTGGTTTTTTGTCAAATTTCCATATAAAGATATACAACATCACTAACTTTCATCTCTACACATGATCTTTGTGAGTGGTTAGGAGCCTTACAATGTTCACTGTTGTCATGACTAGATAGACTGGTGTTGGCTAATCAGGTCCATATCCTTAAAGTTAATAAGTTTGTTATTGAATTGGTCCTAGTGATAGAGATGGTTGAGATTTCAAATAGTGGACAACACTGGCAAAAGTGGTAACAAGGTCGTGACTTTCATAAGACTTACCGATTAGGATGGGTTAATGTATTCCACTGAAATACTGATGGTCTTAGGTCATGCAAATACCCCAGCATATTCCAAATTGGCCTGTAGGTCTTTTAGCCTGTTATCATTAAATTTAGCAAGTTAGCTTCTGTACTGGGGTGGTTGTGTTGGACCCATGTTGATGATGCTTTCACAATGACAAACTGAACTATTGTATCCTGATGAGTCACTTCCAAATACATCATTCTGATGTGAGGTTTTTTCAAAGGGGACAATGTGTGGTCTAAGTATGCTGGGTGTACCTAAAAGGTGTCTGGTTGTAAACCAGACATGTGCCATGTGCCATGGGGTGAATGTAGATCAAGACTGACAAAGATGGGGACAATGTGCAGTCTAAGTCAATGAGTATGACTTTTGTATTCATTGGAGTTCGTCTGTGGTATTGACTAGCCTCACTTTGCCTCCGACATTCTTTGCGATGATGGAATGGGGTGAAGTCCTTTCTTATGTAGGGCTATGTGAATCCCAGTTGGGGCTCTATGGTGAATTTGTTTCCTGTTGGGTAAGGAGAATTCTGTCTACTATCTAGGTGAAACTGGTCTGTTGAGATGGGCCTTTAAAAATGTCATCTTGCCAGACTCATGCTTAATGGTAATGATGTCCTAAAAAAGTAGGTAATTTGGGTGACCCCAATTCAAACCTCAGACCTGGGATGTCTGGGGGTTATGTTATTTCTCTGCATAAATGGAACTTCCCGAAATATCTTGGTGTCAAGACCCTCATGTGGCATAATGTATTCTTTTCCAATTTGAGTTAGGTCTCTCTATGTTGAGTGGTGAGGAGCCATCCATCTGTTTTGCTGACTGAGAAATGACCATGATCTTCATACCCAGGCATCTAGCTGTGTCATGTCTCATATTTCCTGTGGCTTACTGGGTGGTTATTTGCAAACATATCAATGTAAGGGGATTGGTCAGTCTTCACACATCATAGGATTGTTGTAGCTTTGTTGTAGACATGTAATTCATCAAAAGGTTCAGTACACTTGTGTGCTTTGTTGTCAATAATGTCTAGCATCTGACAGGCTCCATCCCAGTGGTTGGATTTTTGAAGGTAGGTGTATTGGCTTAAAGAGTGGTTAGTGTGAGGTTCATTTCTTCTCTTATAATCTACTACACACTAAAGGTGTAGAGGCTTTCACTATGGTTTTTCTGGAAACTGTTGGGCAATAATTGGTTATGTGATCCAGCATCATTTCAGAAATATTCTTCTGGACATGTTTTCCCTCAGAATTTCTCTGCCATCATCCATGAAACCCTGGTATGGCTGTGTACATAATTTCTTTTCCCAGGTATACTTTGGAATTTTTTTTTAATTATTTCACACCATGTAAGTTAATAAAGCCACTAAGATGCAAGGAGTTATTGAGTGTAAGAATATGAGAAAAATACATTAACAAGGAAAGCAAACAATAAAAGAACAGGAATTAAGAAGGCAGAAGATAAGGATTGACATTGCATTTAAAGTTTTGAAGATCAAACTTTTCCAGCAAGAGGCTGGAAAAGTTCAGATTGATGTTAACATGATCACAGTTCAGGTTTTATAGAATTTGTAGACCCTTTTTTGATACTTACAGGAGTTCGCTTTTGACCAGAAGTGGAGTAAACTGTTCTCATTTTAGATGGGAGAAGGTGTTCACTTGCTCACAGGGATTTCACCCCTGTGGCAGCACCTTCCTCATTGCACTTAGAGAGGTGGGAATCGGTGTAATATCAATGCCAACATGACAGTGGTTGTGGTGACTTGGTAATTTTTGTCCTTGGCCCATATGTATATGTATGTGTATGGGCTTTCCATGTAAAAACCATTTTGTGTTACATCCTGTCTTAGTAATATACTTGCAGGTTTGTAAAAATATCAGTTGTCAGTAAAAAGCATGATATGACAAATGTGAAAAAGTAGATCAAGGTACTAAACTTCTTTACAGTGAATATCTATAGGTAGTTATCCAGTTCTTTGGTGGGTTTCCTTTCTATTAAGAGGACTTAGGAGAGTGGAAAACATGGGGGAGAAGAGTGCTGCCACCATGCCAGTTATTAAGTGGTTTCTCAGTGCACCCATGTTGCTACCAAATGTGACAGCATGTCAGTTATTAGGAAAAAATACAATACACTAACAATCTCTACATTATCAGTAAAGTAAGCACTGACCAAGTTCATACCCCCCCCAAAAAAAAAAAAAACAAAATAAAGATGATAATTGTAAAATAATGGGTATTGAAGATTTATTGATAATAATAATATTGGTGCTAAAACCTTACAAATATAATTCAATAAAACTACAAATATTTTGTAGAGATTTGGTACTTGCCTTCCTTATGTGATTTAGAAATTTCAACTGTTGCTTTCTGATTCTCAGTATAAGTTTACTTTTTGTTTATATTTTCTCTAAAACTTTTTCATTGGTCACATATTCAGTCCATGGTATTCTCAGCATCTTTCTGTAGAACCACATTTCTGTTGTCTCAAGCCTTCTCTTTATCAGTGATGAGATTGTCCAACATTCACCACTAAATTACATAGGAGTTCAGTACCCTTATTTGTTTCTAACAAAATTTTCCAGTTTCTTAATACTTTGCTTAGCTTTTGAAAGGAATCTTTCATTATCCTGATGCACCTTTGAATTTCAGTGTCACAGTGAATCCCTGGCTTCCTAGATATTTAAATTTTTGTACTTGATTGATTTTGATGTCACCAATTTGTAATTTGCATATTGGGCTGTTTCTTTTTCTAACAACCATGCATTCTGTCTTCTTACAATTGATATTTAGTCCTTTCTTCTCTCTTTCCTTTACTACCTTCTGTAGGAGTTCCTGTAGTTTCCTTTCTATGTCTCCTATCAACACTTTCATCTGCATATATTATGTTGTTAAGATTGTATCTGCGAAGAAATGATCCTGATAGGACTGCTAATTCTCTCGGGATTTATTTACTGTAAAGTTTGAATAAGTTTGGTGAGAAGACATATCCTTGTCTTACACCCCTTTCTATTTTTGTGTATTTACTAAATTCATTTTCTATTTGTATGCAGGTGGTTTACCTGCAGTATAAGCTCTGGATTATTCTAATATCCTTCCCAAATCAAGCTTACCAAGCAGTTCATTTATTAAATGCTTTTGCATGATCTACAAAACATAAGTATATATCCTTTTGCATTTGTATTGCTCTTTCTGATATCATTAATAAATATTACATTCCTTGTTCCAGTGTCTTTAACAAAGCTACACTGTTCTTTTCCTATTTCAAATCTAATTCAGCTGTGTATTCTATTCAACAGAATTTGAATGTTTTGTTATTTGGTTCATTAGGCTGATTGTCCTATGGAGTTTGCATTTATTTGCACCTGCACTATGAAAATGGATCTGCTTAGGTCTTCCAGTATATCACCATAGTTGTATATTTAATTTATTATGTCTGTAATTTTGTCAATGCCTAAATCATCTGATGCTGCCAGCACCTCTATTACAATTCCTTTTGTTTCTGTTTATTGCTATTGCTGATTTCCTTTCAGATTTTAATATTTTTGGTCCTTTGATATTTCTATGTATTGTGGGTTCTCCTCTTTCATTGTGATAGAATTCTCTGATATATGTTCATTCTATCTCTGAAATGCTTTTTCTTTCTCTATTATTGTTCTGTCCTTGGATTTTATGCATCCTCTTGATTATCATGTCATTTGTCCTGTTCTCTTATTCCTTTCATATCTGCATTATATACATTTGTTCCTAATTTCTTAATCCAGTGCCCTATATTTTGTGCCAATCTTTAGCATTGTTTGCTGTCTCCTTTTAAACATGTTGAGAATTTCATCTGCCAATCATTTTTTTTTAGGTTTCTTTGAGATGATCTTTTTTGCTGATGTTACACAGACCAAAACACATTCAGTAATCAGAAACCAATCAAGCTGAATCTATTTATTCCCACAGCAATTAGCTAACTTACTTTTTTCACAAAAAATTAATTTTCAAAATTTTCCAATTAATAACTTAATTAACAAACCAGTGAAGGCAAAAGGACACATATGACTCTTAAAATAAAAAAATTCCACACTCTGTTACAAAAATGAAAAAAACAATCATTTTTCAGTTAATTACAATTAACAAAATAATTCTAAACTTAAAACATTTGAATGCATGCAAAACCACAGTCACAAAATCTTTCAATTCATTAACAGTTCACAGAAATCACAGTGGAAATGCCCCATTACAAAATGCCGTCAGTCTTTATTTTCCCAAAAAATTTTCCATTGCGTTCATGTACACAAATTCAGGCTTCCATGTGGCCAATCACCAAAACTAGTCAAATTTACTTTTTCAAGAAAAAAAAAAATTTTCATTACACTGAAACTTTGTGGCCAGCACTTGGATATGTTTTATAATGTAAAACCACATTCCTGAATTTCTTATTGATCAGTATATAGTTAATTTGATTCTTCATTTCTCCTCATCTATGTTCATATAGAATATTATTGATGTTGATACTGTGTACCATTGGACCCATTTTTCTCTGTGTTCATTACAAGTTTCTAGACCAACTGTTTCACCATCTCTCTCTTTCCCTACTTTGAAATCATGTCTTCTATGACAATTGTAATTTCTTGTAATTTACATGCAGTAAATTTCTCAATTTCCTTTTTTGTACTTTGTGCTGTTAGTGTGTATACAACAATGATGGATATATTAAAAGACTTTCTTTAACTACAAGAATTTTATCAAATAGTTGATAATATCCCAGAACATATTTCTTCATGTCTTTATACACCTCTCACATTTTTCTCTCTACCTGAATATATGACCCCATGTTTGTCACTGACAAAATCTCTATTGTTTTCCCATCTATTTTTGCACACACCTAAAATATTAACATTAACCTATTCTTTTGCTGCTTTATATTTTAAAAACTGGTCACATTCATTTAGTGTTCTGACATTCCATGTCCCTAAAATTATTTTTGTTTGATGCAAACAGTCACCTGCCACTTGTGTCTTTTCTTGATTAATTCCAAGTAATCTGACTCCCTACATGTCATTCTTCTTTATAGCTTTGCTGATAGTTGCTGGATGACTATCATGTGACATCTGTTTCCCATGTCTCTCCTTACTGGGTAAGGAGATAATCTCACTTCACTCCCTTCATGCCATTTTCTTTTATAATAATATTGTTTAGTCATGAATGTTCTAGTGATTGATACTGTGGTGGTATCTCATTGCATTCTCCACTGAGATTTTATTGAGACACCACCTATAGTTAATTGGCTAGTTCTTTCACTCTTTCATATATTTTATTTTTCATTTTACAGTGTTTCTAACCACCCGCCTCACTCACAATGAATTGGAGTGTTGGTTTAGTTGCTAACCATAGATTTCATATACATAAGTTTCAAATTAAATTTCTAAGTAATATATTTTTTAATTCAAATACCTTGAGTTTTCTGAATTAATAGTTTTTAAAAAAAAAAAACTCAAAAAAGCTAAAATAAGAAGGAAAGTGGGTATCGAAAGAGTAACTGCTATTGTTTGAACTTGTTGAGAGATGAAATGTTCACATGTCTTTTGCTATATTTTAAGTATAAAATAATATTCATCCAAAATTGTGTTAATGCATAATTTTATTCATTTTCTTTGAAATGAATATCTAGCATTGATATTTGAGTTTTAACAGACTTTTAGAGTGTTTTAAATTCTATCATTTTTCAATTAAAATGTTGAATCAATGATAAATTGACTGTAAGAATGCTTTAAGAATGTATTAAAACCTTATTAAGACACATAAAATAAGTTTTATTTTTTTACAGATTAGCTTTAGGCAATTATCTTTCAAATAAAATCAAAATTTTACTTAAAAGGAGACATTTAAATTATTTTAAATGTTTTTTTGGCTCAAATATTTGGTGGTTAATCTTAGTTAATCAAGTTGCTGGCTACTCTAGTTAACACTGAAGAAAAGTAATTCCAAGAGTTGATGAAATTGGTTGAGGAACATATGTCCTGCTTCTAGCCCCATTGTATAAGTTTAATAAATAGACTGGTGAATCTGTAGTGGTCCATGTTGCAAGCCTGTGATAAATCACAGAACTCAGTAATTATGGTAGCATTTTGTGAGATAGGAAGGACATCCATGCTCAATGGAAGCTGTTGAGTGAGAAAAACTTATATTTGTGTCCAGCCTACCAAATTGTATTAAGCAGGGAGGGTCAGTCACAGTTAATAAACGGGATGAGCAAGCCACCTACATCTGAAGTAAACATTCAACCTTCAGACAAGATAAAAAGCAAATGCTACCAATGTGAAAGCAGCATTATATCAGCAATTATAATTATAAAAATTCTCTATACTACAATTCTGGGGACACCAGACATTTGTAAAGAAACAAACAGATAGAACATCTGTCAAAAAATGGAGCAAAATGACTGCTCACTCAATAAAGGTGTTGACACAAGAAAAAGAACTGGATGAAGTAGCTTGCAAAAAAATTTTTGGTGAAGAACAGCTGAAATTCTTCATTCAGAGTTGATATTCCAGTGTAAGGCAAAACTAGTATTTATAGAGATTGACAAAGATACAGCTGTATCAATGATTAGTCAACAGGGAATGGCGTTCTTTACTAAAGACAAAGTCACAGTGCATCTCTTGTTCAGAACTGACAAAGTCACAGTGCATCTCTTGTTCAGAACAATCTGATATTGTTATTCATTGCAATAAGTATATTGATGATAAAATTTAGCTACCTCTAAAAAAAAAAGAAACCTAAGGTTTAAAATACCTTTTAAAAATGAAAAATCTTTCTTGAAGCTTTTATTTTAGTTTTAATTGCAAGCTAATAAATTTAATATTTCCAATAAGCAAAATATTTAATTTGGTTGGAATTAATTTTTGTTTCAAATTACTAAAATTGGTCCTATTGACAAATCTGTCAACACAACATAATTCTCTTTATGAAAAAAAATCTTTCAAAAATAAAATATAGTTTTCTGAAACTTTATTTCACACAGAGATGGGTGTTTTTATGGGGTATTGACACATTTATCAATAACCTTATGTTTATGAGATTGATGTAAGGGGAAAATACTTGTAGTAAAATTACATGACTAACACAGTGCAAGTGCCTTTTTTAGATAATTTTTTTAACTACTCAGTAATCTTAAAAATTTTAAATATTTGACCAGGCATCACTTTATCATTTCAGTCACTTTATCACCAACGGAATGTAACTTCCCTCTGTCTTTTCTACAAATATTTTCATGGCAACTGCTCTGATGAGCTTTTTCTCTGATGCCTTGACTACATGAATTTGTGGAGTTATCTCACTTACTTTCCTGAAAAAAATGCCACTGGAGAACACTCATTCAGCTCATAAATAGGCAGTAACATTCTCTGTCATCCTCTTTTTCCTTTTTTACTCAAGGATGGTAAGATGTAGGTTTTCTTCTTTCACATTGTCATGTCATCTGCAACAGATTGGTGACCCCAATGTGATATTTTTCTAGATACAAGAACACACAGAATTGTATAAAAAAATACATGCATCGTTTAGACGCTTTTTCAAACAGAGAGCCAATGAAGAAAAATTTTAACCAACTTCTCTACCCTACCACACACAATAGACACAGAAAACAAAAACAATTACAGTTACAAATTTCTGATTAGACCTGATGAAAAGAGCAAAATCACAAATTTCAAATCTCTAAAACACATCTACACAACTATCAGAACAAGGTGTTCTTCAAGTCAGCAAATATATTTTTCTTTGCAACATGTGTGACACAACCCACCCCCAAAATCTCTAATTGCCATTGCAGTTATTACTATGATGGCATGGCCAGCAGGCAAACGATACTCATCTCATCTCTCCTGCCTTTTGCTTGACCTCTAGGGCCATTATGACTGGCTTTTTCAACCAACAGACATCACAAATAAAACATTTTTTGTCAAGATAAAATATACAATTTTTGTCAAAACACAGCTTATTTTTTCCCAAAATACCTCTCAAACACCGCTCCATTCTCAACTTCAAACAGCACTGTTTCTCCTGGGCTCAACAGATAAAGGGTGAAATAATCCCAATGGTGACTCACTGACCTTTTTCACTGAAAGATGTTAACATGAACAAATTAAGAAATCTGCAAGTAGGATTTAATAATACACAGAGATAGCTGTGTCTCTGAGAAAAATCAACAATAATATCAGATATGTTCAAATGTTCTCACAAACATGTATTCAACTCATGGTAGCAATTTCACCAACATCGCTCAATAACTTTACAGATTGACATCATCCACACACAACAAACAAACCAGGACTTCCAGACAAAATAAATTCAACATGGGGCATTAGAAAATAAAAAAATTTAATACCAACTACTGATAGCTTTCTTTCTACACTATTGACATATCTTCCAGTGCATGCTATGAGTCTTACCCACGAGGGAATTACATAGCACCCTGATGACACAGTACTTCAGACAAGTACATTTTTGCTGACATGTTTAAACACACATCACAACCACACTATTTGACTCATTCTTTTCAGGGCAAAACAAACATATGCAAACTTTATGGACATATGGGTAGAATAAAATTCTCCCCATTTGGAGGGGGGTATTGTGGAGTTACCTCACTTACTTTCCTAAAAGAACCACTGCTAGAGGACACTCCATCATCCTATAAATAGGCAGTAACATTATCTCTCATCCTCTTTTCTTATTTCACCCAGGGACAGTTAGATGTAGATTAAATGCAGAGAAAAGTGCACACGCTAGCACCTTCCTCTTCACTTTCTTCCATGTAACTTAGGACTTACTTCTACACAATTTCACACACTCACTAGTTTAAACATTTTCTTCATTCATGTTCATTGTTTTGTAACACGCAACAATTTCTTATTGTCTATGTATGCCTTTGTTTTGTTAATACAACATTATTGTTTATTTATATATAGTTTTGGTGTTACTAGATTTTATTACCTGGACTCACATTGTAGCCTGTAATTATTGTGGGAAATATATAGCAGGAGACATGTGTTTTCTGACCGAAATCATGATCAGCATATATGCCTGCAACAAATTTAAGCATGCTACTAGATTGGCAACTAGAAAGTAGAGCTGGATGCAAGTGCTCTTCTACTTTAACAGTTTCTCTTTCTTGCCTGTGGAACTCCCTTCCAATTTCTTGCTTCCAAGATAACTAAAAGCTTCAAAAATTTAAATGCAACATCAATTGCCATTTTTCTTGTCCTTTCTTCAATCCTCCCCACTAGAGTCTTCTCATTCTCTTTTACTCTTTGTAACTTCCCGCGTTCTTGTGGTTTTATTGCTTTGCCCTTCTAATATTTTATTGAATTTTAGGTACTTAGGAAATGTTAGAAAATTATCAATAAATTTTAAATTTCTTATTGCTACAACTCTTATTTTCTGATAATGTTGTGTATGGACTTCTATATTTACAAAAATATGCATGTTTACCCACACAAAAAGTTCCAAAATTCTTTTTCAAATATTGTAAAAAGTAAGCTTTTCCATTTATGATTAGTAAATATAGGTTTTATTTAATAACAATATCACTTGACTGATACAAATCAATACAAAATTTTTAGAAGTTATAAATTGTTCTAATTAAAATTTAAAAAATAAATGAAAACGAAAAAGGAAGAAAACCAGTCAAGAAGCACACTGCACGAAGTAGGATGGGGAAAAGACCAGGTCTCTATCCGTCCCTGCTTCACCACAAAAAGAACAGGATGCTGCTCCTATGTCTAGGAGTTTCCCCCTTCACTCTCTCACGTCCCGCTTCCTCCCACACCTTCTGACTCATCACCTCCCCAGCCGTCAACTTCCACACCTACCCTCCTGTCCACTTTCACCCCGCCACACCCAGACAGGGAAAATAAGGAGAGAAAAAAAAAGGAGAAAAAGAAACTGTTACTCAAAATAGAGGAAATATGCAGAGTGGACAGGGGGGAACTTGAGAAGAACCTCTCCACCCATAAGAGATTCCTCTTAGGTCCCCTATTTAAACTTTCCTCCATTGATGGTAAATCGGTGGAGGACCCTTTCCCTAAGGCCCCAGGGATTATTTCCTTCATGGTCACATGTATTTGAGGCGAAAGATGCTTATCCAGAAATCAGGATGGCTGATTTAGGCCACCCTGATTTGAAGAAATTACACAGATATTGTGCAGGGAGGGTCCCAGTACTTCTCCACCCATTGTTATATAGGGCGTTAAAACTAACGTACCCAATTGACATTGGTGGGATTGTCCTGGATGGTCACATGATGACAGAGTTGGGGACAGGGAGCCTGGGACAATCCGTCGGGGTCCTATCCGCTGCAGATTTCCGGCTCATATGTGAGTAGGTTTTTATTTTTCTAACTTTTTTTTCAGGCCTAGAAGATGTCTATTAAGATAGCCAGTCTGAATGCGAATGGCCTGAGGGATCGGGGGGGGGGTAAGGCTGCCCCACCCTGCTTCGTGATCTCTTGTTGTTTGGAGTGGATGTCGCCGCGACCCAAGAGACACACTTTGTTTGCAAGGTTCATTCGTGTGTGTTGTCCATGTTGTCTATTCAGCATATAGGGACTGACAGGCCAGAGGTATCTCTTTGCTGGTTAGTCATACCCTGGATGTGAGAGTGGACCTTGTTAAGGTTGATGCTGAGGGCCGGTTGTTCATGGCTGATGAAAAGTCATTCATTCCGAGTCGTTGCGGCTTATGCGCCCAACGACTGGGAGGAGTGTGTCTCGTTTTTTGGCAGTTGGGGTCATTCCTGGTGGATTCAACACACCTAGTTTTAATGGGGGACTGGAATGCCATTCTGGACCCCAAGTTAGAAGGGGGCGGGGAGCTAACAGGAGAAGGGACAATTGTAGCCTGGTTGATATGATCGAAGAGTTTGGTCTCGTCAATAGATACCGGGTTGATCATCCCGGGGTGAAGATGTGTACATGGGCTCTTATTTGGCCTTTTATGCAGGTGGTTAAATACCTTTATAGAATGTTTGTTAGAGGAGCGGATGTAGACTTATTAGATTGTCCCACATTCCACTGGGTAGGCTATTTGGATCACAAACTCGTTTGTGCCCGGATGGCATTAGATCGTAGGCCTAGAATGGCTGGTTACTGGAAGTTCAATCTGTCTTTACTGGACTAGCTTAATGCAGTGGGAGCTAGTGGGGCGGTTATTGGGAATAGGTGGTGGGAGAGACTTAAGGATAGGATTAGGTCATTCATTACTGATTTCACCCTAGATAGATCTGAGAAGGTGAAAACACTTAAGGCTAGGTTTTCCCTGGCAGTTACTGGGGGGATCCCCTAGACATAGCCTTAGCTAGGGAGGCCCTGGAGCATTTGACTAGTGAGCACTACATGGGCCGGGTAATTTGACATAAGTTAAGCAAGATGTCTTTTGAAGCAGTGAAGATGGGCACAGAATTGTGCAAAGAAGAGGCTTGTCGAGGTCAAATCCCCAGATGAGCACACTCTTCGGGCCACTGACGACATGTGCAAGGCGTTTCAGTGGCATTTCAAGATCCAGTTTTCCAAGGAGCCTGGTCTCCATGAGGAGGAGTTTCATAGCTATTTGGCTGACTATCCTCAGCTTTTGCCGACTGAAGCGGCTAGCTTCGAGGGAGAGATCATGGAGGGCGAAGTCTATGCAGCATTGAAGAAGGTTGGCAGAGGTAAGTCGCTGGGATGCCCTGTGAATTGTACTTGAGGCTGTCACACATCTTTGTCCCGATTTTGACTGTCGTGATCAACAACTGGTTCTGCCAGAGGTTCATCCCCGACCAGTTCTCCAGTTGTGTGATCATGTTGTTGAAAAAAGACAAGGATGTTGGGCGTGGATTAGATGATTACAGGCCCATAACTCTGCTAAACACAGAGTTAAAGATTTTGGCCATGATCTTGCAGGAGTGTTTGCAGTCAGATGCTGAGTTTCTGTTGGGTCCTGAGCAGATTTGCGCTGTGAGGAGCTGAACAATCCAGAGCAACCTGCATCTTATCCGCACGATCATAGATGGTGTAAAAGACGACGATGAGGCCGTGCTGATCAATTTAGATCAGTCCAAGGCATTTGATAGGGTTAACCATCACTACCTTGCTGCTGCCCTGCAGGCCGCTGGATTCGAACACGACTTCTGCCGCTGGATTAGCCTTCTGCATCGTTCCCCTGGTGCTGTGATACAGGTGAACGGGAAGCTGTTGTGCACTTTTGCACTGTCTAGGGTTTTCCACTGTCGCCCTTACTTTATGCTTTGGCAGTGGAGCCTCTCCTTTGGCAGCTGAGGCACAGGGTGTGCAGTCTGGCCCTACGTGGAATCGCCGTTCCTGGAGGGGCTCGAGCCAGGGTTTCCATGTACACTGATGACATATTTACTTTTCTGTTGTCCCGCAGTGACTTTGAGGTGGTGCTGAAGGCGCTTGATCGATAAAGAAAAGGTGACAGGTGAAAGTCGTCCAGCTTGCGGTTAGGTGACTGGAAGGGAGTCGATCTTCCGGGATGCTTTGGTTGGTTTGGACCCGACCTCTAGCTGGATAAAAATTGGTCTGTAGTACAAGCAAAGGTCGATGCGGCTGGTCAGACTTGGCGTCGACGGAGGTTGTCCGTGAAGGGCCGGGAGGAGGCGTGTGCTACATATGTTTTCCCGATTGCCATTTATCATTTGTCCATACTTCCACTCTGTAAGGATCATAAGAAGCTGCTTGAGCGCTCGATATCTTCTATCTTATGGAGGGGACGCAAACATCAGATTGACAGAAAAGTCTGTGCACAACGTTCGTGTCATGGGGAGCTGGGAATGCCACACTTGGCGAGCCACAAACTTGCCTCAAGGTTGGCTTTCCTATGTCGCGTATTGACAGGAGATTCGATTATGGTGGGGATTGTTAGGGACGCGTTCCCTTTCCTTACTATCATTCCCTCCCATCCCACGCATTGAGCGCCATCGTAAACCTCGGGATCAATCGGATTTCCTTCACGAGTGTCGGTATGCCTTGACGATCATTCCTTGGTTCAGTGACCTTTCACGGCCTAGGAAGTTCTTCTATCGTTATTTAGTGGAGGGGGGTCGCGAAGGATCTTCATTGTGAGCAGCTCGACTTGTTGGAGGAGGAGTTTCGTTCTTTTGGGTCTTGGGCATCAGCGGCTGATAATCTTAGTAACCCTGAGTTTTTGCTTACCTGGCGATTGGCTTGGAATCGGCTGCCTCTCAATGACAAGGCTTTCATATGGGGCTTGGCGGATTTGCCAGACTGTGAACGGTGTGACCTTGGTTTAGAAGAAACGGCTTCTACCATTGTCCTCAGGTCCACCCCTTATGGGACCATGTCGGCGAGTTGACAGTTATTCTCACTCCTGAACAGCTTGTGCTCATTGATCGCATATACGCGTGTGACAATGCGTCGTCCCCGTATTCTGGGGTGAAATGAATGGTGTTTCTATTGCTACTGGCCACGACCCAAATGGTGATTTGGATGACGCGATAGGAGGAAGTCTTGCAAGGCAATTGTCTTTCTCATCAGGATCTAATCCGATTCTTTGAGCATCACCTCAAGATGAAGATTAGAACTGATAAAAAACACTTGCATTCGACAATCTTCTGTGAAAGGTGGGTGATTGAGGTGAGCTTGGTTCGTTTGAAGGGGGTAGCCTTGATTTTTATGGTGAATGTGGAAATTGTAATGAGTGAATGGGTCGTGAATCAGATTAGCTAGGTATAAGATAGTGAAGACCAGCCTCACCCCACTTCCCCTTTCGGCCATGTGCCATAATTATTGTATAATTATACAATAATAAAACGTGTTGGCATGACGGCACTAGCAACAGCTCAGTTGGTAGACCGGAGGACTGGACAAAAGCAAGCACTTTAATCCACTTCAGACATTGACAATGACAGGCGAACTGAATTACCCACAAAAAAACACTGGAGATCATCACAGATTATTAATCGTCAATAAATTTCCTTTTCAACAATAGACCGGTTCAATAATTTCTGCTGATTCCAATTTGTTTTGTTGTAAAATTAAAACATTAATTATTTTCCCTCATAACTCCATATTTTTAAATGAAAAACAAAGAACAAAAAACACATTTTGGCTGAAGAGTGTTTTATTAGTGAAACAAACACAAAAATATTTCTAAAATAATTTCAGTTGGAGGTGAATTTAGTTATGAACTTGCCAATCATACACAATTAACAGCTTTAGATATTTATTCTTTAAAAAAAATGCAGGGATTCCAAATTATTATTAAAAAAATTATCAATATTATCATAAGTTGAAAAGTAATAAATATTCTAAAAATGATAAGGAATTATTAAAATACAATTACAATATTAATGAAATAATAAATAAATAATATAAACGGATAATAATAAAAATTAATTAAAAAATATACAAATAGCAATAAACAAAGTAACAACTGCAAATTTGTAATAGTTACAAAGGTTACAAAGTATATTTATAAAATAAGTAATTGGAATCAACGATTATAATAATCATTTATAAGGATTCCAAATTATAATGTTTATTGAAAAGATTCTTAAAAGAGCCCTTGGAGCTGAAACTAGCAGATTTTTTTTAAATTTTTTGGAAGAGAAAATCATATTCATATTAACAACAGCCCGTCAACATAATGAAAACATTTTCTCCAGATAACTCACCTTGAAAGTTTATTCTATCATTTTGACTGTAAGATATAACAACAATTTATAAAATAAAATGGATGTGTTACTTTAATTTCCTTATTTTTTTTTTAAATATACAATTTGTAAATAGGTGAAATTTATCAGTACCAGTTTTTTTTTTTACAATTTTTTTTATGTAATCAACCGATGTAAGGGAGCTAACTATCTTCTGTAACAATTTTTTGTCAGATTTACTAGCTTTTAGTTTTGTTCAATTGAGTTTTATCAATATAACAATGACGCAAATAGGAAATAAACTTTTGAATATTAATGAATTGTTTTATTTAAATAGCAAGGTAAATAATTCTGTATAAGTAGGCAGAAAATATCTGTAGCATAAGTGATATTTGTTAAAAACAAAATTAGAAACCTAATTAAAATCAGTAGAAAATATTAATTTTAGAATAAGATTATGATGATAAAATGAATGAGAATCAGGATGACTGTCATCAGAGAAAGGGTGACATGTAAATAAATGACTGTATTACATCAAATAAAAAACTAAGTTTTATCAACAATGAATAAAATTCAGTATTTATTTCAAATACCAAAATATACACATTGAAAGTAAGAAAAGAAATTCAGTGAAAAAGATATGTTGATAAGCATCTGAAATTTTGATTAAAGTAAATGGAAAATATTAATAACAATTAACAATCGGTAACAGGTTTGAAATTTATGTACATGGATTACAAGAGCAATTGCCAAAGTGTCTAAACCCATAATTATTGATATGTACATACAGCTGACATTATTTTTTTAGTGGATGAATGATAGTTGGTCTTTTTCAGAAGTTAAATGAATAAATAAATAAATAAATAAAATGATGAATATAATTGCACAATCCAAAAAGAGGAAAGATTTTTTATTGCATCTACTCAGACTTTGCTGTGAATGTTTTACTATTTCTTAATATTATTATTATCAGATTTATTATTTCTCAAATTTATTTGTAGTTTTTGAATGTTTTATTATTTTAAATGACCATTATTTCAAAAGTATAAATTTGTGATGTTTCTGTTGGTTTATATAGTTATTGTCATATTCAATTGAAGAATGTCTTTGGAGTGAGTGTGTGCATATGCATGCCATTATTATTCTTTGTTTTAATATTTTTACAGAATAATTGTTAATTTTATTATTATTATATTTTGATAATTACATCCTTAATCAATTAAGTTCAAAAGGAAATCATAATATTCATGTTAAAATTGTTATCAAGCCTTGCAGTAGAAAACCTGGAGATTTATATTTTTCAAAAATTTTAATTGAAAAAATAGTGTTACTTAAATCCATAAGATATATGAAATTCATATATAAAGATTCTTAAGTTTGTTGTCCCAACAACTGAGGATATAAATACAATTCCATTATAATGTTATGTAAAAATAAAGCTCTAGCATTCACTTTGGTACAATGCATAGTAGTTAAACTTCTTGCAATTTCCTTAAGAGTTTCAGGCTGATATCCATGTCATTGAAAGCCTCATAAACAGAAACTAACCATTTTAAAATAATGTTTTAAAACTAACCATGTGTTAATTGGCAAAGTGAGTTTATACTTGTTATATTGTCAAAGAGGAAGATGAGTGCTATCAAGTTTTAATATACTCCAGGTATGTTTGGCAATAAATAGGCAGAATATGAGAAGGATACTATCATTGATAATAAATTTAATGTTTCTCTTGCTTCCAAAATGATATTAATTATAATTTTAAGAGGGAAAAAGAAATGTTTTGCCAGCAAAAAAGATATTCTCATTTGGTTTTCTATGAAATTGACAGGTTTTGTATTCCACATAAAATTCAAACCATAAATAAGAAATAAAAAACAAATATGGAGTTGTTTTAAATTAACATAATTTTCAACACACACACACACACAAAAAAAAAACTTTCATCTTTAATTGCCATAAATTTAGGATGGATACATACACTTAGGAATAGCAACTGACTCAAAAGAAAAAATAAAGGATTTATATTAAAACTCTGTATTTTCAAGGATGACAGTTATAAATATGTATTTAGTTACAAACTAAATAGAGAGTAAATTTTAATCATATAAACAAGAGAGTTTCCCACTTGTTAAGATCACCTGACCTGAAATGCAAGACAAGCATTCCACTTCCTGCTAATGTCAGGTAGGAGACCAAAGATGCTGGGGGATATGTTTGCTTTTTTTTTTAAAAGAAACTCACTAATATTTGTTTATTTTCTGTGGTTAGATTTTATAGAAGTATATCTCTATATCGAGAGTTTGATATGCATTGTATGTGTATAAGTGGGGGGGGGACAAGTGCATATCTACACATATGTATTTTGGCCAATTGGACATGAGTACTCAAGCAATGTAGTGGATTTACAACAGACAAAAATAATTTAGAATATAGATATATCAGTATATTTATATAAGTATATATATATATTGAAAAATATTTGAGGGTCATTGAACAGCATTTAAGATTTGTAGGTCAGTGACTTGATGGGCACTGAAGAAGATGAAATCAGAAAGAATTACAAAAATCAAAAGATAAAAATATTCAGAACAATTTGTGTATGCATTTATGTAGGCTTGTGCATTGAAATTTAGGTAAATATTTTTTGATACTAAATTAAATTAATGATTTTGAAAAATAATAAATGATATTTTTTAAATATATAAAGATTTATTTATGTATGTTAGTTAAAGTTTTGTTTAATAATTATTTGAATGTATGTTTTTATAACATATATTTGATACATGTTTGATCTATTTAACTGAGGGATACATTGATGGAATGCTCAGTAAATTTTCACACACAATTGGTTACAACTTCACGTATTAATTATTTAAAGTATCAATGTTTCCAGGTGGTCATCTTTCCAAATATTTTTCTATTCTTTTTTTAGAGATCTTTTTTAATATATTTATTGTCTAATTACCTATAATTAATATATATTGACTGATTGTTGTATTTTAATATATTTTTTAGATATTTGTTTTTAATATATTTCTAGCATTTCTTATTATTGTTTCATTTTTCTTATTGTACTTTGTAAAATAATTTCAAAATGTTTTCTTGTATAGTGTATCACAAATCTTTTTATATAACTTTGACTTTCTACAATTATTCTCAGAAAAAGGTTATTAAATCCCATTTGCAGTACATAAAACAAATACAGATCTGCAAAGTTTAAGGTTGAACAAGAATTCTATCAAAAAAATATTTTGCATTTGCTTTTATTTTGTTTTGTTTAACAAATAGTGTTAGATTTTTAACCAACATTAAGAATTATTTGTCATTAATAAAATCTGCCATCAATGTTGCTGAACATTTTTCAGATGGCAACTAAATATCTGAATTGAAGCCTCAAATGAAGCAATGAGAATTTTATAGCAGACATCATATTAACAATTAGTACCTTTCTATTTTTTATGAAAATGTTTGATATATAATAATGTGTTTTGTTTTGAAATTGTATTCTTTTAACCAATACATGCACCTCATTTATTTTGTATAATTTTAGGATGATTAATAGGTAAAAATCTATTTGTAAAATATGAAGCTAAAAATACTTGCAAAACTATAAAATAATTTATTTAAAAATTAAATTTAAAATGGAGAAAATTTTAAATCAGTGTTGAAATATATCAACATCTAAAAAACAAACATATTGAATAACACATTCCATGCATATATCAAATATGTGAATTTGCATTAAAAGTTCTTTTTATAATTGTATATTATAGGTTTTAAAATAACTTAGATAACATCTGATTTAGAAATTAGTGTACCTTATTAAGGTAATAAAAGTTTGTGTTTCTTTATTTCATTATTTAAAAAAAAATGAAAACTTAAATAAGTAATGCATTTTTATATTGAAAAATAGTATATTCTTACACAGATATTTACTTAGTTTAACTATTTCCATCACAAAGCTACAGTTTTAAATTTTTCATTGTGGATGATTTTATGTTTGGTTTCATTCTAATGATACTCCTCTATTTTTTTTATTGTGGCAATTCTTCATTCAAAAATGTATCATTGAAAGTTGCAATGTCATATGAATTAACTTCTCTTGGTTTAAGGTTTAAGTAACATCATGAAATTCAAGAAATTATTAATAATATGTCCTATTTGCAATATTTATTAATGATCCTTTTTAGAAAATGTAACTTAAATTTCAACAAATAGTGGTCTTTGTAAATGATTAGTGTAAATATGTTTTGATGTTGGAAACAGCTGGTTTGTTTATTAATACCATAATATTATAATTAACACTCCCATTTAGTCCTATATATCCTTAAGATATATCTGATTTATTTGATCATATATAGTTGGAAATATTTTTAAATGGGCTTAAAACTGACTGTCTAATTGCTCACACACAAATGATTTTGGTATAACTGAAAAATAACAAAAATATGCACTTAATGCAAATTCATTAAAGGCTAATTTTAACTAAAAGTTGAGTTCAATCATCATTTATTTTAAAATAAGAAACAAGAATAACTTTTCAAATTTGTCATTCTTTGAGTTTTGAAAGTCACTGCAATATTTCAGAAACTTGAAATTGTTCACCATTAGAAATATATTTAGTTGTTTAATATTCAAATTTTACTCAAGCATGATTCAGGCATCTAACATCATAGCAGAAGATTAGCACTAAACAATCTTCCCTGCCAGTCTGGTTTCTCCTTATCTATGATGCTTTGAGATGCTGACTTGGAAAGGCAATATGAAAACATGGAATATTGTTAAATGTAGAAGTTAATAAATCAGTTCTTCTGTGAATGCATATTAACATTCAATGTAGTACTTGCTAGGCATTATTTGAAACTTGTATATAGATTCAATAAGAGAGAAAACCTTTAAGTGACTTTATTAACTGGATTGTTTTTCAGATTTTTTTTTATATAAAATGGTATAGAATCATTAGAGAAATCATTTAATCACTTTCTCAACCAAATTGATATTGTGAATGAAGTTCCAGTTAGTCTAGAGTAGGGGTACTCAATTAGGGGGATTTTTCTTGTTTTTTATTTACAGAATTTTATTTATTGAATTACAATACCCTGGCATTCTATTGAACATTTTGTTTATTGAAGTATGTTTCAGTTTATTTATTTAATTATTAGTTATGAATTAAAACAAATTACTGTACATGTGTTCAAGTTTAAAAATCTCTCAACATTTTCTATTGTTATAAAATTTGTAAAACTCCTCTATAAAAATGTACTAATATGGAAAAGAATGAAGATTTACATTAATATATTCATATTATTTGGAATGCACCTTTTGAGTTGGACAATATTAGAAAGTGTTGGGGTGGGGGTGACATTCTGAGATGGTGAAAAGGATACATTGGGCAAAGAAGGTCTACTGGTCTAGAGAGAATTTTTAGGCTATTGAGAAACTTCATATTTGCTGGTTGTCTCAGAATATAGACAATTGCCTAAATTGAAATAAACATTGTAAAAAAAGGAGAGATATGGGGAAAGTGAGACAATATTGTTCGTTTTTATTCACAAATGCTGAAATCAATAATACTATTATGAAAATAAAAAGGAATACAAATTTACTTCAGTGAAATTTGTTCACTTTTAAATTTACACTAAATGAAATATCACATGTCATTTGAGAAACTACCAAGAAGTTTATATAATTTGATTAGTTTTCAACTTCAAAGTAGCCCACCTTAGATGTGTATACAGTGATCCCAATATTGCTGAGCACCACCTGTGATTCTGCCTGGATTTACTCCGTCATGTAAAGGTGATATTATTTCAACTAAAATTTCACCTTGAAAAAAAAGTCAGTGATCCAGAGAAATCAGGCAAATTATGAGAAAGGAGACTGACTGTTGATTTTTTAGCAGCCAAGAACTGTTGAAGAAGGATTGATGTATGGGTGGAGGCATTGTCCTGTTGAGAATTCACTCATCTTTCTACTTGTCTAGACATTTGTGCCAAATGTTCTCCATAAGTCTCTTTAAAACCACAGTAGAAATTGCTATTTATTGTCAGATCTTTATGGATTGACATTGCAGCAAGCTTGAGTTGATATTTGTTTGTTTTTGGTTTTTTTGCTGACGGGCTACTGCAATGATTGCTGTCTCACAGTCATAGGCCATGATTCATAATTATTGATGATAAAATTGGGATTAGCTTTGATTTAAGTTCTCTGCGGGCAGCAATGTAAATTTGATTATCCCTCAGCAGCATTGACACAAATTTTACAGCAATGTGTTGTGTTTCATGATCAAAATCACTGTATGGTCCCATACACCAAACTCATGATTCCATAAACATCACAGATAGTCTTAATCACTTTTGTAACATTTTAAATTTTTTCTGGTCTCATGCCTATATTCAGAATACCCATTGGCACAGACAGATGTTTGTCCATCTTTTAAGTGTTTGTACTAAAAAAACATTTTCCCTGTTTCATCATTATAATATTTAATAGATTTAATATTGGTGGGTTTTTGCAGAATGTTTTAGGTTCCTTAAAATCTGACATTTAAAAAAAAAATCACTCAACTACAAAAATACAAACTTAAAAAGCACTTGTATCTCAAGAAGACAGCCTGCTGTTTGCTCACAAAATGATTCATGATTACATTTGATTCCCACAAGTTCTGTTCAAGTTCCCCAAATGTTTGGGTAGCACCTCATATATTCTAATGCTTACCGTAATTTGTGAATAACAAAAATTCAATTTGACAATTATGTATTTAATTATTATGTATGTTCAATTTAAAATCTTTCTTGCAAATTAAATCATTTTTTTAAAGAAGACATCATACCTATTTACACCGTCCAGACTGTCCCCATCTTTATTCATGATGTTTCTGCCATTGTATGATCCAGCCTTCTTCTGGTTGTATATATTTTTAGACATAGATTTTTTTTGACCATGTAAATTGATCTAATTCTCAAGTTTTTGTTCCCTTGCAACTCTTTGAATCACTCAACCAATTCCTTTATCCACTGGGCCATGTGTCCTTGGGAACATCAGTGCGTGAATTTTGTCTCAGTAACATTTTTTTACGAGAGCTCATATTACAATTTTTTGTTGTTGTTTTTCTCTGGCTCTCTGTATTATTGGTTCCCATATTGTATTCATATCTATGCTTAGTCGGCTTAGGAGATTTTTGTAGCTTAACATATGCAGTGATTCCTTAAGTTTTTGTATTGTCCCACAGATGGTGATGATCTCCCTTTTCCCTCCATATATGGTTAGCGATGCCTGATTTTTCTATTTCCCCTTGTGTTATGGCCTTACAGCATTTTTGCAGTCTTATCTTAAGGTGGCAGCCTGTTCCTCCTTTATGTTTCTTGCCACAGTTGCATGGGATGGTGTACATGCAGTCCTTAATCTCCTCTATGAATGGTCTTACTCTGAAGAGATGTTTGCATAGTGTTGAATCTGAAGGTTGTCCTGATGTCATATGGACCACAGGTTTTGCATTTTTTCTGATAAGCCCTTCACTTAGGGTAGGCAAACCCAAGCTATTTTCTGAATGTTGTTATCAGCTTGTACCCTTATATCCTAGTTTGTGGGGGCTGTTGTCATGTGCCCAGGGTAGTTGCTATGTTGTAGGGTACTGCTTATACTGACCACCTGACGAAGACTGGAACATACAACAGCCAAAATGTTGTGAATATGGCAGTAAATATGACAGTCCGTACTGTGTAAATAGTGTCAATAGTTACAATGCTTCATCTCAGAAATATAGACAGTTTGTTGATCAATAATTACATAAATTTTTGCATATAAAACTAAAAGAAACTAATTTCATTTGCTTCTATTTTTCTAACAGAACTCAGTATAATTTATTTAATAAGTTAAATTAGAAGAAAAAATTCACACACACATACACACAAAATGCATTATATTTATTTACTGAAGATTTACTAAAATAAAACAAAATAACTAATAAGAATATAATGTAACACATTATAACAGTTTACTTGACAACCAAAGTTGTAATATTTGACATCAGTTCTAGTTTGGGTTGAAATAAACAAAAAAAAAAAAAAAATATTTTAAAATTTTCTACAAAATACAATTATTTTACCAAAATATTTGTTAGAAGGACAAGTAATATCAATGTAATTTTTATGCTAATAAAAAGAAAAGAAAATTTATTAATTGGATAAAATTTGTGAGTGAATGCAAACATATTTGTCAAAGTTTTAATGGAGTTAAATATTTTGGTAGTTTAAATAGAGAATAACAAGAATGCAAAATGAAATGTGAAGGTGAACATTTTTCATAATAAAAATGGGATTTGTGCCGGATTGAAACAAAGATACTATCAAAACAATATAAGATTGTCCAAGCATGCATGTTCGTATATGTTTTTTAATGTATTTTTATCTGACAGTATTATCATATGATAGATCACTATGAACAGTGTAGAGAGAGAAATCAACACTGCAATTATAAACTGACAGTTATCATGTAGTATTAGTTTCTCTGCCCACAATTTTTATTTACAAACACTATATCCATAATATTGAGCACTTTTCCCATAAATATAGGAAATTTTAAACACACACACACACACACACACACACACACACACACACACACACACACACACACACACACACACACACACACAGTGTTGATATTGTAATCAACGCTGTATGGTAACTGTCAGTGATCATACTGAAAAATGAAAGTAACAGTCACCATACAGTGTTGATTAATATGTCCACATTCTCTCTCTCTCTCTCTCTCTGTATATATATATATATATATATATATATATATATATAATTCCTTGTGACCAAATTTGGAAATGTAAAGTGTATATATCATAAAATATAAAATAATAATTAAGATAAAAATTAGCCCCCTTTCACACAAACATTAATTTTTGAATTTATTTTACATTATACACCTGTAAAAACAAATGTAGATATTTGACTTTATTGATCTAGTCTGGCAATAAGTCACAATAGTAGGGTATTGAGGAATGAACTTGCAAATCATTGTTTGGCCCTTGGCTAAAATTTGTACAGATTTAAATTCATACATCTTATTTTGTGTTATAAAGTTATGATATGCATATACACAAAAATTGATGCTATTTTGATGCATGTATAAAGGTGAATGATATTGCAATATAGTGTTATACATCATGGAAATAGCAGTTTTGAATACATATATTCATCAGGTAGATGGAACTTGTCAGTCTGTGAGGGCAGTCAGTCTAAGTGAAGAAAAGGTCTCAGGAGTGTAAGTCTTGTGAATAAATCTGGAGCCAAAGTCTCAAAAGCTGTCTGACATTACATCCAACCTCATTCTGGCAACTCCTATAACAAAGCCAAAAAAACAGTATCAGCTCCTTTCCGACACTTAGACAACATTAGTGGCATGGAGAGGAGAGATATGTTGCATGGGCAACTGCTGATCTCCCACAAAATCCTGTTCATGGGTTAGTATCATGGAGAGGATATTCCAGCCTCACCATGGCAAAATATAGAAAGCAATATCTACCAATAAAAAGCCTGCATTAAAATACTGCACTACCACCACTATCTGAATCAAAACTCACAATGTGCAAATCCATGCTCTCTTGAGAGCAATGAATAGCATGCAATTATATTGAGATAAATTATAAAATTGCATTGATTTTGCAATGAGATTCTATTTACCTCAATTATATACTCAGCTAAACTCACAAAAAAATTATTTTAAAAAGAGAAATATCACTGATATATAAATCTTCTTAACATTTGATAGAATATAATACTATGTAATATTTGAGTTATAAATTGTATATTGTATATAAATTATATTGCAAACTTCATGTATAATCAGATTGTCTGGCAGCTGCATGCATTTGTAAATGTGCATGTTCATATGTGTAAGAGTATATGCAGTGTTTATAGGTATGTTAAAAAAAAAATCCAGAAAAAAGTAAACGGTAATATTAGACAGATGTATATAGGTGTAATAGAAAAAACTAACAAACAGCATTTCTAAAATATACTTACATCTGATCTTGTTTGTGCACCATTATTTTTTTTAATTCAAAAAATAACTTTATTTAAATTTTCTATGATTTTGAGTCTTAAATTTCTGAATAAACAATAGTTTTACTTTATTTTCAAAATTTGGCAGAATAATAAAAATAAATTAAAACTCTTCTGATATCATCCAAACTACAGAGCCCAACATCAGTTTCTGTTTTCTTTAACAAGTCCAATTTCACATAAATATTCAATTTGTTATCATCAATGAGAATGGAAAGACATGTTCTGTTTCAGAAGTAAATCTGTTGCAAAAGGGAAACTGAAACCTTTAAACCTACACAAAGTATGAAGGAATTAAAAAAACAAAAGTAAATACTTACAAAGTATATTAAACGTAGTAAAGTTGTAAATTATAAAATTTAGTTAAATATTTAATATTAATATATTTTCTATTATTATTTATATAACTTAATTTATTATTTTAAATAAATAATTTAATAATTTTATTTAAAAATATATAAAAATATGCTGTAACTTTGCAGACTCCCTGTAAATTAAGTGAAGCCTTAATTTCAGGACATAATCTCCATTTTTGCAAAAATAAATAAAAGCAACAAATAACGGAAATAAAAATAAAAAATATCATGTCTTATTCTCTTCAGTGTTGATTTGGTTCTGTGAAGTCATCATAAGGGAGATAACCCATAGGCATCTCTGCCCACTTCTGACGTTCTCCAGAGGCACATAGAGCATAAATCATTCCACCTAGTAAGTAGATGATAGCAGCGATATAGAAGATGATATGCCATTCTGAGGCCAGCTGGGTGTTGAAATTAATCAGGAACATTATGGAAGAGAGATAAAAATATATTTTAGTAGAGATATCAATAATATAAGGATTTTCTTGGCAAGATAACATAAAATTATATTCTTATATACAAACCATATGTACTAGATACAAACCTCACTAAGTACAAGATTAAATAAAAGTAATACATGATCTTAAAAAAGAAAAAATGAAACCTGAATAAACAACAGCATGTTAAAATATGAATGGCATCTTTATTACTGAAATACAATCTTTATTAAAAATTAAAAAACAAGGAAATTGTTAAAGAACTGAATAAGTAGAAATGAGAATTTATATCAATTAAGGGACATTTAATAATTTTAAAATTTAGAAAAATTGAAATTTTGAAAGCATTTTTAAACAGTTATCATTGTTATTTTTATTGATATTTGATTGTTTTGCATTTGTCCTGTTGCTCTGTTACTTTTTATTGTAACTCTTTGGTTATTTTTACATAGATTCTACAATTGTTTAATATACATCAAGGGTTGCTAAAAACTTCCATTAAGATTTGAACTTGTATCTTTTATCCTTGGAAACTTGTGTTATCCATTTAGATGATGAAATCTAATCTGCAAACATTGTTCAAATCAGTGTTTATAGGCTGATCTATTTTTGAAAGTTCAGTTTTACTAAATTTTGCCTTGTGACTTTTAGGGTGACTTTTTCAAATAATCTTGTATAACTCTGGCTATTCATGAAAAGAAATGTTGATTCAGACTTTAATAATGCTGGGTTTCCAAGTATAGCCTGATTCCTTACTTGTTCAATCTGGCAAACCTTATTCCTATAGCAGTGTAAGTAGCATGATAGAGGAAGTAGTCAAAGATTAATAATGGTTTTTAACAGTGGTTAAGTTGTAACAAAAAAATATTTGTGGTGGATATGCATAACAGAATCCAGAAAAATAATCTACAGTCAAGTTTTTATTTTAAATCATGCTACTTGAGAAATAATATAATTTATTTTTGTATATCATATTGATGGTTTTTCTAATATAATTTTGTTACTATATAATTTTATTGTTAAGAAATATGCATAATTTTGACATTTAAATTGTGATAAGTGAAAAATTACAACTGTTTAAGTCAAAATAGAGAGACATCCATTAAGAAATGAATTGTCATGCAAGTATCTTAGGCTAAAATGTTTATGGTGCTAAATGTGTACCAATTACAGATAATGACATCCTGAGTTGAAAGATTATCCTGAATATTTTTCTTGATTTTTACAAAGAGCAAATAAAACTTTTTAGAAAAATAATTAAGCTAGTAATTTACTTCTATAAGAAAAGCCATAAAAAGAATGTATATTTGGAGAGTGTGTTGCTTTTATACAATCGAGGCTGATTAGTTTTTGTAAAAAGAATTATTGGTTATCAACTGAATGTACAGGCAGTAAATTTAAAATATTACATTTGAAATAAATATATTTTTGTTTCTATGAAGTGATAAAGAACAGATATTAAATACTGACTTTTTTTTCTAAATGGTAGGAAAAACCCAGGGGAATGAAATTTGTTACTTGTTTTCATTTAAGACCCATTTTCTTATGAGCGGCAAAACACAGAATCCGAATGAAATATACTTTTTACATAATCTCTTATCTAAAAGTTTGCTTTCAAATATGATTTTTATTTTTTTCAGAAATTAATTTTGGTAGCAAACCTGCTTCCATATAATTTTGTGTATCTGTATTTTAGTTGTATTCATAATTATTTAAATATCTTTTTATATTTTCAGTAGATATTCAATGAAAATTAAACGAAATATAAAGAATAAAGTTTCAAGCTAAAATCTTAATGGAAATGAATAAAATTTGCTTTTTCAGGTTTCAGCACTTAGTATGTACATTGACGTAAGAAAGAGATTGTCAAGTGTTGTAAAATAATTCAAGCATTACTAACAGATAAAATGGTGGTATTATATGTAGTTATATGAAGAACAACAGATGCCAAATTATAAAGTCTTCTTCCCAAATTTTATTAATTACTTTAAAATACTTTACTTTAAAATATAGACAAGAATGATAATTAATGATAAAGAAAGAAAAAGATTATAAAAATAAATCTATATAAATAAAGTGCTGTGTACATGTATCCATCCGTCAGTCGGTCTGTCCAGTTTTTGGCCTCAGCATATGCGTTGAATAAACACACAGTGGCTCATGTGTAATATGCACTCTTGTTCACTGGTTCATTCACATTCATTCAAATGCTAATCATGAGAACAATAAAAGTATTAATATTCATCAATTATTTATAGCATTATTATTTTTTACTAGCCTAAAGTCAGCCCGAAGGCTTTTTCTTCAAATTAATCTTCTTCTATATAAATAAAGCACAGTTTTTCAATCTTGGTGAATCATAAACAATCTGAAGTAACAGGTAGTAACTACTGTAGTTACATGTAATTAAAACTTAAATAAATAACTCATTTAAAGTTAAATTTAAATATCAAACATAGTGAAACATTTAAAAAAAAACAATTATTTATTAAAGGTTTAACTTTAATTTTGCTTTTCATCACAATTGTAATTGATATCATCTAATTAAACCATAATTAAAATTTAAGTGGGTATAGTATGTTGCTCATATGTCTTTTTTTTCTTTATCTAGCATGCGTATTGTGACATATTTGAAATATTATATAGTTCGGGTTCCCTAATGTCTTTTAAGACTGACTTTATGTGAAGGGATCATAAAGAATGATGATTTTAAAAGAAAATAAAAATTGTGTGCAAAATAAAGGTAAACAAACTACAGAGATAGGTTGCATATATGAAGAAAGATTAGGCCAAATTAAGGTGTCAAATAAAGATAAAATAATCTTATTATTTATAAATTCTTATAACTTTTACATACATAGGACTTTGAAGATAAAAGGCCAAAAACCCAAAAGCTCTCTGCAGGAGCTAGCCTAAAGTCTGCCTAAAGGGTGGCTTCTAGGCTAGTAGTTAAATAAATATAGAATACTCCCATGATATACCAGAACAGGTGTTTTGCCACCAATTGAAACAAAAATCAAATTTTGTTTCTGTTATAACAACATATACAATGATGATGATGAAGATTGCAAGGACTTTCAGTCCCACTAGTGAATGCTGAGATCAAGATAGTTTAAATAAAATATGTTGTTGAGTTTACCACATGTTGTGTTATCATTGCGATGCTTAGACTTTTCAGCGGCCAGTCTTATATATCTTTCCACCCTAATCCCAGTGGAGCAGCTTTTCTTCATCTTCAACAGCCAAATGAGGCAGATGTCCAGGTCAATTCTCTGGTAAAACATGTTGATGCCAACAAATAAGCACAAACTTTTTATCTCTGTATACATAGTACTTTAAAATATACCATCATTTCTTTGAAATGAATACTAAAGCACTTATTGTTTTTGTTTATGTGTACTGTGTTATAGCTTTTTGTATGATTTGTTTGTAATTTATAAATTTTTGTTGTGGGCTGATGATGTATTTTTAACCCCAAAACAAAATTACATATATATGTGTGTGTGTGTGTGTGTGTGTGTGTGTGTGTGCATAAAAAGAAGTATGTTATAATCAAGATTAAATTAAACTTGCCAATGTATTTTTAGCCATATTCCTGTCATCTTCAGATTTCAAAACATGACACCATTCAAACTAAATGCCCAGTGTATTTTCTGATGCCAGTCTTGAAATTTTTATATAGGGTGCAGCAGAAATACCTGTCACATAAAGGTAAGACAGAAGAGATATTTCTGGGAGGTATATGTGGAAGGTATTTCTACCAAACCTTTTACTTAACTAAGCACATTGATCAATATACATTTAATCAAGTTTGAAATCAACTCTTTCTTTAAAGATAACTATTTTCTTAATTGATAATGTTTGATAATGGCCATAGAGCTTTAGGTAATTTTATATCAAGAAGCTATGTATTGATTATTTAATACTTATTCTAATATTCCTTGACTTAGATCAGATATTGACTTCAGAGGTATATTGAGCTTATTTTGGTCCCTCTCATAGAAAAATTTGTAAAAGCATACAAGTGGTGAATGTTAGTCTTTCTATAAGAAGGTGAAGGTCATGAATGAATGAAAGATCACTAAAAGTGGAATTTGATGATTTAACCACAATTTATTTCTTTGCTTACCTTAACTTTTAATTTTTCTTTTATCATTAATTATTTTGATTTCATACTCCTACATAGTCTAGTAATAAAGGTTAGAGATTATTTAGTGATTTATTTGTTGTTATCATTACTGATAAAACAGTTCTTTATTTATTGATTTATTTAACCTATGATGAGCAGATTAATTTCTGCAAAACTTGACGTTGAGGGATAAATTTTGAACTTCTTATTTTAATTTGTTTACTATTAACACTCTGCTTTTTAATACTTTCACTTTACAAAAAACTTCTTTAAAAGCCTTAATCTACAGTAATACGCTGGTTGACTTTTTTTTGTGAAACACAATGTTGGACTATTACAGTGGATTAATACTATGGACGTTATCAGCTGGTTCAAGGTATTCAAAATAAACATCATTGTACTTTTGTACAATTTGATATCATTGACTATTAGCCATCTATCTCTAAAGATATGTTCATTTTGGCCTTGGAGTTTGCCCAGAACATTCAAAAATTTCTGATGAGGAAATGGATATTATTTTAAAATGTAGAAGTTCTGTTTTGATCTACAATGAAGAACAATGGACTAAAAAAAACTTCCAATGATTACTTTGACATCTCAATGGGTTTGCTAGATTCTGCTGAAGCTTCTGACCTGGAGTGATTATTCATTTTATATAATTTAAGTGCCCATGATTGTGTTGATACTGATAGTATTGGATTATATAGAGATTATGGCTTGTTAATAGTTAAGGACTCTACAAAATTAAGGTAGACCGTATTAGGAAAATGATCCATAGGGTGTTAAAGGATTTAGGCCTTAAAGTGAAAATAACTCCTAACATCAAACAAGTAGATTGTCTTGATGTCACCCTAGACCTTAATAATAGTTCTTTTCAACTTTATATGAAGGTAAATTCTAACCCAGTATATGTACATCCCAATTCTAACCATCCCCTATCTGTTATTAAGCATATACCTTCTTCCATAGAATTTAGAATCAGTGCTAACTCTTCTAGTGAAGAGGTTTTTAATAGGCATAGTGAATTTTACAATTCTTCTCTTAGAAATAACGGTTATAAAGATACTAACATTAAATACATAAATCCCATTAATTATTACCACAATAAGAAGAGAAGATCTAGGAAGATCATCTGGATTACTCCTGCCTTTCAACCTTATGGTTAAAACTAAGTTAGAATTAAAATTCCTAAATCTTATTAATAAACATTTTCCCAGATTGAATCCACTTAGTAAAATATTTAATAGAAATACTCTTAAATTAATTTATTGTTGTGCAGATAATCTCAAGAAAATAATTAAAAAATATAATAACAAAGTATTCAACAAGTATAGGAATTCAAAAGGCATGATGTATTGTAATGATGTGTTAAATAATACTAAGTATAATAATACTAATACTGGCAGATGTAATTGTAGGAACTCCAATGATTGCCCATTACAAAATAATTGCCAATCTAGTTCCCTAGTTTATCTTAGTACTATTTCTCCACTTCAAAGCCCGGATATTAAATTTTTACATTAGAAGTATTAAAAATATGTTTAAAATACTTTGGAATCAACATGTATTTTGCTTAAAAAAATGGGTAGTAATATTATGACTGACAATGAAATGTTATTGTAGGTTCATATTGTTAATATTTTTATCATTTGCTGGTCCTTCAATCTATTTGTATTCTTGTACATATGTATGTGTGTATTTATATATATATATATATATATATATATATATATATATTTGTATGTCTGTGTGTGTATGTATATGTGTATATGTATATATATATATATATTTGTGTGTATATATGTATATACATATGTATGTCTGTAATGTATGTGTATGTTTATATATATATATATATATATATGTATCTTAGTATTTTTTAACTACATCATTGATGCTAATTATAACCTACATTTATTTGCTAGTGATTTAATTTAGAATAGATTGTTGAGTTGATATTGCACAACTGTGATTCTTTATGCGTTAATTTTGCATGTGCTCTGAATTTGTTATGGTCATTTAGGTAAGCTTGTATGTATGTATGCTAGTATGTAAGTCTCTACTTCTGTTTATACGGGTGTATACAACAGGTATTTGTTTTTATGTATGTGTGTCTATATGTTAGTTTGTTCATGTGTATATGTATGTATGAGTGTGGGTGGATATGTTTGTATCTACCTATCTATCTATATATATATATATATATATATATAAAAGGCAGAATGTGTGTTCGTTTATATGTTTGATCGGATCTCCTACATTTTTCAACCGATTTCAACCAAATTTGACACAGTTACTGCTAATGGTTCTGCTGAGGGTTTGACAGTGCCAAAAATTGATTTAAGTCTATTTAAATCAATATTATCAATTTTTCATTTTTGATCGGACGCACACGTGTGTAATTATGTGCGTTCACTGCAAACAAGCAGATATAGGCACTTTTCATGTCAGAATTAATAGCGGTAGCATAATTAGAAAAAGTCAGATTTAAGTACTTCTATGGGAAAGAAAGGACAAGAATGGCCATATTTTTGTTTCGGATGCAAACCTTATCACAATGAGGGATTTCTGTCGCAGCTGAACTTTGCGCTCCAAAAGCCAATCGGATTAGTGCTATTAGTCATGTGCGGCTCCTGCGATGCGTAATGCTTGCTGCTGATTGGCCCATTCACACTCCGGGGTCATGCAAGATCATGTGTGAACGAGGGTGTCACGTGTGCGCATGTCAAGCATCCCAAATGGGGTAGAGGTTTCAGGTAGCCTAGTTTTATTTCAGGATTTAACCATCATACCATGGTTTTTAAAAAGGATCTTTTAATGTTTCAATGCAGGCATGCATTACTTTCCATGTTTTCTGCATTTTCACAGTAAAGCAAATGTCAAGGCCATTTTAAAAAGGATTTACAGAGCTACATGTCAAATTTTACCAGAAAAATCAGTAAAAACAAGGTGAACTGCTGCTTTTTAGGTGTTTGTAGCCCATTTAGCCTACTAAAGTATAGGATTGAATTCAGTGAGCAGTCACTAACACATTTCATGCCACTTCATGCCACCACTTTTAAGCCAAGTGGACAGAATCGGCTCCCCCACAACTGTCCAATTTTTCACATTTGATTGCATTTTTTCATTCGAGGGGGACACCAGGGGACTTTTATGTCTTTTCATGCCATTGACATGTAGCAAAAGGCACCTACTCACTATAATTTTACTACTGCGCATTGCTGCCCAAAAAAGTTCTTGCATGTTTTCATCTAAATTCATGCTACTTAAATGCCTTCATCATCCATCAGTAAACGAAATTAACATTGCTTCAAATTTTGTTCATAAGATGTGTAAAAACGCTTGTATTTTCAACTTTTGATCAATAAAACTACCTCATATCTCCTGGCTGCTCAAAATTTTCAAAAAATGAAGCTTGAAAATCCCATTTTCTGATTGGCTGACTTTGAGAGACTGCGCTACATTGGTGACGACGTAAATCAAAAAGGCAATGCCTATTTTGGGATAAGGAACCACATAGCTTTCATATTTATCAATAAAAACCCGATACAATAAAGTCGCCAGATACTATTTTGAAACGCCACCCGCCACTGTGCACTGCTTTGACTAACCCAGCTGGAGGTTAACCAGTCATGTCAACTGTTCTGCTGCCTGCATCTCCACGGAAAGTACTGCTGAATGGACTGAAAGGGCTGGCATCAGCAGCATCAGTTATGTCATCATGATGCACTAGACTTTCAACTGAAGAGTGTTTAGTACAGAATTCACAGGACGAAATACGCATTTCTAGGGCCAGGGCTTCCGAGTCCCCAACACAGACAATCCTTCGGCATTTAAGTAATGCCAGAGCTACAGCATGTTATAGTGCTTTAGAAAGCCATGAACAAACCACTTTGCGTCGTCTTAGGAATTGGTTTCGGAACAATCTCAACAACCCACTATTCATTGTTTAAGAAATGCCAGCGCTACTGCATCTGCCAGAGCCTTAGAAAGTCCTGTGCAGACCGCTAATCATCATTTGAGGAATTCCAGATTTACTGTGTCTGACAGAGCTTCAGAAAGCCCTGGGGTACGGCGAACACGGCTCAACATCAATGGCCAAATCGCAAGGACAGACGCTCAGTGTCATGGGTCTGCATTTAGGTGAACAATGTTTTGCCCATAGACAGCTTTACGTAGGCTGCTCCCAAGTCGGGAGTAAGGATAACATTTACGTTTACTCTCCAACAAACGAAGCTAAAAATATTACCTACGCAGAAGTCCTATAGCCCATTGTCGGTCACGTGTAAACGCAATGTACACATCTTTATGTCAGCTGCATCGTAGGTTCCTTCATTTTTTAAACCGGTTTATTTAAAGGTCGTCGTAGTATCCACTTGCCATTACTAAGACATTTCATTAAAGGTTGTCTTGCTCACCAGATGCTCCCTTATCACTTAAATCCCACCATAGCTGCATTCGCACTTACATGTCAACCACGTAACCATATTCAGTTGCAACACAAAACCATTACGTGTGAAGGTGGATTCGTTTAATTGTCTAAGAAGTCAAGTGCGTCCACGCAATTCAGGCCTCAGCAAAAAGAAGTGGGATAATAAAAGAATAGCAGTATGCAGAGTTATAATATGCATTCTCTGCCGTACACCATTGGTGTGTTTCTCCTCTTACCATAAGGGCTGCTTTAGGTAACGCTATATGCACTTCATGCTCGCCTCAACTGGCTATTAAAAACTACAAAAAAATTTGTGCCACTTACAAGTACTTGCCCCGGCACCTTCCTGTACTTCTGTTATGTGGTTCTGTTGTGGTAGTGGCAGTGCCATCTTTTGGGCAAAAGACGCGTCTACCTTTCCTGCTATTGCATTTTACTATGTTGCAACTGACACAGGGCTTCATATAATGTCTTGCACTGGAGGATAATAAAACCATCCCATTGGAATACAAAGCCATCTGCCACAACTCACCAAAAACTTCCTAAGGCCCGTGTTCATATTGAACTTGACAACTTTTAATTGGAGGTGTCTTAGTAATGGCAAATGGCTGATGCTACCATGGGTGTCCATTGCTTCCTTTTTAAGCCTTACAATTTTTTCTTCTGTTGTGCTGAGGAATACCAACAACTTGTGTCCATTATGTTTTTTATATGGGCAGCCATCAGTTCTACTAGACTTCAGCCTTACATGTGTGTACAAAATGAGTATGGTGATCATGACCATCCATTCAGAGGAAGTTTACTACCGGGCAATGCCGGGCTTTACTGCTAATATATATATATATATATGCATATTCATAAATTTGTGTCCATGTGTTTATTTGTGTGTAGTACTCATGCATATATTTGTATATATGTGGGTACACATGCATGTTTTAATTTTGTATATATGTTGATTTTTATTTTGTGTATGTATTTTGTTTGGGCATGTGAGTTTGGCTGTTTGGTCTTTTATATATCTATGCATATATGTGCATCTATTTATTAGTATATATATATATATATATATATATATGTGTCTTTTTTTCTCTGCTTTGTTTTTAGCCAGACACATGTTCAATTATACACTTTACACTTCTTAACTTTATTTGATTAAACCCTTTTTTTAATATATATATTTTTGTCAATGTATGTAAAATTTTGATAGTTGGTTTGTGTTGTCTTATTAATTTTTTTATGCTTGAATCTTGGTGAGTCTATTTATTTGTATATGTGTGGGTGACTGCTTGTATATGCTTTAATTGTATGTACTTGTGTCTGATATAATTTTCTTTGGCGTAGCTTTTTATTTATCCTTCTTCCTTTTTATCCTATTTTATTCTTTATTTTATTCCTATTTTTTGGTATTTTTATTTCTCTTCTTTTCTTCTATTTTCTGTGTTGTTCATATATTTGCATGCTTATATATTTAATTATTTATTTACATATATATGTGTTTGTGTATTAAGATGTGATTGTGTCTGTCTTGTCATTTGTAAAATCTCTTCCCATGTCCACTTACACTGAATTCAGATTTCAGCAATGTATCTAATATGTAGTGATAATTGAAACTTCTTGCATCAGCATTGAATTTAACAGAAAAATCAGCCTTTCACTAAGAACTATACATAAATATTTTCCTCTGTTTCTTTTAATAATTTTGTAATATTTTAAACAATGCATAGTTAAATTTAAAATTTCTAATTTTTATTTTTTAACTGTATAGTGAAATTAAAAGTTAATTATACTGATTTCTAATTTAATCTAACATTAATATTAAGACATTAATAATTTTTATCTAGGGTTTATTGTCGACTTTGAATATACTTGCATTTTAATTGGTCATTATAGCTTATGTAACAATGTTTTCCCTATTGAGTGGGGTTTGGTTGGTTTTGTATTTTTTATAAACTCTTTATTTTGCAATCAACACCATCACTTGACAAGACATCAGAAGTGTTGAAACTAAATGGCTATTTTTGTAGTGATGTTATAACATGCTATGTTATACTTTTTGAATAAATATTATACTGTTCTTTGTATTGAGCACTTTTTTTAAAAAATAGTGGTTTTGGTTATCAGAATTTTATTACATCTATACCAACCCTGTATTCATATATATATATATATATATATATATATATATATATATATATATATATATATATTTTGAACAATAAAAAATATTGAAAAATTAAAATCTTCAGACATATTGGGTTATATATTAATATTCTTTCATTTTTATTATTTCAGTTAGAGTCCTCAACTAGTTTCAGCCAGCATGGCCATCATCAGGACAAAAACATTTCTGCTTGTTAGTAGCAGTGAACTACAGAAATGAATGACTTGATGGAGAATATATATATATATATATATATGTATGGATATATATCTCACAATTTATTAAAAGAAACAAATGAAAATCATAATTAGTTTATAAAGAAAGGTATATATTTAAGTTAAAATAAACTGTTGTATAAAGTCCTATATAAATTTATATTTGTAAAGGATTAATGGATTAAGTGTATATCACGTTTATACAGAATAAATTATTTCATTGGTTTAATTTGTATAGGAAATAAAAATAATTGATAAAACAAGTTCAATAAGTTTTTATATAATTTTTGACAGTATTGTTTGCCACCATTTCATAATATAAATATTTTGTACATTTGTGTTTTACTTATGATATTAATCACATCAGTTATTTATTGTAAAGATAATCAAAGGAGTGAAGTTTTGTAGACTAAAATAATTTTTGTTTTCAGAAGGAAAGGTGCATTGAAAATTAGAAAGGATTCTTAGTTTGAAATACCTCATAAAAAACCACATATGAATTAAGTTTAACAGTTCCAAGATTAGATTCACTAAGTATTATTAAAATAAAAGCATCTATTATTCATGTTTATATTTTAATAAATATTCTCAGTTTTCACATATTAATCAGTAAAAAATCCATAGTGTTTGAAAATGACTTGCTGTCATTAAAATTGACATTACCCAAATATTTACAAATTTCATAATTAGTTTGATCAGTGACATATTTTGAACTATATGGATGACAGGAATATGGCCAAAAATATGATGCTACTCACCTGAATTACTTTTTCAATTTTAGTTAAAATTATATTCACTCACCTGGTGGGATACGATGTGTCCTGTGATACTTGGGCTGATGATACCCGGTAATGTGGCAAATGTATTTGATATACCCATCAGTACACTTGCATACTAGCAATAAAAAACAGAAAGCTAATTTTATATATTTATACAATTATAATTATTTTAATACTATAAAAATATTACATATCATTAGAGGTTGCTGTTAATTTACTGTGTTCTGTTGCATTAGATTTAACTTTAAAATAAAATATAATTATATTTAATTTAATTTTACATACAACTATGTTGAGTTGGGATCTGATATAGATCAGAATTTAACAGAATGATAAAATAAAGAACAAACAGGAAACATTTATCAGTCTAGCATGTTTCACCTTTATTAAAGCTTTATCAGAAAATGAGATATGGATAAAAAGAAGAAAGAAATTCTGATATTTTTAATTTTATGTTGTTCGATTTTCATTGGTTAATCATGTTTCACAGCATTCTACTTGTTTAAAAACATTAGTATAATTTGTAGCATTCTGAATTCAAGGAGAGACAACATATCCATTCAAAGTTTGAAGTTTTGAATTCCAAGCCTAACTGAAAAACTAAATATTGCTTTTTGTATGTAAGTATATAATAATTCTTGTTTGTCTATTCAGATGATAATGTATATTTGTAAGTGTGTGTACATCTAGTAGACATTATGTTTGTTGGTTTTTCACATGTTGATTTGGGAAAGTTTTTACGTACACACCATTTTTTTTAGATAAACATATGTTAGATTCTTTAAGAATGGATTCAGTAAAAATTGGAGATGTAATATAATGTTTTTGATGCATTTTTATAGTAGATAATATTGTTATTAGTAGGCCCTTGAAGTACTTTCTGCATAATGAATTTTGCTCTTTTTTAATTAGGATGGCATTTGTAAAAATCAAAGTTATGGCCATTTTTGTTACTGTGTATTATGAGAGAATAAAGAATTATCATTTTATAATTTTACTGGAAAAGTTCCCAGACCCATTTTTGAAAACTAGAGACTGAGTACATAGTTGAAAAGTGGTTTTTCACTTAAAGATTTAGCATGCACCTAACAAATAGAATTATGGAAGTTTATCATATAAATGATATGTATTCATATGGATTATATCTATTATATCTATATAGAGAATAAAGAAATAATAGCCAATAATATAGAATTATAATAGAATATCATAAAATAATGTTTTTAATATATTTTGTACAGGTGACAATTTCATAAGAAAAGTATGATAAGCATAATCAGAAATTGGCAATATTTTAAATCTTCTAAAGGAATTTATAAAAATTTTGTGATTTTTAGAATTTTCACTTTAGGAGAACAAATAATCTCAATAAATTATCTGATTTCATCATTGCCAGTTTGTTGTTTGTTGAGAGATTGTTTTGGATCATTGAAATGATGTTAATGATATACCCATCTGATTCTGATGACTTACCTGTGGGGCAATATCCAAATGATTGACACTAAATCCAGCCCAGGCGAACCCTCCAATACCTACACCAATGGTAATACAAGTGATACCTGCTTCTTGAGTCATCAAATAACCTGCAGCTACCATGAAAATGGCTTGAATGAAAAAAGCTGAAAAAAAAAATAATGCATGATTCAATGAATAAACAAATTAACAGACAAATATGCAAAAGGAATACTCAGGTTTTTGACAGATTGAAAATCTAAAAAAGGAATTAGATACATTATTTAGGTTATCATAATAAGTAGGAAGCAAAATAAAAAAATACCTTGTATACATTATTATTTGATGAAAAAAAAATTGTAAGGATGATTAATGTTAACTCACAAAAATATGAATAATAAATGTATCTTTTTGACACATAAAAGATAAAAGAAATGTAGTGTGTGTATATTACTTGGAAATACAATAAATTAAAAATTTGTTTGTGTACAAATATTTCTTCCCCACCCCCACTGTGCGAGTATATATATATATATATATATATATATATATATACGTAGTGTATGTATGTATGTATGTATATATATATATACATGATGCACACTGGAGGTGGGGAAGAAATATTTGTACACATGCAAATTTTTAATTTATTGTACTTCCAACTAATGATTAAATATACTTTTCATATAATTAACTGTACACAGATGTATAATAACTAAATATGCATAGAAAACAAAAAAATTTGATTTTATAAAAATAAATCCCATTCATCCATTTCAATGGGTGAAAAAAGTATTCATACAATGTAAATTTCAGATTTTAAAACTTTTAAATTACTTTAATACTCTAGATTATTCAAGTAGAATATTCTAGAATGTTCTAATAATGTTATTTTCAGGCTAGAAAATACAAACAGAACATTCTGTAATTGATATTGATGCAAGAAGGTTATAATCATGGCAAGAGGTAAAGAATTGACAAATTCGCAAAAAGAACTGATTGTTAAGCTCTGGAAAGAAGCTAAAAGTTACAGGATAATCTCAGATAACCTGAATATTTCATTTACTACCATTAGTTTATTCATTGCAAGGTATAAAAAAACTCAAAATTGTTGAAAACTAAAGAAGGATGGAAGATTTCTTCAATTTCTTTGAGGAAATTAATGTGTCAAATTAAACAGAATCTAATGGTTACTCATCAAGTGTTGCAGAATGATTTGCTTTCATTAGGAATTTGTGACACTAAATGGACAATAAACAATGAAATTCATAGGAACAATCTAAAGTCACCCTCCCCTCAGAAAACTCCACTGCTATTGTAAAAACACAGAGATGCCAGGTTGAAATTCATTTGTGAGCATAAGGATAAGGAAAAATTGTATTGAGAAAGACTATTATGGTAAGAGAAAACAAAAACTGAATTTTTTGGATGTAATTCAAATCCAGCAATATATATACACTGCGTGCCAAATTATTATCAAGATAACTTTTTTACTAATATTTCAAAAACCGTTCAATCAATTCACACAAAATTTTCACACAATATTGGCAACATTGACCTGCGAGATCACTGAAGTTTTCGTACTGATCTGCGCAATGTAAACAAACTGGCGCCATATTTGTTATCAGCACGATGATTTGAGCATGCCAAATTATTAGAATGGTTTAGTAAAATTCCCAGAATTGAGCAAACAAAACGTTTATTAATGTTGGACGTGAATGTTTATGATCAAAAGAAGCTAATAAATAAGATAATCAAGCAAATAATAACAGATACAAACTAATCACAGTTTTAAACAAATTAATAGGGAATGTGCTTCTCCTGCTTTGAAATTACTTGAAGAAGTCGACGATCCATAGAATGTGTTAATTGTAGGATGTCATCTGCTATAATGCCACAAGATATATCAAGAATTGCTTCCCACAACTCAGTGTCGCTCCTGAATTGTCGTCCGTTGGCATACAGTCTTCGCTTCATGATGTTCCAAAGGTTTTCGATTGGGTTCAAATCCGGAGAATTTGCTGGCCACTTCATTTTTCGAGGTCCATCGAAGCCTAACTGTTTCAAATATTCAGTAGTCTTGTGAGCAGCATGTGAGTGAGCATTACGTTGCATAAAAACAATGACCAATTTGAAGGCAACTGTTTGCCTTTACATCCACGATTCATGCTCCTTCATAAATGCTATGTATGCATCATCAGTCATTTGACGCCATCTGGTACTCTCGATGGGCCCACTAATGTTTTTCCAATAATACCACCCCAAATTATTATGCCTCCACCGCCTTGTTGGCGTCTCAAACGCTGATGGCGATTCTGTCCGTTCATTACCCAGCCTTTGCACCACCTGTCTGGCCCATCAAATGTTGCTCGAGTTTTGTCTGTGAACAAAACTTTAGAGAAGTCAATCTTCATATTGTCCTCGGCCCATTTCAATTGATTTTGAATGTAATTTCTCGTCAATGGAGGCTTCGATACAGGTTTGACTGCTGTTGCTATTTCCCTCAGATACCGACACCGAGTACTTTTAGACACAGTAGGATCCCTGTGACTGAAAAGCTCTTGACCGGTAAGTCCAAGGTTCTTCGTGGCCTCTCGTTTAAGTGACATGAGACGATGTGAAATAACCATCGGCTTGCCTTTATCTGCCGTTTTGCGTACTTGTGTAGGGTCGGCGGTGAACTTTTTCATTGTTTGATGACACCTCCCTATCATTTTAGAAATTTCTAGGGTAGCTTTACCTTTTGAGAGTTCTAAGGTGATAGTTTTCCTTTCAGCATCACTTAAACTGCTTTTACGGCACATCTTTAACTAAATTCTTACATTTTTCTAATAATTTGGCACGGTCAAATCACCGTGCTGATAACAAATATGGCGCAAGTTTGTTTACATTGCGCAGATCAGTACGAAAAGTTCAGTGATTTCGCAGATCAGTTTTGCCAATATTGTGTGAAAATTTTGTGTGAATTGATTGAACGGTTTTTGAAATATTAGAAAAAAGTTATCTTGATAATAATTTGGCACGCAGTGTATATATATATATATATATATATATATATATATGGATTTACATTGAGCTCTCTGGATTTTATCCTCCTTAGGTTTACCCATACGGATTACCTAGTTTTTCATAAACTATATATATATATATATATATATATATATATATATGCTGGACTCTCCTATCTTTTTCAGCATATGAGTGTTCAACAGCATGTTCCACCCTTGACGCTCTATTTGTGTTTGTGCCAGATACAGGACAAGGAATAGCAATCTTTGTGAAGGTTGCAGGAATGTTAAAGTGGTGTTCAATGTTCTGCCATGTAATACATATAAACAGTGCATGACCTCTCAAAATTTGTAATGACTTTTATAGGCACATGCCTCCACTTTCTCAAAAGATGTTTTATTTAGGTTTCCTTGTACAGGGTTGTTCCCACATTCTGTGAATTGTCATGCATTTCACTATATATAAAGATTTTTGGTGTCCTTTCATTACTCATGAGCACAATATGATCAGCCCAGCAAAGTTGTGATTACATTTTTCTATTTTTTTTTCCAGATTATAACTACAGATTGTATAAAGGACATACAGTAGAGGATCCAGGATTCAGAGCCATAGACAAGTGTTTGTAATTATGACAACTTGGTATACATTAACCTTGGTTTTCAGAGAAATTCCTCTGACATTTCACAGCTGATATCAGAGCTTTCCAAAAAGGTTTGTAGCTTTGGACATGTGATAAATGATCTCATCTTCAAGAGAGGTTGAATTTTTGCTTCTGAGGTACTTAAATGATTTTGGAGTTTTTCTCTTTAGTGACTGAGATCAGTAAATATTTCAACGGAATTATAATAATCAGAATAATAAAAGTGAAGAATTTTAGTCTAAATAATTAAAACAATATTAAAAGTTCTTCTTCATTGGACAACACTAGATGCCTTTAAAACATTTATTTTATTGCTGTCATAATATTTTGTATATGTCAGTAATTTTTGTCTTTTTTTTTATTTACTTTTAATAATTAATAAAACCAGTTCTTTTTTCATTGTGTTAAGAATTATATTTCAACTTACAGTCATAAGTGACCTTGGCTTAACTGAATCAAGATTGTGAATTCAGGTTCAGAAGAATTTATTTAAACTCTTCTGAATTGCTACTTGAGAGTAGGAATTGTTCAGTTCATATTCAGAGCACTAACTGAACTGCTTCTATTTTCATTCCATTTATTCAATGCACACTTTGGAGTGAATAGAATCCTATTAATTTTTATTAATACTGGTTGTTTCATTACAATCTACAGTTTATGCAGGATTATAAATTACACATGCACACACACAATGAAAAAGAGAGTGAGAATGTTATCAATAGCCTAACTATTATATAACAGAATATATGCGAAATGCTCCAAAAGTAATGCCTCCTATTTATTTCTTCAGAAACTACAACAGATGCAGTGAGTGCAGTAACACTGTTGGATAGAATAAGTTTTCAGGTATAATTCTGTTATAAAGATATTTTATAAATTACAATAAATCTGTTGTAATCTGTGTTATGATATTTGCATAGCAATGACATTTCCAAGTGAATTTAAATAAGTGCTCTTTTAGTAGTTTATTTCCAGGTGTGAAGATGAAAACCAATTCAAAAGACACATAAGAACCATGTAGATTTGATTAAAATTCATAATATAAATGGTGTTTCAGTCATATTTCTGTTTTTAAACAAGATTAAGTAAAATCATTCTTGGCGTTTATTTTATAGATTTGTATAGTTTAAATATCGAAGTTTATTTTCATTTGAGTAGACAGTACATTTTCTTCTTCAAAAATAGATATTTCTTTTTTATACTGGAATTTGAAAAACCGTTTTTAGTTGTTTAAAAAATCAATAAAATGATTTAGTTTTGTAATCAAAATTTATAAGAGTAGTTTATAAAAATAAGAAGAATCACAATTCTGTACATGAACCCAAATATATATTTAATAGATATTAATAGGTGTGTATATTTGTATCTGCATAAATAGACTTAAAGAATAATAGTAACACAGAATAATGCATTTATAGATATTCATTGTTTATTAAAAGTTAGTTTTGTGTTTGTGTGGTTGTTTAATTATGCTGTACTTGATTATATATATATATATATATATATATATATATATATATATATATATATGGATTAATACAAATAAAATTTGTCACTTAGCTGATTGATGTGATATTCAGTCCCTCAACTCTGGAGTTTTCTAAACATTCATTCCACTTGTCAGGAGATTTCAGCAATTAACTGCAAATTTTTTCATTTTTCTTATTTTATACTGAGTTAAAAATTAATTTATGTGCTAGTTTTATTGGTGTTAGAGGCTGATTTTTATTGTTTGCATTTGTGTATGCATGTATGCATGTATGCATGTATGCATGTATGCACGTGTCAAATGCTGTGATTATTTCTCCTTTTCATATATCTATTTATAATGTTTTTTTATGTATATATTTAATTTAACTCCTTAATTAAACAATGGGTATGTGAATGTGTGGTTAGAACTTTAGTATTCTAAACATAAGAACCAGGTTCAAATCTCATGATGGTCAATTTATCAGGAAAGTGACTTCTTGATAATATCAGCCTGGCAAGACAATCCAAACACGTGACACCATTGGCAAGTACTGAAACAGGATGATGTGTTGCCTCAAGCCTTGTGAGTAAAATTGGGTGGATGAAACTGTTTGGAATCCATCAATAGTTGTGTTAGCAGAAAGTTGGTAGTCATTGTGACTAAAGAATTGACCATATTATTCAACTACTGATTATGACAGATTATGAGCTCTCTTGCAAAGGTCTGCTCAGCGTAGTTGCATTATAAAACCACAGGTTTGCTTTGTGGGTGTTGAAGAAACACAAAACAGGCCTGGGCAACAGGGAATAGATAGTTTTCCATACAGATGAACATACACAGAAAGGAGTAGCCAAAGATTCTTATTATAATTAAACAATGAAATAAATGCTTTGTTAAAGATATAAAGAATGTCTATCTAAAATATACTTTTCAATCTTGTTGTTATTTCCTCAGTCCATCAATGCAAAAACACATTAATATCTATTGTAAAGTTGTAACATAAAATTGTGGCAAAAGGATAATTTGTTTATTAGTTTTATTCTTTACTTCAAACCTCATTGATCTCAGATATTATCTTAGTTTGTTTGTTTGGCTTTATTTAAGCATATGTATGCATTTAGTTTTGCATAAATAATTTCTCTTCATAGCAACAGAAAGGGAAGAAGGAAGAAAAAAAAGATTAGATTTAAGTAATGTGCACATAGACAAAGATGTACAAGTGCATGATCTTATATTTTTTTTATCTTATTCACACTCAGTTGCTGTGTACTATACAAAATAAAATCATAAAGATATAAGATTCAAATAAGTATGCTTCTTTTATTTCAGTTTTGGAAGAATAAAGAAACAGATGTTACTCATGACAGGTACAAGGCCAAAAAGATCTTTATGTTTATTATAGAATTTATGCATTATTTTTGATGAAATAAAACCTATTTGATGAGAAATACTCTATGCTATACTTGTGCTGTAAATTGATGTTCACATCCAGAGAGGAAAAGATTTCATATTTTATGTTAGATACCCCATAATCCACTGCAAGATTGCTGTTACAAAATGTTCTTAACATCTCTTGCAATCAATATTAGCTGAAGTAAAATTCCGAATATTTTCAGAGAATAAACATCTAGTGATGCAGTAAATAAGGATTAAGTCAACCAACAAAAAGATGTACAGATTTTTCTAGTAGTATTAACCCAGTAAATGTAACCTTGTTATTTTATAAATTATAATATTTTTAACAACTTTTTGGTTGATGAAATAAAATTTTTTGAAATCATGAAATTTTAAAGTAGAAATCTTTATAAAGAATGTAATAAAAACTTAATAAAAAACTTGAAACAGAGGCAAGGACGAAAACATCAAGTTGTAAGAATAATTGACTGCAAAAAATTATTTAAAGAAATAGAAGTATATTTCTTTTGTTAGAATTGGTATATCCATATTTGATATTCAAGTGTGCGATATTCATATACACAAGTATATACATGTATTTGCTGGATTACATTATCTCTGACAGGTTATATAGAGAGGAATGAATTCACTATCAGTGATTTGTAAGATTCAGTCACTAACCAACCACAGTAATATTGTAGACTCTCTTTATATAAGTTGTTGTGTACTTATGAAAGTGGAATCATTCATCATAAACAAGAGAGAATGGGAAGATGTCAAGAATAACAAAGAGAGAATAGAAATAGGAACACTTATTTTATAATAAAGGCAATTCATTTTTTTTTTACTTGGAAAATTTTTTAGGGTCTACCTATTTTGGTTTGATTGATTTCCATTTACTTTGTAAATTAAATCTTTTCCAATTCTGCTACACTGTATTTTCAAACATTTGATTTCTACTAAATACTTGATTAATGCATTTTTGATTAATGCGTTTTTGATTAATGCCTTTTTCGATTAATGCGTTTTTGATTAATGCGTTTTTGATTAATGCGTTTTTGATTAATGCGTTTTTGATTAATGCGTTTTTGATTAATGCGTTTTTGATTAATGCGTTTTTGATTAAAAAACGTATACTAAAATTTTTATATGCCAAAATTCAATTAGTGCATGCATAATCCTCAATTAGTGTGGTAAAACATTCTTCAGTTTAACCATACTAATTGAAAATTTTTTTTTTTATAGTTACACATTAACCGCACTAATCAAGGGATTTCTGTATGTGTGTGTTGGATATGTATACATTTTTTACTTCATCAATAATGCCTATGCATGCAATGATATATTTATGTCATTTTATATGTGTATGTAAATGAAGCCAAACCATATTTACATTGGTACAAGAGTCAGATAAAATTCAAAATGGAATATTACTACCATCTCTGAGACGGAGCTAACCAATCTTCACTTTCCAGCCTTGATAGAGTTTAGAAGCATTTATGCAGTCATGTGGGGGAAATTTTCTTTTCCCTTTTGCAACCCGTTTCCCACAGATACAATGTTTCAAGCCTGTCATTATTCTATTGCTATTTCGATGGCAAATGTTTTGATGAGCTCTATTCTTTAGTTCCACCTTTTCAAACATCTATAACTATGATATGCCATGCAACTTCTATGGAGTTCAATCAACTTCATTTCTTCCATTTTCCATATTTACATATATCTTTCATATATGAAGCCATATTATTTGTCTAGATAATAATAACATATTACTATTGCTGTTTGTCCAAGTATATTAATAATGTCAATGCATTGTATATGCAGGTAAGACAGATTTATCTGCCATCAAAATATATGCACCCCCCCCCAAAAAAAAAATAAAACAAAAGCACTTGATAAAAACATTCAGAATTACTTAAAAGAATTGATGCAATATTCCATCAGGATAACACATGCCTGTATGTTTCTTGGGTTACCAGACAAAAAATTGTTTGACAGGGAAGTTTTCTTACATCTGACATATTTACTAAACATTGCACCTTTGGATTATCATTCACAGAATTCTCTTAATGAAAGAAATTTCAATTTTCTGGAAGACTGTAAGAGGCACCCTGAAGCTGTTCTTTGTTGAGAATGCTGAAAACTTCTGGGGAGATGGAATGATGAAGTTGGCTGGAAGATAGTGGAACAAAATAGTAATGGTGATTCTGGTTGGATGGGAGAGCAACCTGACACCAGTGGATGTGTAAGGAAGGTGAATCTTGGTAAAAACTGGAGTTAGTGCATTTGATGGGTTGGTTGACCAAAGTTATGGTGGTAAGACAAGAGAGGCCAGGAATGGATTAGTGAAGCTGCAAATCTGACTTGCTGATACAAAGGATGTGAGTGGATTGCCTCTGTGAGTATAGCATGGTGATCAGAGGGATGGTGGGGTCTCGATCAGATATGTGCATCATGCAGTTGTCAAAATCATGGAGGTGACATTGAGAGCGATCTGGTTTGTTGGCTGCATTCTGTGTTGGTCATTTATTTTATCTAATTTGTAGCAGAGTATAACATTATTAAACAGCCAGAAAAAAATAATTGTTGGTATGACTATTATAGAACATTTAAAATCATTAATGCTAAAAAGCATATTTGATTTGTCAACAAGGAATTAAAAATAAAATGAAATCTGAGATTATTCAATTTTGCCTGACTTTTAATTATGAGGGTCAATCAATAAATATGTAACTTGATATGTAGTTATCAACAACATTTTGATCTGAAGTTTTCACTATAATATTTAATCTGTAATTAATATTCATCACTGAATTAAGTTCAGTGAAATAAAGTGATTGTGTATTCTTTTTTTTAATTATTAGCTAAAGAACACATTGATGTAACTTTATGGATTTTAATTTTTTATATTTATTCACATTGATGTTTGAGAAAATCCAAAGTTTTGTTACAGTTTACAATAAACTAAATAAGTACTTCCATTTAGTTTTGTTCTACTGAATAGGTTGTATGTGTAATTTTGTAATGATTTCCATTTTTCTGCAATATAATATTTAGAAAAGAAATGAGTAGATTAAGTGATTTATATGTTTTGAACAAATTTCATCTTTTGTTTGTAAATAAATATATTTATCTTATACTTTTAAGCTGATTATAATATGAACTTGTCTTTCATGGCTTTAGTCTTCTGGTCCTATTTTTTCTTAAGATGATAAAATCCCAGAATAAGAAACCTGTTTATGCTACTATAAAAAGCTTGGTTGAAATTAGTTCTAACAATTCTTTTAGAGGGACTGCAGATACATGTACAAAATATTATCCAATTAATTCCTAGAAAAAACATTAAATGTTTACCAATGAATTCAAGTAATTATTCTTTTTGTTTCACACACTTAAGGAATATTTAATTGAGAAATATTTTGTTTCAAATCAGTTGTGTTTTTAAACATAACTAACTACTGTTAATAAAGAAAGAAATTAAAGTATTAAAATTGAGGATTAAAATGGGAACATATAAGTATTAAATAATTTTAACATTTTAAATTGTAAATTAGTTTGTTTGATTAAAAATTAAAAAAATATTTTAGTTAAAAATTATATTTTTATCTTATTTTAATAATTAAATTTTGCCTTGCATATTTTCTAACTGAAAAAAGGAAAATTCATTTTCTTAAAGTACTTCAGTCTCATGTAACTGAAATACTTTAAGAATATGAATTTTTCTTTTTTCTGTTAGAAAATATACAAGGCAAAATTTAATTATTAAAATAAGATAAAAATATAATTGGTAATTATTGTCAAATTCAATAATGCCCTATTATTTTACATAAGCACAAATTATGCATTGATAATATAGTTCAGTATATTGTTTTGCATATTTTCCTATGGTATAAAAACAACTAGCTTATTTTTTAAACAAGTAAAACTATACAGTTATTACATTTTATGGACATATGTACTTTATTTTAAAAATTGAATCAATTCCATTTATCTAAATTCAGTTAATTTCTTTTGTTTAATTGAAGAATAGTTACAATCAAAACTATAAATTCAGTTAGGTTTATGTTGAGAATTAAAGATGAAACGAAGGGAAATAACTCATATTAGCTTGATTCACAAACTGATAACTTGGGTGATTCTGTATTTGAGGTATCATAGGCATTTTGTTTTTTAGTTTTTTTCTCCATGTGCTTTCTGGTCAGGTGTCAGAATGTGACTGATTCAAATAGTTTTCTTCCTTGATTTTATTGATTTAAAAAAAATTTATTCTGTGTATGCATATACTGTAAGTGTCAACATGTATTTTTAATAAAAACACACTATCTGCAGAAGGCATTCATGTATATGATATAAATACACATAGATGGGAGAATTTACCAAGATGTATGTTTAAAAACACAGCATATATACATATTTTTGTGATATATAAATATCTGAATATAGAGATAAACACATAAATTTGATTAGATATGTATTAATATCCATATTTGTAGGCATATATATATATATTCATGTATAAAAAACACAGTTATATAAGGTGATATTTCTATGAAAATGTGTTTATGAACTAGAAAAGAAGGTAGAGTTCTTTTATTGAGAAAAATATTCTTTATCATCATCATCAATCACTTCTTTTCCATGTCACCTGGCTATAAATCTGTTTTTTATCAAATTCTTTGTCCTTTGAATGGAGGTATCAGTTATAAAAGTCTGAATACTGCACCTGAGTGATTTAAATATAAAGAATTCAAGTAAGAAATTGCAGTTTGTTATCATCTCCCTTTCCTTACAGGCAGATAACCTTTAAGCTTATTTTTTTAAATTAAAAAAAAAGAAAACTTTTGTATTACAGAAGTTAAACATCACAATTTTAAAATTATATTCACAAAATTGTTGTGTTCATGCTGTGATGATTTCATGAATTTGATTAAAAAATTAAATTTCAGGATAAAAAAAATAAAAGTAAATCCCATGTCTGCAATATTATTACAATGATTTATTTGAATATGTGTGTTGCTTTTTTGATACATCACCTGATGATAGCTATATACCTCAGTAGTTAAACCACTGGTCTCACAAAACAGAGGCTTAATATGAACTTCTTTGTGAACCTCTAAAAAGTTAACTAAAAAATATCAACAATAATTATGACCACCTATAAAAATTGTATAAAGCTGTTTATTATGCACACACATATACAGTGGATACTTTGAAAGTAGTACTGTCTAATTATTTTCATGGAAACTATGAAATATACAGGAAGGACAGTAACATGGTTGGATAGAATAGGTTTTCAGTTATGAAACACTACACAGTCATCACCACTGACTTCACATTTAAAACAGTGATTAAAAAGAGCCTGTATGCTGAACTCATAAATGCGATTTATCATAAATATTATGGTTGCTACTTGAAAAGCATTAATCCCTGCCTAACTGAGCATGCATCCACTATTTGGTCTCTGTAAACACACAGTAAACCTCAATGAATGTCAGTGGGTACAATTTTTTATTATGTATGTAAGAATTCAGTGAAACACACCTGCTTTGTACAAACTTTTATATTAGATGCTATTTTGATAGAGTGTTGTATTAAACATTTAGCAGTGAGAGAAAGAAATAACAAAGATTAGATTTGAACAATGTTTATTGTTGGCATGTCATATGGAGATATTGAAGGATGGGTGGAATGCTCTTTTTAGTGGCTGGTTGTCAGGATGGTAGTTAGGTATAAGGGTAGCACTGGAAGTTGGTCTAATTCTTGTGTGGGTTTTGTGTGAAGTTGCAGTGTATGGTTGGTGGCTGTGTTGGTTGATCAAAGTCATGGTGGAGGGTAGTATATTATACAGATATGTCAAAGCTAGGTGAAATGTCAGTTTCAGTGGGTGATCATCAGGATAGTGATCTGGTTAAAGGGTAGTGCTGGAAGTCAAACTATTTCTTATACTGGCCTGGCCGAGGTCACAGGATATGGTCAGTGCATGTTTGGTTGATCGAGGTCATGATGGTAGGTTATTTTGTTGGTTGGTAGACCTGTTGTGTTGAACTGGAGGTAATGTCGGAGTGGTGTCACATTGGTGAATCGAGTGGGTTGTATGCTTGCAGAGTTGGAGTCACTTCCTTGTGGAGTCAGAGTTGCTTGTTTTGCAGAATCGGAGTCACTTGTTTGCAGAGTTGGAATTGCTTGGTTGCGAAGTCAGAGTTGTTTCTTTGCAGTCATAATTTGGTTACAGAATTGGAGTTGCTGCTTGTGGAGTCAGAGTTGCTTCCTTGCAGAGTTGGAATCACTTGTTTTGTGGAGTTGGAGTTGCCACTTTGGGGAGTGGGAGTCACCTAGTTGCAGAGTCAGAATCACTTGGTTGCATGACAGAGTTGCTTGTTTGCAGAGTTGCATTTGCCAATGTGATGTAGCTTGGTGTTGTTGACATTGAGATATTATTTGCTGAGGTAGCAGCATGTCAAAGTTGAGATGTTAACCTGTCAGTATTTACTGAGGTGACAGCATCATCAACAATGGATGCTTGTAAGTGAGTGGTGTCCCAGCTGGATAGTCGGACACTTGTGGTTGGTGTTTGACGAGGTCGAGGCAGTTAGTAAAGCTTGGGTGTCATAATGGTTGTTGAAATGCGCGGTCATGTTGAGAGGCAGTAGTAATGGTCATAGTGGTAGTGGTGGTGGTGGTGGTGGTAGCAGCAGCAGCATGACAGACAATGGCTGTGCTGGTATGCAACTGACTGGTGTTGTTTTCAGAGACCTGCATTTAAGTGTGTCTGGTAGTCTTCAGGGGCACTCCTCTCTCTAGTGGGAATGTTTGTGATTGGCCACTACTGGAGCTTACTTTGTAGACTGGATGTAATGCATAGAGCCTAATACACAGAAAATAACTTTTGCTATTTCATTCTCTGCTTTCTTGGTGTTCACATCTGCCCAGTGTGCAGAATGAATCAGAAAGAGATCTAATTGCAATGAATTATAACAATAAGAAAACTGGAGGCATTACTTTTGGAGTGACCTCTGTGTTTGTATATATATATATATATATATATATATATGTGTGTGTGTGTGTGTGTTTAAAATTTTCTGTATTTATTGAGCAATAGTACTTAATATAAATATAAAGATAAAAGATTTGTAGATCTTCAGACCATAGTCTAAGATCTTTTGAGGCATAAAACTGACAGGCACCACTGATTTCTATGTCCTCATTGCCTATCTCTCTCTCAAATACACACAGACACACACACACTATATATATATATATATATATATTAGGCAATTGAATTATAATGTAGCAAAATTCTGTGCAATATGTTTCATCCTCTAGAAAGACATCATCAAACTAAAGGAATGCTTTTATTGATGAAATTATATATGTATATATGTGCAGGAAGGGGAAGATATAAATATGAGGCTCAGTTGTGATTATGTATTGAGGAGAAATGCTGAAGATATGGGAATGCTATATTGCTATATTAAATTGTATATTTTGAAATTTCTTAGTTTAAATGTTTTTTCTTTGTTTTTTTTCAGATGTGTCTTGGCACACATTCTAGCCAAATTCATTCACATTCCCTATGCTTTTGCTTTTGTTTTTATCTTTTTTGTTTTTATCTTTTTGCTTTTAAGTATTCCACATTGTAATAAAAGAAGATCTGCCAAAAAAGGTGAAATGTTGTAAGAACCTGGAAGCAAATTTACCATGGATGATTTAGAAATCAGTGCACTTTTTAGATGTTTTTATCTTAGTAAATTACTTTCTGCTTTAATTAAAGCAAAATTTTTTAAAGTGAAATTATGGCCAGATTCATTATAGTGAACGACTAATACATTGTGTGTTGCTTTATAAAAGATCTCTTTTGTGTTCATATAATCTTTTATGTAAATTACTTGATGTCTGTGGGAACATTGTTATTATTATAAATAAAAATAAATTATTGATAATAATAATGAAAATTATGAATAAAATAAAATTTAAACCTTGTTCAAAATAAATAAATAAAAAACTAAAAATAATAAAATTATGCCCAGCATGCAACAGGGACTGTTCCTGCCAGAAATATGAACATTCTGTCAAGAGACATGGGAATCAATCTCTTTGCCAAAGAAGTGTTGGGATGATAACACGTGCTTAAAAACCCTCCGTGATAGGATTTGTGATATTATGGAGTGACTTACTTCCTTCTATAACATAAACTTTATCACAATTGTAATGTTAAAACACACACACCAATACACACAAATACAAAAATAAATTGTATGAAATTACCATAAAATTTAGCATGTTTTTTATTGTTATTGTGTATATTTGTTTGTTCTGTTTTTCCTTGTGAACACAACTTATAACCACATGGTGTGAGTGAATATACCTCCACAGGTCTCTCCTATCTATTCCTTGTGACAATTATTACAGGTGATAGAATAATTTCAAGTATTAGCCTATTATTATTATTATTATTATTATTATTATTTTGTTTTGTATTAGTTAAGTTTTTTATTGTTTTAGAAATAGTTGTTACAAATTTTATGTTAAACTTAGAAAAATTCTTTTCAGTTGTAGTTGTGATAGAGTTGGAAGGTAGTGTGATGTATCATATTACATTGTTTGTATCATTCATTATTTTACTTTAAAAAAATATTATAAGCTTACTGTCTGACACTGAATAAGACATTGGATATTAGAGGAGCATAAAAGTATTTTCAATGTATTTTTCTTCATCATAGAAATACTGAGGATGACAAATTCTGAGTGCTCTTAAATAGAATCTGATAATTATTCTGGATTTTATTTGTTGTTATGGTGAGAATAGAAATTTACAAGATCATTTTTATTAGGAGTTTTATGATAGACACTTAGTTCTATACCATTATTAGTACTGTTTAACATGTTATCAAGGAAAGGTAATGTTTGTTTCTGTTTCATAAGCAAATTATATTATATGTATAACTTTGTACATTCAATTGTGTGCTTCAGTATTCCAACATCTTCAGCATTTCCTCTTGGTACATAGTAATTATAAACAATGATTTTGTTTATATCCACCTTTCCTTTCTACACATATAATTCCATGAATAAAAAGCATTATTTAATTCTAATGAAAAATTTGGTCTAGAAGATGAAAAACATTACACAGAATTTTTCCACTTTGTCATTCAGTTGCCTAAAATTGTTCTGATATATAGAAATTTATATATCATATTCTTTCATTTGATTTTGATATATTCTGCAACTGATTTTTTTAAAAGTGGAAGGCAAATAAATTTTTCATCTAAATGTTTTTTGTCTTTTAACAATAAAACAGGACACTTGAATCAATCTTTACTCTTTAATCCATATGAATATGTTAAATCTGTTTTCTCTTGCTCTCGTCACTCAACTTGTTTGCAAATGAATGACTTATTTATTTGAGGAAATCAAAATATGATGTATAATATCTCATAACTGTAAGCAATTTGAAAATTGTATTACATTATATTGTAGAAATTAAAAAATTATATTAAGTAGAAATTAAAAAATTATATTGAGTAGAAATTTAAAAATTGAGTAGAAATTAAAAAAAAAAACAATATAATTATAGATATTTTTTTTCAGATGGAAGTCTTTTGGAATATTAAGTAAACTGAACAAACCTGAACTGGTGAACATCTTTCTGATCAGAGTTGTTGAGAGGTCAGTATTTCTTCTGAGAAAGTCTGCCAATTGACCTGCTCCAATTACTATTAAACCCATAACAAGGTAAGGTAAAGCTGCCAAAAACCCTGCCTGTAAATATAAAGATTTCAGCAAATAAATGAAAGAAATGAATAAGAAAAATGAAATTAGAAGTAAAAGTAAAAGCTAAATTTCTGATGTTAAAAAAACAATTCTAGATTCCTATTTATTAGATATTAAATATGAATTTGAATAGAGTCAAAGTTGCAAAGCTATCTTAAGTTACAAAAAAAATATTTCTCCATTTTATTTACTTTATATAAAATAAAAAAAATATAACATTTGTTATATAGTATACTTAATATGTTTATTTCCAAAAACTTCCAGCTGGAAGTGCATGTGTGTTGTGTGTTTGTGTGTGTGTACACACCTTAACCTAAAACATCACACAAAAGAGACTGACTTTAAATTGCTATTCTGAATTTCTTACAATGCAATTGTCAGGTGCTAAGAACCTGACCTTTTTAGGATTACTTAGTCAATTTGATTTAGATATTGAGCACTTTGGATCATTGTATAGGTTGGTGTTTGTCTTTTGATCTGTTTTTTTTCTTTTTGTTTTTTATGTTAGTCTCTTTGTTCTTGGGTTTTTCCTTTTATTTCCTTTTGTCATTTCAAGTAGTTTTGGTTCGCCAGCTTTGTGTTGGTTGATTTACATTTGTAATTTTTGCCAACACTTTAGTTGGTTTTTGAAAATATATCAGAACAATATTAAGCAAATAAATGACAAAGGAGGAAAAATTTGAATGTAATGTGTTTCATCTTCTAGAAGGATTCATCGTATTAAAGTAATGTTTCTATTGATAAAATTATATTTGTAGGAAGGGGAAGTGTAGATATGTACCATTATTTGGGTTGCTGGTAATTAATAATAAGGGCTTTGAATATCAAACAAAAATGAGATATTGATGAATAAACTAGCATGAAAAGTCTTAAATGGATTTCAAGAATGGTAGACTGATAACAATTCATTACCTGAGAATCAAAAATTCTAAAATGAACCAAGTGGTTGACTTAGAATAATACTTAATTTGTACAACAGGTGAGGTGTTGACAACTGATAAATAATGCTGTCATATGAGCATGTCCATGAAATCAACATGAGGATAATTGGATAAAATTTTAAGTACCAGTTAGAGGTAAAAAGGTTATTTAAGGAATGTTTCTAAAGTGAACCAAAGGACATGAGAGCAAGATGTTCAGTATCTGATTTCAGACAATAAGGAAATAAAATCTTTCTGCAAAGATGTCAGGATTGAAAACAATAACTTATTCTGACTTAATTTTTTTAAAAATATAAACACACAGCGATATCTTGATATTCGACCAAACAATTGTCACCATAATGTAAGCTGCAAGATTTTCTCTGGGAAAGTATCTCTAGGTTGAGGGCAAGAAGGCCAACTGTTTATTCAACTTTCAGACCAGGAAAAAGAAATCAACAATGGTGTCAATTCATGTATGAGGTGATAGCATTTTGGACAATAATTTTTGTTTTTAAATTAGTCTTCACCAAATGGTGGAGGTAACAGGCACAGAAGAGTGATCAAGGAAGGAGGAGGAGCAGCCTACACCCACTGAAGGGTAGTAGGCACAGATGAGACACCAAGGAGGGTGAAGGAGCTGTCTATGCCCCCTGAGGAGCATTAGTGAGAGATGCTAATGGGAGGGAGAAGAAGCTGTGGGTGGAATAATGCCTACAGCCATTACCTGAGAAAAGTGGGGGAGGCTTCCAAATTGAGAAATGATTAATTTCTCAGAACTTAAAAACAATGAAGATGACAGGTGGCGGAAATACCAATTCCCCAACTGCATCACTCCCCTGCACCAGTTTTTGGCAGACATTAATAAATATGAATGCATAAAGTGAATTCAGAGACACAGAAGAGAGATGAGAGAGAGATCACCCTGAGACTCCATTCGAGTCGCCAAGCATGAGACAACGCATATGACTATATGTCAACGTGAACCTCCAACATAAGCCTTGAGCAAAACTTATTAAATCAACTAAACAAACTTCACCAACTCTGCAAGCCAAACTTTACCAGCTTAACCAAGTGTTGTATCTGATTTAGGAATAGGTTGGTTCAACAAACACCTGTATGCTAACAACTATTAACAAACCATTGTACGCAGTACCTGATATAAAAATTGTAAATATTTTTTTTATATTATTTCAACTGTTGTTTTACTGTATGACTTTGCTCTGTAGATACCTGTGACAAATTGATCTTGGCCTCCTTATGATCAACCAATTACAACATAGGATAGGGTAGGTCAGGACCGAAGAGATCACTCCATCGATCAGCTATGGTACTAGATGTCTTGGATGACCAGGGAGGGTATACATTACATTACAATTGGTTCCCGTGAACCATAAGTCTGATTCTGAAGCTGTTACAGATATGAAAATGCATAAATTGATTATAATTGGGCACTGTCAGGAAATGCTGAAAATGTTAGAATGCTGAAATTTTAAATTTAAAAAAATTTTAATTTAAAATTTCAGCATTTCAACATCTTCAACATTTAAAAGTGTCAGGAGTCTTCTTGATCTTTAGGACAGTTGACATTAATTTAACTGTTTAAGATAATAGGGATCTTTACTGAAATATAATATTTATAGTAATCTTCTTCTATGTGCTATGTCCCTACAAGACATGAACAATAATGGCTTTCTACAACTTCCTAGTCTTTGTTGCTCTTAGCAATGCTTGTCTTTTCACTATCCCTCTCATTCATTGTTCTGCTATCCATTCACACAAGCTTGTTAGATAGGTTATTCACTGTTTCCTTTTGTTCTTTTTACCTTCAATATGTCTTGTAAATATGCAAGGTGATATGTTTAACCAATTCAGGGATGATTAGAGCCTATAGTACTTTACCAAAAAGAGGTAGAAGACTAATAAAGCTTAAAGGATCACATGGTTGGCCAATATTCTTGAAAGCAGGAACTATGGAAGAGGACTTCCAACAATATGGAAAGCAGGAAACAGCAGGACATCTATTGTAGAGCTTAGAGAGAACAGGAGCCAGTTCAGGAGTACATAACTGTTTTTTTTTTTCAATTTAAAAAAATATGGTCATGTTTATGTTGGCTTGAGAAAGGAGCATTTGTTTTAAGAAAAGAGATATTTGAAAAATCCAGACTATAAGTTAATATTTTGGCAAGAATCAATAATTGAACTCTCAAGAAACTTTTTATCTAAGTAATTTTTTTTAATAAACACAGCATTTTTTAGATCAAAATTGTAGTTGAAATTATTTCTGTGTATAACTAATACATCAGATAAATTGTTATGTAGGAGATCTTTATGCTATTAAAGATTCTTTAAAAATTTCTACAAGTTTCAGCAATATATTGTAACGAACAGATGTTACATTTTATTCTGTATATACCTGCTTCAGAATTATTGTTATTATGGACATTTTTTGTTGTAGATTTTGTATGCTTTTCTTTTAGCATTGCAGATGAAATAGTAAGGATATTAGAGGTTTCTAAAAGTATTTTCAACAAATATTTCTGCTCTAGGTAAATATTTGAGGCTGCAGATTCTTAGTGCTCTTAAATAAAATAAAATCCTATAATTATTCTGGGTCTTTTTCTATTATTTTCTTGGTGAGGTGAGAATAATAATTTAAGGCCATTCTTGTTGGTAGATCTGTAAACTTTTAATTGCAGGCCATCATTGGTTCTATTTAATGTAATATCTAAAAAAAGTAATGTGTTATTAGTTTTGATTTCAAAAGTAAAATCTATCCTCGGTTCAGGATGATTAAGTGTATTTACAATATCTGGTAAAAATGTGTCATGTGGATATATTAGAGTATCATCTATATATACCTAAAATAAGAAGAATTTTGTGCTAAAATATTTCTAAAAGGGTCTCTAAAAAGAGACAAACTAAAACACTGTTAAGAGGGGACCCCATTGGTAAACCAAATTTTGGTTTATAAAAGTTATTGAAGATGAAAAAATACTGATTTGTAATTAATTTGCACATTTCTATGATCATATGTGTGTGTGGGGGGGGAGATAATTTTCATTTTGCTTTTAAGTATGTTTGGAGTAAATTCAAGCATTTGTTTATGGGAACATTTGTATACAAAGATTTTATAAATAAATAAGCAAAATAAACTAAAAAAATTATAAATAAACAAAATAAATAATAATTACATAAAATAAAATTTTTCAACCTATTAGACAAAGTTGTTGTTATTACAACATCTCTCTTTTGTATAAGAGGTTTAAAAATTATGTAGTGTCTTCCATAGATTACTTCTCCTTTACACAGTAAGTTTTTAGTATATTTTAGGAAAACTTAATGTAATTTTATTTTTCTCTGTGTTACTTTGTATAAATGCACTTGCCTTGATTAAGTCCCTCAAGGAAGGAAACACGGTGTAAAAGCTTTTCCACTTGTCTTTAGAGATATGTTTATATTTAAATTATTATACACACACACACCACACACACACTCACACACACACACACACCACACACACACACATATATATATAGAGAGAGAGAGAAAGAGAGAGAGAGAGAAAAGATAATTCCACAAAATACTTTTAGGTTACTGACAACTGATTAACAAGGTGAGGTTATTTTACTAATATTTTGTTTTATAAGAAATAGAAATGAAATCATCCAAACTTTCTTCTAACTTACAGGGATGTTAAGGTTATTTTCATCCATTATATTCTAAAATTGTCTGAGAAACAAGATTTTAACAAAAATTTCTAAGTGTTATGCAGACATATATGCAAATATACAACTGAATAAAAACAACAAATCTTCTGAAGTCATATAAGCACAAATTAAATTTCATTGAAATGATAAAATCATACAGAAATCTTAGTTCTATTTTTTATATATGTCAGGGAAAAGTATGGTAGCCAAATCTTTTATGGAAAACTGAATACAAAGCTATGAATGATAAGAATTTTCATTGAGGAAGTGAATTTGTAGCTCAGGCATTAAACTATTAGCTATTATATATATATATATATATATATATATATATATATATATATATATATATATATATAAGGTTGTAGTCTTTGTCTGTCTGTTATTGAATTTCTCCTAGTGTTTAGGAGAAAGACCCCTATAACTATATATATTCTGGAACTACATTAGCCAGGGTGCTTGAATAAGCATATTTCATTTTGATCAAAGGGGGTCCTTAGGGGGCACAAACTTTTTTCCCTTTGATTTAAATTAAATTTAAATTTGAACATGTGAATATCCAAAATATAGGAGAAAGCCAGAAGATGGAGGTCACGTTAGCAAGATGATTGAGTAATATTGAAATGCATCATTTTTCCACATAAATTATAACATTGATTTAAAATCAATCATCATTTTCTGACAAAAGAAATGTGTGACATACATCAAGGTGCAGATAATTCTGCTAATATATATATATATATATATATATATATATATATAAAGATTTGTATATTCTTTTTCTTATGCATATAAGACTGCTCTGTTTTAAGTAAAAGAGCTTTTAATACACATAAAAATAACATATTTTTATTATTTACCCATTAAAAGAGTGTTTCATCCAGTGCAATTTTCAAAATGGGCATTTGTTATCTTTAGAGCTATACAGTTTATTTTCACGTCTTTCAAAAGGAATGTGTCAGTGTGTCAACATTTCAATATAATTTCATTCTTTTTGCTTATTAATCCATTCACATTCTTGAAATCTATGATTTCCAGTTTCTGCTTCACACATAAATTGCAATTTTTTCCTCTGGTTTTCTTCATCTTTTTTTATTATATCCTATTCTACTGCTGGTGTTTCCCTTTCATTTTTAGTTAACATATGTTTTGACAACAGGCATTATTTGTAATCTATGTATGGAGGAGAAACTGAAAATCAAAGAATTCTAGAACATAAATGGATTAATGAACAAAAGGAATTAAATTATTTTGTCAACATGCTAATGCATTCCTTTTGAAAAATATGAAAAACAGCTGTAGAGCTCAGGTGCATCCATGGATAATGTCCATTTTGAAACATTCTGTATGAAATAACCTGTTAATGAGTAAATAATCAAAAAATGTTATATGTTTTTTCAGTATCTATACACACTTTATAACTAAATTTTTAAATGTGAATGAAAATACCTGCTTTGATGTCTGATAGAAGCAGAATTTTCTGACTTTTACTCATATTAAGAGTGTATTGGAGATTCTCTTGAATTAAGTTGAGTAAAATCTCTGGCACTGTGATTAATTTAGATGTTGTTGTATATATTTGTATATTTTTATTTCATACTTATTCTTAAACAAGAAATTTTAAAATATGGAATTTAAATTGTTTTGGAATTTAACATTCTAATTATTCAAATATGTACGCATTTTTGTTTATAGATTTTCTCAAAGATATTTTCACTAATTTGAACAAAATATGTATTTCACCAAAATTTCCAGTAACTGAAATTATCTAATAAAAATTGCTTACTTAAATAAAAGTGAAAAAATAATTATGAATTTGATTTGAAGATTTAAACAGTGAAAAATTCAAAACTTGGATGTAAATTTATTCAATTTTCATTTTATTTATTTAACATTTTATAAATTTGCCACTGTGTCTGTGGAATACAGCATTAATAAGATCATTGATAGGCAAATTGATGGGATATCTATGGGTAGTTTACTGGGCCCTACAATCACCAATATGTTTGTTGGTTTTTATGAGCAAGATTTACTTGTTTGTACTGAAAACCCCATTAGCTATTCTTGGTATGCTGATGGCACTATGTGTTTGATAGTGAGGTTGAGGCTGGGATATTAAACACCAAATAAATTGTTCCTAGCTTTTAATTTAAATGTGAAAAGGAGAACAATGGTTTTTCTTCTTTTTTAGGTGTCATGGAACACAGGTTACATTTGTTGTTTTTTATATCTGTGTACAAAAATCAAATTTCAGTGCTTTATATACTTGTACAAGATAAACTTTGGTCTATCTACAAATGTTGAAAAAAATATATACTTTATTTATATAATTATTAGAGAATTTCTTATTTCACATTTGTGTAAGAATTTGGTTTGAATATATTGACTTCCTTTCTTGCCCAATTTTGATTACTTTAGTGTTGACAAATTGAAATTATGAAGTTATATAACAGATGCTACATTTCAGTTGATCAGACTCGCGGTCTCTACATCAAGAGCAATGTTTCTATTCAGTAATAAAATTGTGTATATGAATGTATTTATTTTAGTGTAGGCATGTATATGTGTTTGATATCTGTATACATATGCACACACACATATATATATGTAAATATATAACAATGTTTATGAAGATGCACATAGAAAAATATGCATTCATACATCAAAAGTACTTCAGGGTGAAATAAATTTTGTTCTTTACTTCAAAGTAGGAAAGTTTGTTTGAGGTCATCCATGCATCGTTTTAATTAGAATCTATTCAGTTCAAGAATAGAGAATAAAAAGAAGATATTCAGAGCAAAAAATGCTTGATTAATCATTTTGTTAGTAAAATAGAAGTTAATTGCTAAAAATGTTTATATTTTATATAAAGATAAAAAAATTGTAACTTTTTATTATTCATTATATTGTATTGTATTTCACTAAAATATCAGCAAAGCATTTTTTTCTGTCAAAACTTTGATATTTATATTTTTCCTATTACTCAATAACAAATTTTTTCAGTGGCATTTTTAGGAAGTCCAAATTAAATTAAAAATAAAAATGTTATAAGAAATACTCAGTGGTTGCAATTTCTGATTGTTGTTCATAAATCAGTGATTGTATGTCAAACTTTTACTTAAAATGCATATGCAAGTTTTTGAAACAATCTTCACTAATGGTCACATTTAGCATTGAACCCTGTTTTTACCTGTAGTATAGATATGATTTGAAAACATCAGGATAATAGTTTGAAAAGATTTTCCTTTTTTCCAGTTGTCTTTTTTAGACTTAAGGCTAAAATATGATACAAAATAAGAAAATATTGGATATCTGCTATCAAAGGTTAAGATTATTCTTCACAATTTGTTAATAAGACTAAAAATAGTGACATAAATCTTAATTAAAAAGTAAAATAACCTAACATCAGAGAGATTCTTGTGTAGTCAAATGGTTATCTTAAGATGAGAAGAAAAAAATGTGTTTTTTCTAGAAGTTTCTTTTAATTAAAACATGTTAGTTTAGTTCTTTTTAATAATTCCACTGTACTAAAATTTAAAAAAAATATTCTTAAAGCCCTGTAAAAAATAATCAAATATTTCACTGAATTTTGTATTGAATTTTTGGCAAGGAATATATTGCCATAAATTATTGGTTACAGCAAGCCCAGTTTGATATTGACATCAAAGAACAGGGACAACTGTATATTTAATACAACTCTTTGATCTGATCCAGGATAAGGAAAAAAAAAACATGTAAAAGACAAACAAAATTTTTTATTATAAGCCCTTTATATAAGTTAGATTGTAACCTTCATACATACTGATGGGGTTCAATTGCATTTATTCTGACTTAGATGTTATGTATTTCAGAGGCTATTCATTTTTGTATGTTTTAAATCATATAGTTTAATTTTCATCCAGCTAACAATATTTTGGTAACTTGTTGCATTCACATGCCAATATCTGCCTGCTGAGTTCTGGGAATTTGTACAATTGGCAATTTTGTAGCTTAGGTTCACTTAGGAAGCATATTGAATGAAATCTGATCCTGGTCAGGGTCATTACACACAGCCGAATGTATTCATGTAAATTCACAAAGAAAAAGTTTGTTAAAGAGTGTATATATTTTTTTGAAAAACTGCAGACACATTCTTGTGTACAGAAAATACACTTACAAATGAACATATACATTAACATAGTGTTAATGAATATATTATATACACAAACATTTTTTTTTACATATCAACAATCACATATTCTCATATATTATATATCAGAAATCACAATGTACCAAAATAAACACACACACACACACACATATATATATATATATATATATATATATATATATATATATATATATATATATGCCATATTTATAAATTTTTTAATAAATTTTTTTATGAAAGATCTTTTCCTTTCTTTGAAACTTCATCTCATAATGGCTATCTCACATCCAGATTTTTCATATTCACATTTCACAGTAACAAGAGAAAAGAATTCTTTTTATATATGAAATAGTAGGAAGTTATTAATTTCTGAATTAAGATGTTTGGAGTTGCTTGCTTGTTTTGAATGTTAGAGATGTGAGTTTTATGCTTACTTGTGATAAGCGTAATTTTAATTCTTTTTAATTCATTTCTAAGGTCAGTAACAGAGTTTGCACTGAGTAAAAATAGGAATCAAATGAAATTGTTTTAAGTTTCTTTTCCTGACAGTGCATGTCATTATAATTGGGAAAGGAAGTTTTAAAATAATGTTTTGAAAATGTTGCAGTATGAGAGTCTGAGAAATGATTCTAATAAGATTAGAAAAGTGTTTTTGTTCATTTGCTAAAAATCTAATTGTTTTATCAATTTATTCATGACATTAATGTTACTTTTCATGTAATATGCAAACAATATTTTCTCTGCTAACTTTTTATGCATTGTTATTATATCAGGCCACATATTTTCTCAGAAGTCTCTCATTGTATGTTAATAATAAGACTTAACTTCCATTGTCAGTACAATAAACTGATAGGGAGCTATTCTATTTTTAAAAAACAAAACAATGAACTAGTAAAAAACATCAGGTACATTATTTTGTTAATCAAATATTGATTGTCTATGAAAATATTTTCAGAAGCACTTTCATCTTTTATACTTCAAATGCAAGACTCACATTGTATCAACTCGCATATATATATATATATATATATATATATGTGTGTGTGTGTGTGTGTGTGTGTGTGTGTGTGTACATGTGTGTGCAGTGCTTGATTTATCATTGTACTTAGGTTTGCTTAAGCACAGGGTCTCATTGGCCAAGGGGCCCCATCTTCCTTCCATGCCTCTGTAGGCATATGAGGCCCAGGAAATGACTAACTTAACTAGCACAGGGTCTCATCCTAAATCCAGTAGTGTATATATGGAAGATACATAAATCTATATATAAAACAAATAGTGGAAAGTTGAATGACAATGGAAAAAAACTTCTATATTATGTTTTTTTTTCATTTTTTTCATTTTGAAAGGATTTCTTCAGACTAACAATGGTTTTATCAATATAGTCATATACATGGTGGAGGAGATACAATAAATATCAATAAACAATGAAGATACAGGGACAATAATCTTTAAATTTTTAAGATTTTCAGCATCTGATATATACAAATTGGTCAACCTCATTTAGTTTACTATTACTTTTTTTTATATTAGCAATAGCAATAGTTTTAAGAAAGAAATCCATATGAAGCATATTTCCACAGTAATAATATAAAGAATAATTTTTAATTTTCCTGTTCCTTTTTAGCTTTTTGTCAAATTTAGAAAATGTGTGCATGTTTCTTTAGCATGATTGAATGTATTCTATTATAAAATAAAAACAAATTTTAATAAATTTTATAATTTTTTTAAACCTTATAAAATAAAAATATACAGTGTGTGATGGATAAATTGTCATTTAAATTACGCAAAAATGAAAATAACACTGACATCTCATTTTAATAGATATGTTTACCAAAATTACACAAAAATATCTTGAAATACTAAAGAGTAATTTCATTCCATAAAGTTGACTTCAACCACGGCCTCAAGACAACTTTGGAATCTTCCTGCATTTCTTCTGGCTGGTCTCCTTGTATAAGTTAGGGAATGCTTCCATAATCCTTGCCTTCAGTTCATCTTTGACATTACAAGGAGTTTTGTCCATCTCTCACTCAACTGCACCCCACACATAATAATCAAGGGGGTTGCAGTCTGGGGAGTTAGGTGGCCAAATGTAAGCAGAAAATGTCTGACAGCCATGACTGGGTTCTCCTGCTTGTGTGGCATGGTGCAGAGTCCTGTTACCAGACATAAAGTCTCCTAGCAGCAGGGAAACACTAACTCATCAAAGCACATGATGCAGGCCCCTGTGTTGAGTCTGAGGCCCTCTCAAAACAAATTTAGGAGTTCTTTTCTTATCAGAATGATCAGAGTAAGTTTTCTGAGTTGCTGTACCTTCGTAATGACCATTAGACTCATCCAACGCTTTCCAAAATCCTCTGTACTATCCTCAGATTAACACACAAGCACTCTGAAATGTTTGTATTGTAGTTTCCAGTGCAAATGCCAAGCAGAACAGCATGCCGTTTTCAAATTTCTGACAGAATGAATTGTGTTATTGTGCTCTTTTTCTTACAGATGGTGTGCAGTCAACAAAATCAAAAACAAACAATGCACAAAATTAAAAATATAAATGGCAACAATTTACTCATCACATCCTGTAAAGTTATCAAGTATAAACTTTAAAAAAAATAGTACAAAATATATGTATTTTAATTGTGAATTCCTAACAATAATAATGTTAATTGTTAAGCATACAAATGATTGTTTAACATCATAGTATGTTAATATATATGAATCATTATAAAAAGGATGCTAAAAGGTTTTATCTGGTGAAAGCCAAATTCTTTGCTGATTAATTGCATACTTAAGTTTAAACTTAGCACACAAGTTATAATTTTTTTCCATCATGCAAAACATTGATGGGAGCCAAACAATAATATAAGCAATGAGAATTATAATAAAAATATAAGAAACTTTGAAAGAAAGGATGTAAAATTTTATTTTAATTTCTCTTGTAGTACTTATAGGAATGTTTATTTTGGTACTTCTTTTATTTTCTGAAAGTTTATATAAGAACCATAACACAATATACTTAAAAAAAGTTTAGGTAAACAGGCATTAAATAATCAAATTGGACCCAAAACTTGAAACACAAAACATTTTCTGTGGTTTTATAAAAGAAAATTTAAACAAACAGCAATAAGAAAATTCAACATAAAAATGAAAAGAAAATGTTTGAAAAAATGTTGAAGTAATAAAATAAATCTTAATCGTCGGTAAGAATAATATTTTTCATGATAAACAGTGATATCAAATATGTAAGCAAAATATATGGTTTTGGAATACATCAATCATATCATAAGTATGACATCTGTAATGGTATAAATAATTGTCCAGTAAATCACAATGCATTGAAGTAATGATATTAATGAGAGAAATTAATACATACAATTAAAATACAATAATTGGATATAAAACAAGATAATTCCTAACTGAAGAAACACACATACTCACAAGTAAGAGTACTAATATGTACTTACAAGGGAGTGCAGAAAATTTCTCAAATGTACTCTCTTTCCAAAATTAGTATTTTAATAATCAAAGATCAGAATAGGGATTTTAAGAAGTTTGTTGAGCCAAGATTTTTTCAGCACCCCCATCTCTGTATATTCTGTATACATACATGAATATATCTGAATATATACAAAGGTAACCATACTTACTTTATATATACACTCATAACAGAAAATATATATGCACAATACAGATCAGGCATATTGTGCATATAATAAAGTGAATTAAATATCATACACATGTGTATCATTTCTTTACATTAAAAATGCCTACGAGGTTTTCACTTGTTTTTTAATTGCTGTTGTGATATGAATATGCCTATTAAATTTAATAATGAATCAATCAAATTAAAAATCAAGAATTTTAGCTGCTGGGGAACAAAGGAAATAGAAAAATAATAAACACAAGAATTGTAATTGATTTACAATTTTGTTTGCTTGACCTTAAATATTTTGCTTGAGAAATAAATTTTTGATTATTCATGTCAGTTTTGTAGGATTGATTTAAAACCAGATTTCTGAAAGAATTTGAAATTGATTGATTCTCATTACAAACCTTAGTTTGACTAATCCAAGTCATGAGTTTAATAAATCTATTCTGTTAGTTCAGTTTTTTATTTGTCTGTGGATTCATATAACACACTGATAGAAAGGTTATAATCACACATTCACCTGAAAAATCAGAAATAACTTGTCAATAACTTATTTTCTATTTACTGATCTGTAAAGGCATTGGTTTACAGGGGCATTCAAAGGACTAATTGTAATTCTTCTGTTGTTCATTTCAAGCTTTAGTAAAAAGTTCCCTAGTTATAAAACCAGTACATTGAATGTATTATAAGATTTGTATAGTTATTAAAAATTAAAATGTGTGCCTCATATGCAGGGAAATATGGTAAATTGATGGATAAAATATCTGCTTCTTTCAAGTGTGTTTTATATGCAATGAAATATATGTAAATTCTAATTTTTTATTATGTATTTCAGTTCATTAGTAGCAGGAGCAGCTGTATTTATGTAATGTTTTATGCAGACCAAATGATAATAATAACATTAATATAAAATTACATTTTATTCAACTCCAAACATTGTTAAATACTATCGGTTGGTGTGTGTGTGTGTGTGTGTGTGTGTGTGTGTGTGTGTGTGTGTGTGTGTGTACGTGCAGTCTCAAGTTCTCATTTGAAGGTGGACCTTACATTCATGTCTATGATGTCTGAGAGACTGTCCTCTCTAGAGAGGGTGTTTATATATCTGTCTGTAATACAGTTATTTCCCTTGCTTGCTAACCGAGATGCAACTGAGCCAGTCATGTGAGTCTGCACCTCAGGTCAACCCAGCACCTGGCTTCCTTAATGGGCTGGTGTGATATTGTGCAAAGTATATTGTGGCATCACCTGAGGTAATCTCAGTACATGCTACACATAGTTAAAAACATTTAAATAAAAATAAAGCAACATCAGTAAAAATGACTAGAGATGTAGTCATTTTAATAAACTACTGACAATGCTTGGTGATTTTATTGTAAGAGGTTGATATATTTTTTAAAAGATACTTATGTTTAAGTTGATATAATTGTGAAATTCTTCATTTCATTTTTTATTTTACAAAGATAAAAAGAAAATAAAGAATTTGGCAATTACTTTTTTAATTTTTTAAAATTGAAGAAAACAAATTTTGGTAATTTTTTTGCCATTGTAAAAAGTAGTTCTTGGATTAGCAGAATGGGTTTTAATAGCAACCCATTGACAAAAGAGATAGAGCAAGCTCAGAAAAGAAAAGGAAATTACCAAATACATTGGTGTTATAATGTCATCATCAGGTGCTTAGATCGATCTCTCTCATCACACACATGTGATTTTTATTAACTGTACTTACCTCTTGAAGGTTGAACTTCAAAATATCATGCATGAAAGTTGGAAGTTCAGTTAACCAAGTGTAGAATCCCCAGTTTTCAGTAAAGTGCGCCATGACAATTGCCCATACAGGTAGAGATGATAGAATTTTGAACCATGGTGGTTTCATGCTCTAAAAATAATAGAAAAAGAAAATACAATCCTGAACAATAATTAAAGTAATGAAAGAAAGACCATTTTAGCATACATTATTAAAATGTTGATTTCTTAAAAAAAAGCTAACCCCAAATTTTTTCAGGTCTTAGAGAATTTGATACTCACAGGATATATTGATGGCAAAAAGGGAAACAGCTTGTAATCTACGTAAAAATTTGTGTAAATGGCTGGCAGAACAGGGAAAGGGAGGGATGGTGAAAAGACAAACCTTATTAAGATCTACAAAGAATAAGAAGTTGTGGAGAGCCATGATCGCTCATGTTCTGAAGTGGCACAGGACATAGAAGATAATTGGCATGTAAACCATGAGATGATCTGTCATAATGCAAGTCTACTAAATTCAGTGGCATACTTGTAAAATTCACAATTACCAAATGCAATTTTACCATTACAGAAATTTTAAAATTCCATTCTCTTTCAGGATATAGAAAAACAAAGCCTTTTACAGCTTTTATTTCTGTAATATCTGTAAATTGTGAATTGGTATGATTATTCCTGTGAAAGCAGTGTAGTAGTTTCTGGTTTCTTGTTCCATGATTTTGAATTCAGAGTTGTCCTTCTCTTAGACTGATTGCCTTTACAAAAGTCTGCAGAGCCCAGTCTGCTTTATTATTTATCTATAGCTAGAGAAGAGAAGATATAGATTCATGCCTTTCTCAAGAGCATTTATTGAGTGTAAATAGAATGTAACAGCCTTAGTTTGCCAATTCCATTTTTCATGCTGATAACTCTTATGTAATCCACACATAGTCACCTGTAAAAACATTACAAAATATTGCTATTAAAATAATGCTTTTCAAATATAAGTAAACAGTATTTTCCACTTTTATATTTGTCATATGAATGTCTGTATTATCTTTATCATGTGATAAGAAAGACACAAGTAAAGAGGGTATGCCTGATTAGGAAATCCTTCACAAATCTCACACCATCATTCTAGGATTGTTAGTAAGCAATGTCTTTATTTCCAATTCATAGAATAACAATTTGAGAGGAGAAAGAGAAATAAGATAAAAGAAAGTCTAGTTAAAAAGGAATAATAATGACAATGTTTCATGTAAGAAATTTGAAATTATATATATATATATAGAGAGAGAGAGAGAGAGAGCGAGAGAGAGAGAGACTGAGAGAGAGAGGCAGCAATCTTTCATTTATACATGCTTTATTGAATGTGAGACGATGTTCTTCTAGATTTTTCTTACAAGGACAATCATAGTGATTATTTTTTCAAGTATTTTCAGTCAATACATTGCCATTTTCAAGGGGTTCCTTGTTATTATGTTTATATTTTGTGTTGTACGGGAATAGTAACAATTCTAAGCTATGTTGTATTGAAGTAGTAGCAATTCCATGTTGAGGTGCCTTCAGAATACCCCTAATATATTCTGGTTCATTTCAAAACAGGTAATATTAAGGCCTGGGTTAAAATGCTTTATGAAAAGTGCTTCCATTATCTTTAAACATATTTCACAATTAGTTATTTTTAGAATGACAGTGTTATATATATTTTCCTATCCAACTGTAAACAAAGTGAATTTTAGAGAAAGTAATGGATGTTTATTAATCAGATTTTTTATCACATTAAATGCTATTTTTTAGTGCATATTCATATTCGAATAAATGCTTTCTTTATTTATTAAACAGCATATTTATTTATTTTTGTCTACCAGCCTGAACGCTCAAGAAATCTTATTAAAGAAAAAGTTGGTCAGAACAAAGGATTTAATGATAGCTTCCTCTGCCCAGAGGGACACAGGTTCAAATCCTGCCAAAGGGCTTAAATTTGTCTTTAATAAGTTTTCTCGAACATTCAGGCCAGCAGACAAAAATAAGTACTGTTATAAGTAATACTGTTTAATAAATAAATGGAGTGTCTACTCTAATATGAGTATCCACTAAAAAATAACATTTAAAGTGATAATATATATATATATATATATATATATATATATATATATATATATATATATATATATGTGAGTTGATTTATGACAGATTTTTGTTTCAAAGTAGAGATTTTCAAATATCAGTTCAGTTTTGGTGAAATATACTCAAAATTAACAAGAACTAAAAATCTATGATCTTAAAATATTCACTTCAAGTGTATTTTTTTTGTTAGTGTGAATAAAAAGAAATAGATTAAAATAAGAAAGAAAAACCAAATAGTAAAGCTAATAAACAATTATTTTTAAATATTTATTTCCCCTGGAATCCAAGAGAAACTTTGTCTTCTCAAATTTCCAATATTTTTCATAATATCCTTATCATAAATGTACAGCTTGGTTTTTGTTTTTCTTCAGATTTCTTTTAGTTCCAATCTTTGAGACAGAAATTTTGAAATTGTTTCTCATATGATAGTGATTAAAGGCATTCTCATATTGCAGGACTTCTAAATCTTACTTGAAATCCTAGCATTTTTTCTTTTCTTTTGGTGAGATTGGGGATGTAACAGAAATATAGCAAACTAAAGTTGCAGCTTTTTAGGCTTTATTCAAGCAGTTTTTTAGAATCAAAATTGTTTCACTTTATTTCCCTAAATAAAGTAATCAATAATTATTCAATAACTGTAAAATAATCAATAATTATTGAATGATGACTTTCTTCCTGACCTGCTTTATGACTAAAATAGTTGTTTCTTTATTAATGGTGCCTAAAACTGATGTTGTTGCCTATAATGCTGGTTTTAAGGCAAACAAGCCCTCTCCATTTGAAAGATTACTGCCACACAATCTTCCGACTACCATCTCCACCCCCATCCCAATTTGATTTTGTTCAGTATTAAACTAAACTTAATGAATAGCAATAACTGTTTGTTTCTTTAGCACCGTTTCCATGTAATAAATGCAAGTTGTTTAAATATGCACCAGTTACTTTTCTCAATATGTGCTGGAAGGATGATTTCTATTTGTTTAAATTGTATTAAACAAATTGCTTGAACAAATTACTTATTCTATTTTTGTTACCAGCTGAGAAGAAATTAGCTTGATTTTTGATTCTTTTGTTTTAACAGAAATAAGTAAACCAAAATCAAAATAATTACTGCAACATTTGCAATAATGTAAATACTAATTAAATAATATAAACATGTTCATAATGTTAATAACCTTTTCAGGGATGTAAAAGAAAAGATTCTTTAATAAGTTGATATGCAATGTTTTGTAGAACACAAATTATATAATTTATTTAGTGGTAATTTGGGTATAATTTAAATGGTTATGTAAATAAAAATTATAATGTTTCTGAATAAATAAAAAATAATGTTTAAAAATTCACATGAAAATTTAAAAATCAGGAAAAATCTGAAAAATATAAATTGCTTGTTTGAATATTTTTCTTAAAATTGCTACTTGTCAAAAATAACATTCATAATATGACTATTTTAAGCAACTACATTCAAGTCATTAAGCAGAGTCCATTAAATTTGCAGTGCAATTTTTGTTATTTTAATTTAATATTATTAACTGTTTTAGATTTGTTTTCAGGGCTTACAATTTTATATATTTTTTGAGTAAACAGGAATAATTTTGGATAATGACACAAATTTTGTTGAATAGAATTTTGTTTGTTTGCTTTAAACTCAGTAAGAACTCTTTTAAGTTTCCAACAGATTTAAGATTCCAACAACATTTAACTTTATGGATATTATAAATATTAGAAAAAAAAACATTTATTTTATTTACTAAAATAGATATTAGTAAGATGTATTGAATAATTGGAGAGTTAACACTTGTTAAACATTACAAAAAGAAGTTTTATATGAATCTATTTCAATAAGAAAAGCATTTCTGGTTTAACTCAAATAAAAAATGGAATAATATCAATAACATTTTTATTCTAACTAAAGTGAATAATTATAAATTAGTGTAACCAGTCTCAATTATTCATGAAAAATATTTTACCAAATGTATTTAAAAAATCAGGCATGGTTCTTAGTGTACACACACACACACACATTTAGAATTTTAATTAAGATTACTTATATATATATTTTACTCATTCAGTTCAGCTTTTCTTTTTGAAATATAGATTATATAGTGTTGATTTTTAGATTCTACTACAGCAATAAAGCAATGTCTGATTTGACATAATTCATTTTTATTCTGTGATGTTGTAGTGATCATGAGAAAACTAATTCCCATGATTCCATAGAAAAAAAGGAAACTGCCCTACTGGTGGGAAATTTAGAGACTTTCTCTTTTCATCAACCTATCACAGAGAATACATGGATTTGAGCTGCTCCAGGATTGAAGACCACAATTAAGTTTTACACAAATATCACTTTCTCATGTTTAATATTAACTTTTAATGATAGACTTATCATTTGCAAATAATTTATTCATTTATCACAACAAACACAAAAATCAGAAACATTTATTAACCAAATTACAAGAACTTATATATATCTACTGAACTAGTACAACCAAATCCGTCTGATAATAAATTTTTCTATATATGTATAAATTTTAGACTTTGTTTTTATGATGTATATATGTATATTTTACTAACTAGCTAAACAAGGCTCATCATAACAATGTCAACATTCGAATCAGACAATTACTCATTTCTTTTACTTCAGTTCCCTTAATTAATCTTTAAGAAAACAATTTAGTAAAAAGAATATTTGAAAATGTCAAGAAAATAACCTTTTATAAAAACCACCTATTAATTCATTAAGTATATTTTAAAAATCTAGTTTAGAAGATCTTACTAATACCTTTAATATATAAAATTATGGTAGAAATTATAATGAATGTGTTGTGAATATGGATTATCTCCTCTTAGATAATCCAAGCTATAAAAGCTGTATACTTCCGCTGTCAAGTCAGATGAGTAGTAGTATTGAGTCAGTAGTTCACTTTTGAACAGACTGCTCGGTTTAAACTCTCTTCCTACGAGCGGGAGGAACCCGAAGGAGGCTACGCCGAAGGGCGGAGTCTCCTTCGGGGAGGTAAAACCGGCCATGAACCCGTTTATACGGGTTCAAATGGGCTATTTTTTGGCCGAGCCTAATGAGTCGGGAATGCCCACGTTAAAAAGGCCTTGTGCCACATGACACCCTCGTGGGGGGGGTGACTCAATATCGATGAGTAGTAGTATTCTAACCCGAAGGAGGCTACGCCGAAGGGCAGAGTCTCCTTCGGGGAGGTAAAACCGGCCCTGAACCCGTTTATATGGGTTCAAATGGGCTATTTTTTGGCCGAGCCTAATGGGTCGGGAATGCCCACGTTAAAAAGGCCTTGTGCCACATGACACCCTCGTGGGGGAGGGGGGGGTGACTCAATATCGATGAGTAGTAGTATTCTTAATTGAATAAATGATTACTAGACAGAATCTCTTGTCCTGTTTTCATTACAGAATGCTTGGATAATTTTCATAAAATCCTATGTATAGTATCTTCAAAATAACAGTAATACTTATTCTAATCCAATATATTGATTTTATTTCCTATTTTTGTAATTGTTTCTTTGAAAATTTATTCCCACCAATTTCAACAGGTGTGTCTTGTAGAAGTCCAAATGATACCTAGTTGTCTCAGTTTTTCTGGACTTATCTCAATATTTTCTCTCTTATTTTGACTTCTTATAATAATAAGAATCGTCATCATCATCATCATCATCATCATCAATAATAATAATACTAATCATCTAAACCCTGAATGCTGAAGATTTGGAGAGATTTGCTATCACTTAATTTTCAGCAGTAACCATCAATTCCGACATGAACAAGCTATTATTAATGTAATCATTTCTATGAAAAATGGAAATATAGTGGTTAACCATTTTTAACTCATTTATAATAAAATCACCTCTCTTTTATTACTTATTCTTTGAATAGTTCATTTCTCCTTAATTCTTGCACCTAATTTTAATGAAATATTTCTTAAAGAAATTGGGTAGGCTCATTTTATTAGGGTGTCTCAAAATAATTTTTTGTCTTAACTTTTCAAGAGATCATGTATGTCCTTTGAAGTTTATGCAATGATATTGTATCTAAGATCTTTTGAAAGTGTTCAAGCATTACTGGTTGGGTTCACTTATATTTTATGTTTTAAAGTATTATAATGAAAACAAATAGTTGCAAAGCTCTGGGCTTTATTTCAAGAGACAAGTCACTACATTTAAAATGCTTAAACAAGTTTCAGACCATATTGTCTGATATTGTTTTATTTTCTTGCACTTCCTGAATTTCGTGAGCAACTTCAGATTTTTGGCCCACTTTAAAATATTTAAAAGTTACCAATATCACAATACATGTATCCACTCTCTGAAACAAAAGGCACATCTAAACAGCATTGATAATATGGTATGGTATGGTATAATAATAATATAGTGGTGTTATGGATAATTTGTATAGATGGAGTTAAGGCCTGTAAAAAAAATTAATGTACCTTAATATGTTCTTAAAATACATTCATGAAATCTGATGAGGCACACATACACTATTAAAAACAATTAAAAGAAATCTGATATCTTAATCTAAATAGAATATGTTACAGAAATATGGATTATCATACAACTAAATACAAAAGTGTTATCAGACACACACAAATACATGTATGCAAGGATATAACCTGGAAGACATCATTGAAACTAGGCATGGTTGATCATGTATGGAGGGAAAAGACTGCTGTAGAATAAAGTCAAGGTAATAGACAGAGGAAGATAAAATGACTGAAAGAATCAGTGCACATATTAGACTCTGATAACTTCCTCAGTAGACCTAGCATAAAAATGAATACCATTTAGGAACTTCTGATTAAGAAAAAAAAAACATTCATAAATTTTACCACTCATTCAATTCCACCACCTGAGAATGGACATTAGGTTTAAGGCTTTAAAATTACATGACTAAGATGATCTAATGGCATTGATTAAAGGCTATTTGGTTCCCTGGTAGTTGTGAGTTCAATTCTTGAGTAGCGTAATGTAGAAAAGTTGTATAGTTTGGTTTAGTAGAACAAAGAGATGCAACATAGAGTAAATAGTCTAGAGAGAATTAACTTATGAGATAGCACTTAACATGGAAAGTGGAATAAAAAGAATATATCCCAATGTATTAAATAAAAGGTTAAGTTAAAAATTCTGAATGCAATGGACACCTCAAAGAATAACAGCTGAAATTTTGTTAATATAACAACCAAGGAGACTTGTATGTAAAGAAAAGGATATAATAATCTTTGGATCTATTAATAATTTTATTAGAATATTCAATGACAATAGTCAAACATTTAATAAGGTAGAGAAATACTTGTTATAATATTTATCCATAAACAACTTTAAATTGTATTATCTAAGTTTTTATTAAATAGAGAAAAAGCATCAAGACTTTCATTAAGTTTCTAAATATTAATGATTCTATCAATTAAAAAAATAAAAACAATTATAATGATATATCATTGTGTAAATATCAAGAACATTCACAGTGCCTTCTTGTGTGTTAATCCAGTAATGATAATGTACAAACATTATTTGAACTTTTATCTTATATGCTGCCACAATAGAAAGGGGATGAAGGTTCCAACCTTGTCAAAAAGTACATTCACTTTATTAAGCCTTGCAAATTCTCAGCTCAATAGATGTTGAATTACACTGCTTAAAAAACAGGGATCTCTATGCAAACATCCACTAAGTATAATGTTTATTGTAATAAGGAATATGTACTTATATATGAGTTTAAGATCAAATGCAGATCAGATATGGATTGGAATCTGACAGAATGATGAGATAAAGAACAAATAGGAAACATTTATCAATCTAGCATGTTTCATTTTTATTAAAGCTTCATCAGAGATTGTTCAATCCTGTTAAATTGATAAATGTTTCTTATTTGTTCTTAAATATATATTATATAATTTTAATTTTATTTTTTCAATTTCTGAATATGGTGTTGTATATTTGAATCAAAATTGTGGATAAAATGTCCAAAGTTCATGTTTGTATTTGTTCAAGTACTTTTGGCTGTCTCAGTCATTTTCAAGAACCAATGTGGTGTCTGCATGGTAAGTAGAATTCCTTTGTCTACACCCTAGTATTTTAGACTTAGTTGATGCCAACAGACATAACTTTAGAACTTCTCTTTATAAAATACTCATTAGCAGAAATTTATGTCTACTCAACTACAACAGTGAAACGTGCCACTCAGTGACGGATCTATTATGAATCTAATGAAGATTAAACTTCAGGATTCCTTATCCATTGAAGCAACCTTTTTTTAATGAATGAATTTTTCAACAAAATCAATGCTTTTTTTAAAAGTGTTTATTATTAAAATAAGGCCATTTTAGTGAGAGAATCATAATGCATTGAAGTAGATAATGTTGACCTTAGAATATTCTCTAATTTTGGAATTTATTCTATATACACCAATCCTATACTTGGGTATATATATATATATATTTATATACACATACACACACACATACACATGCACACATATATATTTGTTATGAAAACACTCCAATGAGTGCTCAGGGTCACCTCATCAGTGATGTTATGACTTGGGGTCATGACAACTTTTGAGTCTTCCAACATCATACTTGTTTGCCCAAGAGACCCTACTGAAACTCTACAAAGACAAAGGAATTCTACTTACCATCAAGCAGATGATCCTGAAGCAAAAATCCGCCAAGCACACAACAAATGCACACATTAAGTAACTGCCACTGCTGATCTTGAAATCACAAGTGACCAATCAGTAATGACCTACATCACTTCCTCCTCAGCCAAGTCGATACAAAAAGAGAATAGATAGCATGCTTGTCTTTTTTCTGTCTTAGGTCCAACATGCTGTAAGACCCACATTCTCAACAAACAGTTTGACATAACAGGTAAGTAATGGCCAGAAAACTTTCCTTTCCTATGAAACGTTTCTTAAAAAAAAAAAATTAAAAATAACAAAAAATCAAAAATCAAAGCAAAACAAGATGACCTTCCCCTCAAACAGTGACTTTGGTCATCCCTCTACATTTCCTCTTTTCTTTCCTTCCTTCTTTTCTTTTTTTTCCTCTTCTTTTTTTTCACCTGCACCTCAACACCCACCATAGTAGAGTTGCATGGGACAGATCTTTTAATCCATAGCCATTTTGAGTCTTTTTCTTCAGTTTCTGAGAGAGCCCTGATGGCCTTTCTCTTTTTTACTCCCCTGACTCCTAGTTGACAGTGCACTGCATACAGATCTTCCTGCAAAACTATGACATCCAACTTCAATCAGGAGAGAGGTAGTCTGCCATTTGTTATATCTGCATTTCTCAACTAGCTCTTGGTATTTTTCTAGCTTTCTTTCAAAGGCTTCTTCCAAATTCTCCTCCCATTATAACCTGCCTGGAGACAGTTGACCAGATTAATAAGTCTGAGCACAGGGATGATGTCGTTATCTGCTCCAGTATATTCAACTGGTTCCCCAGGTCTACTCTTAGCTGCCAATCATGGGTCACGGGCAGAGGAGAGCATGCAGGTTGATGATTTACACACCGAGGTGGAGTTTTCACTGGCCTTGATGAAACACATTGCCTTCGTTTCAGGCTTACAACTGCAACCGCTAATTGTTGCAGTCAATACTTTGGCTAATTTCTTAAGTATCTGATCATGTCTCCACCGGTACCCCACTTCACCAAGTGCCCTTGGGCAGGTGCTTAGAATGTGTTTCAGCATACCTTTCCTGGCACAGAGTGGGCATGATGGTGACTCGCTCATTGGTAGTACATTGTACAGATTGCACAAGAAATTTAACATGACTGGTGTCGGAGTGCCAGATCTCTGACCAGCTTATCATCCACAGTAAAAAATTCTCCAATCATGTCCATGCACCATGCTATCTCAGTCCCACCATCTTCCATATTCTTTTTTCCTCAACATTGGCTCATACTTCCTCTTGAATTAGTTGACGTCTCTGTTTACCTCTAGCTTTCTTGATTTGGGTATCAGGAAAGAAGCCCAAAGCCTACATGACATGATGCCATTGTCCCCATGAGAGCCTTCTCCCTCAAATGTTCCTCTGCAATACCCAGTCGCCCCCCCCCGCACTCCATTTCCTTCCATTGCGGATCTCTATACCTGCTGCTGCCATTTTTGGGTCCTTAGAGTCCCTATACTGTAGGAATTCTCTAGTTTGAGAGAATACAAATTCCTCAACCAACCCTTTAAATGGGAGTTGAAGTGCATTTGATTTGCTATATAATGCGGCAATACTCAGACTTCTGTGAAGGCAGCCGTTAATTCTCCTTTCCATGGCTGCCACTGATGTCATTGGGAAATTGTAGATAAACAAAGGTCAGAGAATTCTTGGAAGCATCGTGTGCTGGTAAATCCATGCCTTGGAATGACTCAGAAGTCCAGACTTGTCCACCTTGGCAAGCCATAATTCCATTTTGAAGATTGTCATTCATGGGTCTCTCTGTCAACGTTGGGATAGTAGTTCCCAATATTGAGAACCTGAAATTATCTGCCACTTTTCCTTTCCTACATGACTAACAATCTTGACTTTGCAGGCTTGAAACTCATTCATACCCAAGCTATAAGCTTTTCAGTGACCGAAGATGTTGTAATGGTCAAATCATCCATGTACGCTCTAATCAGTGGCTGACGCACTCCTGTCTTCATCATATGGTCTTGACACTCAACTTTGGCTGATTTGACCACCATATTTATAGCGAGGGTAAATAGGGTAGCTGAGCTCGTACAGCCAGTAATAATACCCCTTTCAAGTCTGTGCCAATCAGAAACTATAAAATTGTTATAATAGTCCAGGATTAATAGGCTGATCTTCTTGGGTATATGATATCTCCTTAGGGCCACTTCTAATAATTTATGTGGAATGGATCCATATGCTTTGGCAAGGTCCAGCCACAATGTGGCGAGGTTGCCCTTATTTTTTTTAGCTTCTCTTAATATCTATGTGTCTACTCCAGTATGTTTGAGGCACCCAGGAAAACCTGGAATTCCCCTCTTCTGCACTGAAGTGTCAATATAATTATTAACCAAAAGAAATCTTGCCAGACACCATGATAAAACACTGAAAAAGATCTTACTTTTGGTGCACAATAAAGAGATACTCCTGAATTGGTTTAAATCTCTGGAGTTTTCTTCCTTGGGGATGTACACATCCTCTGAAAATCTCCATTGGTCTGCAACTCTACCTCTACACCATATTACCTTTAGTATCTTCCAAAGTAGCTGGAGAAGACATGGACAGCATTTATATATGTTGTATGGAACTCCACTCTGTCCAGGAGCTGAGGCTGATCTATCTGCCTTCCCTACCTCCCTAATCACCTTTCAGCTTGGTTCATCTAATTCAAAATCAGTCATTGGATGGGTTGGATTAATAACGACTTCTGTATGGCTGAGATCCTTGTCTCTTACAGGGTCACTCAATGTATTTCAAAGATAGGTGTTAATCTCATCCGCAGAGCATTCTAACTGACCACTTCGCTTATCCCCAAGCAGTTTCCTAGTAAAGCCAAAATGATCTGCAATGAATGATGGTCACTTTCTCGCTCTTTCCTTCTTTCGCCTCTGATGCCACCCTGCTTTATGAATAGATTTTAGTCTTGCTCTTACAACATTCCACAGCTCTAATAGTGGATAGCATTCTTCTTCATGAGACTGCTTGTACCTTATTTTGAGTGCCCTTAATTCTCGCCTCAGGCCCTGTATCCTCTCAGCCCTATGGTACTTGATGTAGGATTTCCGTTTCCTCTCTTCGCGCCAGCCAAATCATTCTGTGGCATAACTGACTATCATCATCGATAAGATGTGCAGCCACCTATCCGCATTGCCTTTAGATGTAGTGAGAATGATTCTGCTTATGTTCTTGTCAAACTGTTGCCATTCGCTGTGACAAATCGCTGGAGGTCACTTGATCTGCTTCCAGATTACTATGCTTGGGGTTGTTTGGTTGCTTGCTTGGAGGGACTGGGCGCTGTGGTGTGAGTCCCAGCCCTGCACCTCCTTTGTTTCATCAGGAACTAAACATGTGCATTATGCTGGACCTCCCTTATCCATGCATTTCATCCTAGCCTGGAATATTTTAAGGCAGCACAGAGTCTTACATTCTTTCCAGCAGTCGCAAATGATAATTGAAGTCCTTCGATCAAACATAAGGGTCGGTGTCGCAATATCCATCCTAACGGGAATCTCATTCTCCCTCCACCTCTCAGGATTCCCTGGGAGTATGTATCATTGTGCGCTGTCATGGCAAATTTGGGATTATTCCTCATGGAATAAACATGTTAAAATGATCCGATGTGCTGTCTTTCCGGCTGTTGGCTGTCTCTCCAGCAGTCACCGAGACTTTTCCTCAGTTGTCATCTGGTCTATTTCCAGACATCACTCTCATATATATATATATATATATGAGAGAAAAAAAATGCATCCTTTTTGATGTAGCCATTACACATCACCATAGACTATTTTAAACTTTCAACTTTCCAAAGAAATACCAGGATGTCAACAAATGAATTCTGCCAACCTCATTGTTTCTTGGAAATGACTGAGATGGTCAAAATTACTTGAATGAACAATACAAACATCATCTTGGGGAAGTTTATCTAAAATTTTGATCTCAATGCACAATACCATATTCAAAAATTGGAAAAATACAATAAAAAATTAAACAGACAAACTTTGTTGATTCTTTTTAATCAAACTTGTTTGGATGAATACTTGCTGCTTATATATATATATATATATAATAATCAGTATCTGAATACATGTGACTGTGTATACATTCAGTTTGTAATACAGTTTATTTGCATATAAGAGTACTTAATTCTATTCTTTGATTAAATTATTACTTAATCTGCTTTACAGACATTAATCTTTCTGCAGAGACCTAAGAACTAATAGAATGTCCTCATGATGGCTACCATGCTACAACTATATAAGAATAAATTCTTCCTTTATACAACTGCAGCAATAAATGTGCTAATGATTGCAGTGATTGCTGGCAAGTTCAAAGATGGCTGATTTTCACAACCAACATTTTACATATTTCCCTAAGTAGAATATCTGAGTGAATATTGTGTTTTGATTTACCACAAGTAATAATGATAGTTGTAGTCAATGTAGAAGCAAAAGACAGAATGGAACAAATCTAAAGAATATTTGCTTTTATTTTTTATAAATATTTGAAAAAATTGTTTAGTGAAAATTTAATGTAAGATGTATAAAATATATAAGTTGTCCTCAAGAAATATTTTCTGGTACAAGTTAACCAGTTTAAGAGAAATATAGATGTTTTATGATATTTAGATAACAATTATTTTAATTGCTGAATCACTAATCAACATATATCTGAATATCTAAATATCTTAATTTCTTCTTTTTTTTTAATCATTTTCATAAGAATACATATTTTGAAGGACATAAAGTCTCCTGATTGCTGAAGTGGGGATTTAAATCAATGTAATAGAATAATTTTCTATAATTTGATTATGAATACAATTTGCAAAATTGTGAGAGCTTTTTATCAATTTAGTTTTTCATGACATGAACTTATTAAACATTCACAAAGTTAAGAAAAGTTCTGCAAACTGCAGATCATTGACTTAATACTTTATTTAGCTTTCAGATAAATGGCATCTATATACACAAAAATTTAGAAGAATTATGTATATTGTTAACATAGAATGGATGTATATGCATGGGTTATATTCAAGATTGGCCAGATTAGTCTATAAAAGTAAAAATCATTTGAACCTTTTTTTTTTTACAAATATATATATATATATATATATATATATATATATATATATATATATATTACATTCTTATATTGGCTACATGTGCACCACATCTCCCTCATAGGCTGACTTATCATTTGTCAAAATTTAGTGTAATTTGCACACATATAGATCAACATACTACAAATAACCAAAATAATATTAATGTAAGACAAATTTTAGTAGATACAACCAAAATATATATATTTTTTTTTTTAAGGCAATTCACTCCAAGCAAGGTGGGAGTACCACTATCATGCAAGGGGTTACAGAGGATTGAGAACAAGAGTAAAGAGGCGTGTTTGAGGAAAGGATACAGAGAAGGATGGGGAACAAGCTCAGGGTGTCAGATGTCGATTGACATTACACTTGAATATTTGAAGATTATAGTCATCGGGGAAGCAAGTAAGGGGAAGGGAATTCCACAGACAGGAAGTGTGGGAAAAGAAGCTGTTTGATAAGAAGAGACAGTTACATTTAACTGTTTTGAGAGTGAAAGGGTGGGACTAAGATGCCAGCCTGTTTGCTTGTTTAAATTCATGTAGTCCAGGAACCAGAGAAAGTAGCTCATCAGAACAGTTGACATGAAAATACTTGTAGAAGAGACATGGCGCGTTTGTGGGATAGCGATTGTAGACTAGATGCCAGATCAGAACCTATCATCTTGCATTTTTTCAATGACCTGGATTTTGTCAAGGACCTCGAGACGTAAAGCAGGAGTGCCACACCATATATGACAGCAATATTCCATGTAAGGATGGATGGTTATGGATTTGAAGGATGGACTCAGATGAGAAAAACTTTCTAGCACAACACAGAGAGCCAACTTTCCTTGTGGTAGATGAAGCGATTGATTCAATGTATTTATTCCACCTCATGTCAGCGGACAGCGTGAGACCAAGCAGGTGTAATGAGGTGCTCTCAAGGAGTTGGGAATCAGTCATTCTAATGGGAGGCAGGAAGGGTTCTCTGTGGTGGGTAAAGGAGAGCAGTTTCGTTTTGGAGGCATTAAAGTTTACAAGCCATTTCCTGCCCCAGTCAACTACAGATTGGAGGTCCTTTTTGAGATCAGCAGCCAGATTAGTTTTGTCAATGATACCAGATTTACTGTTAAGGCAGTAGTAAATAGTGATGTTGTCCCCGTAGATGCAAACTTGGGAACTGATGACATTGGGAAAGTCATTGATGAAGATCAGGAACAGTGTAGGGCCCAAGATTGAGCCTTGGGGGGCACCAGCATTTGTGATAAAGGAGCCGGAGGAGAACCCATTTAGGATTACCTTCATTTCACGGTCTGACAGGAATGATTGTAGTAAGTCAAATAATCGTCCTGCAATATTGTATCCCTGAAGCTTACGAAGAAGGCCAGCATGCCAAATCCTATCAAATGCTTTAGAGATGTCTAGAGCCACGGCTTGAGCATCTCCATTATTGTTGAGTGCTTGGTATACAAATTCAGTTATGGCTGTGAGCATGTCACTGGTTGATTGGGCAAAGTGGAAACCATATTGCTTGTTGGAGAGCAGATTATGTAAGGTAAGGTGCTTAACCACTTTGGCGTTGATTAAAGCCTTGAATACTTGCCCTCGATATAAGCCTCAATGCAAAGAAAGACTCAAAATTCTGGAAGCATTGTAATACAAGGTCAGTAGCCAATGTTAAATAAGGTATCTTTCTCCATAAGAGATTGTATATTGTAGAGTGTATATCTATATATATATATATATATATATATATATATATATATATATATAAAAAAAGTGATCATTGAAGTCGACACTTAGAGGCGACAGGCTGTTCCATGCTAGATGCAATCTTCAGGTCATGTGTGTTGTTTTTTTTCTTGGCTATTTATATATATGGGTCATTGGTACATTGTGGGTAGTCTATTTAGGCGGTTATTTTGCTGGAAGTCATTTATTTGTTCATTTATTTATTTGGGTTAATTTATTTTGATTGTTTTTATTTATTTTTATTTTTTATTTTTATTTAAGAAATTTACATATGCCCTATCTCTGATATTCAGCACTTTATCCCATAAATATAGCACACACTAAGACTATATTTCTTCATATATATATATATATATATATATATATATATAATGCACATATAAATTCTATTCAACCATTCCGGAATTTGATAAACACACAAGTTCTATTAACATAGTAACCTTGATATTAACTGTAGCAACAGTCAAAGTACTCAAATGAACACAATAAATGGAGGGATGCAATAAAAGAACCTTGGAAAGTTAATTCTGATATAAAATAACTGAGTTGAAAGTTAGAAAAACTAAATAAAATTTTGGACAGACAGACCTTGTCATTATTGTTTAATAAAACTTGTGTGTATTTCTATTTCTAATCATTAAACATATTTCTATTCTGTCAATTATCCTTACACTGTCACTGACATTTTATCTCATCCCAATTTTTAATGTTCAATATACAAATTAATTGTTGAAAGTTGTTCGAAGAAAATTAGGAAAAAGAATTGACAAAATTATGTGTTTCATTAGGAATCATTTTCTTACTGCTAGAAAAATGTCAGTTTTGTACAGAAAAAGCATTGTCTATTATGGCACAAAACAACTAAATCTAAGTGAGACAATGATGGAGTAGCACTAAAGTCAGTGGGACAGTGATATCAGAATATTTGTCCTTTCCTATAACATCCTTTTTTATCAGCATTGTTAGCTTGGGAACTTCCCTAGGTGGTGTGGTATTAAGTACTGTAAAAGGAAAGAACTCTCTTTATATCTCTGTCTTTTGCTCTCTCAGACACAGGATTTGGTAAGTAGAAGATGTGTCCAGTCATGAATACAGCAGCCAGATAAACAGATTTTTTTAATTTCAAGAAAAGCATGTGGTACACAACACACACACACACACACACACACACACACACACATAAATGTTTTTCTTTACTTTTTGTGAGCTATGTTTTTCTGTATACACACAAGTATCTTTCTCCCCTTTTTGTTGTTCTATATATAAAATATATATATAAATCCTCCATGTATTGAATTCATTCATTTTGAAAATATTGCAATATTCTCAACAACACCTGCAACAAATAGTATGTCACCTTCTTTACCCAAGCATGGGGTCAGAATGATATCACTTTATAAAAAGGAGTAATGCTAACCACTTACTGGAGGAAAAGATTCAATGAAAGTTCATAATATCACACTGAATAAACAGTTGAACTTTCTATTTGCATTACTGAAGTGCTATCAGCTGAAAAGCAATAAAAAAAGAAGATAGAAGTATTGTATGAATTTACACCCTTAGCTTATGGTGCAACTTAAGAACACAACATTGTAAGAGATGCTGATCATTCAACAATTACATTCCAATATTATTGCAAAAGACGAAATAGGTAATACACCATTTGGTGCTATATTCTACACTGTAACATGGTTATCCAATATTTCTTTAAGTTTTTGAGCATAACTTTGTATGCAAGCAAATGGTTATAGTAATTTACTAGCAGCATGGCCTGGCATTGCCCGTGCTTGATTCAAAAATTGTTCGACTCATACAGCAATCACTATCATTTGACTTAAAATATTTTAGCCCTTCCATGCCTTTAAAGGAGTGCCCTTTGCTGTGCTGATGTTGCTACATGCCTTACTTCTTGCCTATCTCACACTGCAAATTTTTTCTATGCTCTATACTAAACATTAAATCTGTTACGGAAAAAGAACTAAACAAAATGAACACAAAACGATCAGCTTTAAAAAAGGACTAATAACTGGAAAAACCGAATAAAAAAAGAATGTTAACAACAAATACTTTTTCATACCCAACCCAGTTCTGCGGAAGCAGAATCAACATTGAGTTTAAGCAAGTGAATGAGCCAATTGGAGTAAAGTGCCATGCAGATTTAATTTTTTCCCACTTGTGACGAATGCAGCTATTTTTTTTCTTTTGCATGCTAGATAACATTCATGTCAGCCAGCTGTTGGCTCTCACGCTGGCCACTAGAATCTTCCTGCCTATTCGTGGCAGCCAGCTATTGGCTCTCACTCTGGCCAGTACAAAATGGCCGCAAACTACATGAAAACTGCTGCAGAAGAATGAAAAAATTGATTATTTCCACTATCAATGGGAGTTGGGAAATGCAAAGTTGGTCTTAGCCTTCCCGCTAACTTGGAGCATGTGCATGTAAATTTTGGTGCAAATCTGTTGAAAATTGCATCCGTGCATTCGTTACACACACACATACACACACAACCTGCCTTTTATAGATAGAGATAAGAAGTAACATCTCAAAAATCTACTTGGCTTGAATCAATCTAAGAATATAAAAAGATTAATTCTGCTTTTTCAAGTTATAGTTATCTTTTAAATTTTAATTTATTCAAATATTAAATAATTGTAACAGAGAATCTAATGTTAAGAAAACATCTTTGTATTACTTACACTACCTTTTCTTTTAATAAGGAATAAATTTTGCTATTTTTTTCTACAATTCATTAAGAAAAGATACAAAGTGAAGGGTAATTCATTTTTTTACTTTGACCAAATCAATGAAAACCATAAAAGACTGGAAACTTTATTTCTTGATGACAGCAAGCTTGTTGGAATGGTTTCAAAGAAATCTCTTTAAAATAATGTGGTCTAGTTTACTCCTTTGTATTAAAATAATAACTTTGATGCTAAAAAACCTTAATCTATGGTAGACTGTCAATATTTAATGGTAGCATTAATTTCTTTTTACAATACAGATCTTCCTTGAAGTTTGAGTAAATGTCAATGACAAAAGTTCTTTATTGAACTGAAGCAATCATTAGAACTAAAAAATTTTCACAGAGTGACAGAGAAATGGAGAGAGATAGCACAAATGAAAGAGAGAGATAGAGAACAAGAGAGTAAGACTGAGAAAGAAAGTGACAGATAACAAAGAGAAAAAGAGAGTGAGTCATAGATAGCAAGTTGTCATAAGAAAAAAGCTGTCAGGTTCTGTTTATATGAAAATTAAATTTTAATAATTTTCAAACTTAGTTTACAAATACTTAATGATGCTACTGAAATGAACATATTTTTCAAAGAATACTAAAAATGAAGACAAGTAGACTACTGTGTTTGAGCCTAACTTATTCACTAAACTTTCAGCAATAGATCTAGACACTTATATGTATATTATGAATGGTGTCCAACATTTAAAATGACTAAACTATCATCCATATACAAATGTTTTCTCAGATCAATGATAAGAAATGGCTTCAAGTAAATGACACTTTTAGGACTTAAAGAAGACAATCCTTTATCAGAGCCTATAAACTGGTGCTATAGAATCACAAAGAGCTTTATCAAATAACAAAGCTAGATCACATGAAGAATTCTAACAGCAGAAACATCTAAAATAGGTAGCCCATGTAACTAGAAAAGAAAATAATGATAAAATCAAAATGTAGTGTGCTACCTTCAACAAAAAGTTAGGAAGGAAACTCACATCAATACTAGAAAGAGTGATAACAGTTCATTTTCAGGAATAACTGTTTTAAGTGAAAGATTTTTAAAATACTAAATGACATGAATGCTATCTGTTTGATAAATGAATGCCAAATATTTCTTGTATGGAAACAGCTAATATCACCATTGCCATTAACATAGACAAATCACAATATTAATAGGGGCTTCACAAGGGGAAATGGTTACCATGGCTAGTTTGGTTAACCTTTACTGGTGCCTCATACAAAATTCAACATTAAATAATCCAATGGGAATTTAGATTGAGTTCCAAATAAATTTGATGATAATGACCTTAAAGAGCAGAAAATTTCAAAATCATTTCTTACAAGGCAAAAGTGACAGAATTTAAGTTGCTTCTTATTTCCAAAAGTATTTAGAAACCTCTAATATTTATTTAAAATATAACATTTTAAAGCACAAATATAATAAGTGATATCCTTTGTTTGGGGAAAATTATTAATTCTTATCTTAATTTGTAGATTTAACAGAAAGCAATCAATTATCATACAATAATACCAAGTACATATATGTTTTTATTTAAAAATTATTACAAAGCAAAAAATAATGAACTTGTTTGTTTTTATTTGATTAATACTATTGATAATAATTGTGAATTCAATGGATATTTTTATGAGACTATTTAAAAATTTGACTTTTATATATAACAAATAAAATCTTTATATTTATCATAATTTAAAACATAATTTGATAAAAAAGTAAATGAAGCTAAAACATGCAAAAATATCTGTATTTAGGCAATAAGAATTCTTTCAAACAAATTTTATTAAACAATACTGACAAGGTCTGTTCAAATTTTATTTAGTTTAACTTCTGACTAAGTTGTTTTATGTCAGAATTCACTTTCCAAAGTTCATTTACTGTATCCATCTGAGTACTTTCAACTATCACTACAGTTGTTATCAAGAATTGCATGTTAATATTTTTGCATGTTATTAGATTGTGTCTTTAGCAAATTCTGGCATTTCTTAGCCTGCTGGAACCAATTTCAAGTCACTTAAAGGTGACATGATCTACAATGGTCAAACTGAATTTATATGTGCATTTTTTATACACACTTCAATATATGATCTAATACAGAGAAAGATCCTCTTTCTCACTGTGTATATGTATATATATATATATATATATATATAATTATTTTAAAAAAAAATTTATAACATAAATATGTTATAAAATCACTACAAAAATAGCCATTTTGTGTTTTTATAAAATCACTACAAAAATAGCCATTTTGTGATTTTATAACATATTTATGTTATAATTTTTTTTTGTTTTTAAATAATTATATCTGCTCTACTTTGTATTGAGCACTCTTTTAAGAATAGTAATTGTGGTTATTGGAATTCATTCCGTATATACCAATTATATACTTATATATATATATATATATATATATATATCTTACTTATTATAAAATGCAGATTGTGTGTGTGTGTGTGTGTGTGTGTGTGTGTGTGTAACGTTTATATATTGTATCGAATTTCCTACATTTTTTAGCCGATTTCAACAAAACTTCACAGGACTACGTAAAATTACCTTGTGATGGTTCTAACGGCACCGAAAATGGGAAAAACAAAATTGTTTTTTAACAAAATCAATTTGAAAACACGATTAAGATCGTGAGAATGAAAGGGGACAACTCACCCACGAAAATGTAAACAAAAGAGCATAGCATGATGAGAAAAAAAGCCGAACTTGACGAAAACAAAATTTTATCGTCTAATGTTCATATTATTATTAAAGAGGAAAGATCAAAGTATTTTTTTTATTTTTTTACATTTTTTAATCGTTCCTAGCACGTCTGAAATTTTCGTTAAAAAATTGTTTTTTTTGGTAAAAAAAAAGGACAGATAATCAATCATTTACAATCATTTTTTCGATTTGATAAAAAGATTAAAATCTTACTTTGATATTCTTTTAAAAATCAATTATCATTTTTTCAAAACTGATTTTAATAAAAACAGAAATTATACTGTTTATTTAAAATATTTTGAACCAAGCTTAACTTAGCTTCTGCGCCGAAAAAATGTAATTTGAAAATAAAAGAAAAAAGACGATTGACGATTGACGAAAGGCACATTCATGACGTTTAGATAAATTACGGGAGGATAATTCTTTCCACGGATGGAAGGAAGTGAAATTATTTAAGTGAACAAATTATTTACCTCGTTACTTTTAAGGAAAACTTTCAGCGCTCTAATTTTTTTATTTTTATTTTTTTTTTGTGCAGAGCTTTCATTTTTACGTTTACGATGCTTTATGGAAAATATAAAGAAATTAAAAAATAAGACTGTTAATAGTGAGATTAAATTTCATAAGAAAAAGGTATCTAATTTCTTATGAAATTTTATCAGAAGTGTACATAAAATACTATAATTTTATGTACAATTATTACATTTTACTGTGTTATTTGTATTTCCATTCATTTTATTATTAATTTTGATATTTCATTTATGGAAAAATGTCATAACTGAGATTAATATAAAAATAAGATCATATAAATTAAAGTTTAGCAGTAGTTAAATTTCATAAGATGATACTGTTACTTGTAGGTACCCTTCTCAGTTGAAATTGAAAACTCAAATTAACTTCTCCATACGTGTTTCGCAAAAGTAAAGGGCTTAACAGCGGAGAACAATGCTGAACTCAAATAATGCAACTAAATTGTATTCTGGTTGGTTTTCCGTACTTGATAATTACTGTCCGACTATAAATACAAAAATTACATTTCTTAATTACCATGTCTAATCTGATTGGTCCAAATTATACAATTTTCAAAGCGCTAGACAATGACAATCTCACATGGACATTTTGAAAGGTTGATGTTGCTTTTAACTAATGTTAAAATATTTTTAAAAATTCAATTTAAAATTTTAAAAAAAATCTTTTTAAAATTAAAGAAATAAGAAATAATTGTATTAAAAATTCAATTTTCATTGAAAAACTTTTTGCTTTCAGAAAATATTGTCCATATTCATAAAAACAAATTAAAACAAATAAAAGCATTTGAAACTAAATAATATATTTGTTTTATTGAGTTTTGTATGTTACAATTCACAGATGATTTTCAGGTACGTTGGCCAAAAAACAAACAAACAAAAAAAAAAAACATGATTTGCATTCTTCAAAGCCTTGTGCTTTTAACTATTGTAATCACTAAAACCGATGGTCTCAATTTCTAGAGTTTTTCATAAAATTACTTATGGGGTGTTAATAAATATAAAAAAAATATTTCTGCCATGACTTTAATAAAAAAAAACATATTTATAATAATTTCGATCATCTGTGAATAGTTTCTGAAAGTTTCATTAACATCTGACAATTATTTTATTTTTGCAAGATTTTCCAAATTAATGTGTGTAAATACAAAAAAAAACGCGCTAAAAATTATCTATGTTATTTACTACCCCTTGTTGCGACAAAGAGAAACAAGGTTTTTAAATCAAAATTTAGAATATTCTAAAAAGTTGGAAAAATTTTAAAATAATTAAAAAAAATTTAGTCTATCCTCTTCATAAAAACATAAGCATTTTGACGATAAAATTTTGTTTTCATAAACTTTGGCGTCTTTTTCATCAGACTATGCTCTATGTTTTAGCGATTCCGTGGAGTGACTTAGGTTAAAAAACCCAGGTTGTTTGTGTGTGTGTGTGTGTGTGTGTGTTCCTTTATATATGGGATCGGATTTCTTACATTTTTCAGCTGATAAAACAAACATCCACTTTTTTTTTTTTTGGCAGGTCGTATTTCTTATTGTCTTGCACACTTTTTTCTTTATTTATACATTCAGAATGCTTTAAAAATTCCATTTACAAGACAATTGTTTATAATAAAATTCTATTCACCAATCGATAGACTCATAACGATTGTAAACAATGTTTTTGTTTGAGTTTGGGTTTGACCAATTCGTAAAAAATAAAAAAAAATAAAAAAAACTAATTAAGATATGCGTGTGCGTCAACCTTAAACAATAATCTTTGTCAATTTTATTTTTCAGTCTTTATGATGGTCGATACTTGATCTATCTCTTACTGTTACATCCCCGGGCAACGCCGGGCTCTACTGCTAGTATATATATATATTATTACATAGTGTAGAGTTTTTTTCTTAGTTTATTGGATTGGTAATTATTATTGTTCTATTGTTTGTTGCAAATAAACCATTTCTGATTTTGTAAAATTTAAAAATGTTGTTTTTTCAGATTTGGATTTCAGTATTTCTAGCATTTTAAAAATTAATTTTTCCATTTCTTCCAGTTCCTCAGTGGATGATTTTAAGAAATCACATGCATTTATTGGAAATATGTGATGGGATATTTTATGTGTGCATTGTGGAATGACTTTTTCTTCAATTCATTTTAACAAGAAAATTTTTCTGTTTTAAATGAATTGGCTGATATCAAAATATATATTTTTTGTTGATAGGTAATTTTCTATGTATTTTGTTGATAGGTATTTTTCTATGTTAAGAAATAACAATATATAATTTTTTTCATATCAAGAACAGCTTTGTAGTAAAGATGTATGACAAACTGTAAAAGTTTTGTGTGATGCATTTCGTCCCTTAGGACTTTATCATAATAGGATTGTTTATATTGATGCAACTATGCATGCACATGAACAAGAGAGGCTGGGAATTTTAAATTTTGAAAAAAAAAATTTTAATAATGTGTTTTGGTTATGTTTTTTTTAATAATGTGTTTTGTTTTTTTGTATGTTTTGGGTATATAATCTAGCCAATTTCATTCAGATTATTTTTCTTTTTCTTCTTGTTCACACCATCTTTGTTATTAAATATCCCACATTGTGATAATAGATGATCTGCCAAGAATGACAAAATGTTATAAGAACCTGGATGCAAATTTACTGTGGATTAACTAGAGATTAAAGCACTTTCTGAATATTTTTCATCTGAATGAATTATTTTCTCTTTTAATTAAAGTAGCATTTATGTTAAAAATGTGATCAGTCTCATTATGGTGAATAATAAATGCATTTGTTGTGGGTTTCAACACTTTTGATGAGATTTTATTTTATAAGCACTTGAACCACAAACAACCTTTGGGGGACTTGTGTAAGTCCAAAGGAAAAATAAGATATAGAATTTGAACAAGGAAATATTAACAAATATATTGATAGTGCATTTTACAAAGGGAAAAATATGAAATAAAATGAAAGGTGGAGAGTTCAAAGCAACCTTCAGTTTTGGTAAATGAGTACTTATATTTTTATGTCTTTTCTCTATGAAAAGTCACCAAGAAAGCGATTGATTCTTTCAAATCTTGCCCCACCTGTAATTATCATCAGGGTACAGTAATTCAACATGTTTTATCAATGCGTGTTGTTTTTTAAAATGTCTCTTTTGGTTGTAATATTTTATTTAAACTTCTTGAGGTTTCTCCAATATATTCTTTTTGGCACATGATACAGTAAATTCATCCTTCAAATTTTGGCTTGTTGTTTTATTTTGTTTTGTATTGATTAAGTCTTTTATTGTTTTAGATGTAGTTGTGACATTTTTTTTCTTTCTAAATATGTTTGTGTAGTTTATTAAATGTAAAAACTAAAATGAAAGAAATTAATAAAAATATTTTTAAATGTTTGTATTGGTCTTTATATTTTGATAATGATTTCAAACAGCATAATACTGGAAATTTCCTCAATGAAGTGATTTAATTATAAAAGACATTTTTAACATTGAAATATTTCAGACATTACAAAACTTTCAAAAAATAACATCTTAAAAATTATGAAATTAAAAAAATAGCCAAAATACAAAACAAGGTATCTGTACAAAATTTTTCTGTTTCTCCAACTTAAGAATTATTTTAAAAATATTTGATGGTCTTAATGTACATTAGAATGAAATTGTCATAAATTCCATCTTGCCAGCAATATTAAAATGATCATTAAATTTATTGAGATTGAATTTCTAAAATCAAAATATGCAAAATAATGAAAAACACTGAAATTTCATAAAAATTTTCTATGTACTGTAGCCCCTCAAGACATGGCAATCATAGCTTTCCACAACTTCCTGTCCTTTGTAGCTCTTAGTAAGATTTGTCTTTTTTGCTATCACTTCTAATCTCTGTTCACTCAACCATTTACACAAGCTTGTTAGGTAGGTTATTTGCTTCTTTTTTTAGTAACTCTTGCCTTCAGAATATCTTGGAAGTGTTAAATTTTCTAAGCCCTCTTTTCTCATTGTGTGCCCTAGGAATTTCAACTGTTGCTTTTTGATTCTAAATATAAGTGTCCTTTTGTTCCCATTTTCCTTAAAACTTCCTTGTTGCTCACATGCTCTGTCCATTGTATTCTCAGCATCCTTCTGTAGAATCACATTTCTGTTACTTCAAGTCTCTTCTTCATCTGTGATTATCCAGCATTCACTGTCATAAAGGAGAACTGATATTACATAACAGTTAATTACTCTTTTTTTTGTTTTTAATGAAATTTTCCTGTTTCTTAATACTATGCTTAACTTTTAGAAGGCATCTTTTGCTATTCCAATGTGCTTTCAGATTTTGGTGTCACATTTTCTGTTATTTGTTAAAACACTTCCTAGATATTTAAATTTTTGTACTTGTCCGATTTTGGTATCTCAAACTTGTAGTTTACATCTTCGGATGTTCTTTTTGCTGACAACCATACATTCTGTCTTCTTACAAACTATGTTTAGTCCTATCTGCTTACTTTTGTTTACTATTTTCTGTGGGAGTTCATGTAGCTTCCTTTCTATGTCTGCTATCAATATGGTGTCATCTGAATTATAACATTAAGATTGTGTCTGCCAATAATAAATCATGGTAGGACTTTTAGCTCTCTTAGGGTCACTTTGTGGTAAAAGTTGAAAAAGTCTGGTGAGAAGATATATCCTTGTCTTATGCCTCTTTCTATTTCTGTATATTTACTGAATTCTATCTGTATACTTGTGGTTTTCTCCCTGTATAAGTTCTGGATTATTCTAATCTCTTTCCACCAGTTACAAACCTCCCATTAACAGAATTTCTTTCTGTTATCAACTTGCTGATTGGGACTCATTTCATGACTCCCTTCATTATGTTCCCTGAAAAAATATTTTTAATCATCCTGTTCAGAAATGTGCCATTGAGATCTCTTTCTGGGTGAAAGCAGGCATCAAAGCTCTCATTCCAGCTTAGAAATTACAAGTAAAACCATGATCATCTCCCTGGTTTTCACCTACCTGTTCAGCTGCTATAGTCAACAGGAATTACTTCTTCTGGTTATACAATAGGTCTGATTGTAACAGACAGCTCGTAATGAGTACAAGTGTGTGCTCAAGAAAGTAAAGTCACTATTTGCTGATAGAATGAGACACTGTATAGCCTCTCACAAATTTGGTTCTAGAGATTATTGGCAGCTCAGCAACAGTGTGTTGAACAATAGCAAATCCTCAGTCACTCCTCTCTTCAATCAATTTGCAGATAAGATAGAGTGCTTTACTAGAAGTTCTCTTCCAATGTCACTCTTGACTCATCTGGAGTACTTCTGCCAGATTTTCCTCTTAGAATGAAGGCTCAACTAAGTGACATATGTATAATCCTGTCACTGGTTTCTGGCATCATCTCTAAATTAGATTCCCACAAAGTAAGCAAATGTGATGAGATTTCTGCCATTATCCTAAAGAATTGTTCTCCAAACATTATAACAAATGCCTTGCTGTATCCTGCTTTCCTTTGTAGTTCCTTTTTTTAAGAAATTATTCCCATATTAGTTTCTTACCTCTTTTTGGAAAACTATATGAGGCCCTAATCAATGCTGAATTGGTTAAGCATCTTAGGTTGTATGAATTCCTTTGGAACAAACAATATGAATTCCCTTTTGGCAGATCTACTGCCAATGTGTTAACAGCCATCTCTGAAGTTATCTATCAAGTTTTAGGTAAGAATGGTGAAAGGCATTTAACAGGGTTTGGGATGCTGGCCTTCTACACAAACTTGAGGGCTACAGTGTCATGGGTTGTATATTTGGCTTAATCCAATCATTCCTAACAAATCAAGTAATGAAGATCATGTTAAACAGACACACTTCCAGATCATTTCATACTAACATCCTTGAACCTATGCTGTTTTTGAGCTTTATCAATGATCTTCCCAATGTCATCAGTTGCCAACTGGGTATTTATACAGATGACACTATTATTTACTCCTGTCTTAGTAGCAAATCCAACAAAGTAAACCTGGTAACTACTCTTGAAAGGACCTCCAATCAGTAGTTAACTGGAACAAGAAATGGCTTGTAAATTTTAACACCTCCAAAACAAAATTGCTTTTATTTAGTCACCATAGTGTACCTTTTCTTCCTGCTATCAAGATGGCTGATGCTGAATTCCAAGAGAGAACTCTGTTCCTTCTTCGCCTTATTTTTTCCACTGACACAAAGTGGAGTGACTCTATAGTCACTTCATGTCTGCTGCATGGAAGGTTAGGTCATTGTTATGCCCCCCACCCCAATTTTCTTGTCAGAATCCATCTTGCACATTTATAGGTCTACCATTCATCCATATATTGAATACTGTTGCCATATCTGTTCTAGTACTCCTCCTGTGCATCTCAAGATTATTGACAAAATCCAGTGAAGGGTCTGTAATACAATTGATCTTGATTAGGCATCTTGTCTCCAGTCATTTTCTTACCAACATGATGGGGCTTCCTTCTGTCTGTTCTACAAATATTTTCATGGCAACTTCTCGGTTGAGCTTTTTTTCCTGGTGTCCCAACAACATGAATTTAAGCATGCTACTAGATTGCAACTAGCTCACACCACTTTACTGTTGAACTAGCTAGATGCAACTGGCACTTTTTACTCTAACAGTTTTTTTTCTCACACTTCCCACCTGTGGAACTTCCTTTTGGATTTCTTGCTTCCCTGATAACTACAATCTTCAAAAATTTAAGTGCAACATCAATCACCATCTTCTGTCTTGAACGTTGTTTTTTTTGTCCTTTCCTCAATCTTCTTCATTCTCGGTCTTATTCTCTTTTGCTTTTACTCCCGTGAACTTCTGTAAATCACTCCCTGTTCTAGTGGCATTGTCACCTTACTTGGGGTGAAATGATTAAAAAAATATCTTTCTGAATTAATCATGCTTATCTTGCAATTCATACAGTACTTTGTGCATGTGAAAATGCTTTTGCATAGTCTATAAAACATTGGTATACATTCTTTTGCATTCCTTGTTCCAGTGCTTTAATGAAACCAAATTGTCTAGTGCTGCTCTGTGTGCTATTCATCAGAATTTAGATGATAAGTTTCATTATATGGCTCATTAGGTGGAACATCTGATGGAGCTCACATTCATTTACACCTGGCTTCTTAGGTAGCACTATGAAAATAGATCTACTAACATCGGGTAAAACACTACTGTTGTATATTACATTAATTATGTCTGTAATTTTGTCAATGCTAAATTATTTTAAAGCAGCTAGCATCTTTATTACAGTTTCATCTGGTCTTGCTGATTTGTTGCTGTTCAACTTGGTCAGTGCTGATTTCAGTTCAAATTGCAATATTTTTGGCACTCATATTTTTGTATATTGCATTCTCCAATGTATTCATTCCATCTTTGAAGTATTTTTCTTTCTCTATTACCACTATTTCCTATTTTGATTGTATGTATCCTGCTGATGAGCATATTTTTGTTTTGTTATTCTCTTATTCTTTTATGCACATCTCATTTCTTTGTGTAATGCTTTATATTCTGTACCATAACTTGACATTCTTTGCTGTCTCCTTTTGATCATGTTCAGAATTTCATCTGACATGCATTTTTTACGTTGTTTAGTTTTCTTTAAGATGATCTTCTTTGCTGATGTACTAAAGCTTCACTTAATGTACCCTGCTATGAATTTCCATTTAATTTATTGGATTTGATTTTAATGCTGTCAGTATAAAACTCTTTGCAATTCAAGCCATTCAGGAGTCTGTTGCATTGCAGTTTGTGTGCTACTCTGACATTCTTTAATTTCCATAGTTTTATTTTGAGATTACATATCACTGGATAGTGTTCATTCCTACAGCTGACACTTGGATATGTTTTATATTACCTGCATTGGCTGAATCTCTCATTTATTGTCATGTAGTCAATCTGTTTTTTTTTTTGTTTCTCTTCCTATTCTGGGATTTTCCATGTTTATAAGGATCTTGGATGTTCTTGAAATCAGGTATTGGCTACTTCCTGTTTATTTGCCATGTACCATTGGACCAATTTTTCTCCATGTTTATGATGGGTTCCTAGTCCAAATTTGATTGTTAAGAATCATGGTAACATTGCAGGTTTGTTAAAGACACAGGAACAAGGAATGCAATATTTATGCTCAGAATGATATCACAAAAAGCAATAAAAAATACAGAAGGAGGTGTACCTGTGTTTTATACAGGGTGCAATGGATAAATTGTCACCATTTTATATTTTTAAATTTGCTTATGCACATTGTCTATTTTTGATTTTGTCGACTACACAGTAGTAGAGTCAGTTGGGCACCATCTGTGAGAAAAAAAGCACCATGACACAATTCACTTCACTTGAAATTTGGAAATGACACATTGTACTGCTTGGCATTCATGCCATAAACTTCAATATGAACATTTCAGAGTGTTTGGGTGTCAATCTGAGATCAGTGCAGAGGGTTCGGAAGAGTTGGTGATTATGAAGGTATTTAGAGTGATCACTAGTGATGACGATATTATGCCTCTATCCATCTTCCCACAGAGCCTCAAATACAAAATGGACGCCTACATCAAGTACCTTGAGGAGGTAGTGCTTCCCTGGGTCAAGAGGGTGGCTGCTGGAAGACCCTATGTCTGGCAACCAGATTCTGCACCATGCCACACAAGCAGGATAAACCAGTCATGACTTTCAGACAATTTCTGCAACCACATCACCTCTTACATCTGGCCACCTAACTCTCCAGACTGCAACCCTCCTTGTAACACTAAAGATGAACTGAATGCAAGGATTATGGCAGCATTTACCAACTTAAACAAGGAGACCATCCAGAAGAGATACAGGAGATTCTGAAGTCATCTGGAGGTTGTAGTTGAAGCCAATGTCAATTTCATTGAATATATTCACTCTTTAGTATTTCAAGATATTTTTGTGTAATTTTGCTACCTATATCTGTTGAAATGAGATGTCAGTGTTATTTTCATTTAGATGACAATTTATCCAGTAAAAGTGTTTGCCACAAAAAACGTTAGGTAACCTTGATATATTTCAGAAAGATATTAGAATAATCCAGAACCTATACTGGCAGCAAATATGTTTCTTTTCAACTTAACTAGAAGAATTCTATTGGATAGATACCGTGAACACATTTTTTCATGTCTTGGGTTAGTATTAGTCTTACTCTTTTCTCATTTTACTCTCTACCTGCACATATGATCCTGTGTCTGTCACTGACAAAATCTCTATTATCTGTCCACCTAGCTTCATATACTCCAAGAATATTATTATTTAACCTATTCATTTCTTGCTTTATATTTTTAAGCTGGCCACATTGGTTTAGTGTTTTTACATTCTATATCCATATAACAATATTTTGTTTAATGTGAATAGTCACTTGGAGACACGTGTCACTCATGTTCTTCCTTAGCAGATTAGTTCCAAGGAGCTTGATCCCCTTGTTATAGACAAGCGTATGGTTGCAAGAAAGAAATACGACAACAGCAGAAATAGATTTATGTGGTTTATTTCAACAGGAACGTGAGGGTTTGGGACAGCAACCTTGTGGTTATGTTCATAAGCCAGTTTTCGGATCTGGTCGATCTCTCATAGTAGTTCACACATGTTGACGGTGGTTGGTGCTCTCCTGCTGACAGCTGCTGAACGTGACCGGTCTCCTTTGTGGCCACCTGTTGACTGACTGTTGAACTTCTGTGTGACCCCTTTTATAGTGATTTTTATGGCTTGAGAAATGAAGCGAGTATAATTAGGAGGGAAGCATTTTTATTGGCCGAAAAATAGAGCACTTTAAATATTATTTTATTTTTCAATGAACACGTGTGTTGGGAACATTTGTAAAGAAAGTTAATGGTCATTTTTATGACGGGGCTTTGTCCTGTTCATCCGGTTCTCGCTCTTGAGTATTTGCCTGTAAATCAGCCGAGATATGTCTTATTTTATTTTATAACACCCTTCATGCAGTTATCTCTGATAATAGCATTGTTGATTGCCATGAATGATCTTGGGATTGATAGTGGAGTGATTTCTTATAGCCTTCTCCATGGGGATTCTATTGAAACACACTGGCAATTGACTCAAGATTTCTTACAGCCTTTGATCAGCCTTATTTTTCATTGTACAGGGTTACTAACCACCCATCTCACTCACAATAAATTGGATTGGTGGTGCTGGTATATTCACTGACAAAAGATTTCATGTATATATAAGTTTCAACTTGAACTAAGTAAGCATTTACCTTGACTTTTTGAATTAATAGTAATAATTAATAAGAACACCGCCCTCTGTGGGATGAAGTTGAAATAATAGACAGAAAACATCATTGGAAAATATGAAAACTTAAGGAATCAGCACATATGCAAGGCCACAAACATCCCCTAAGAAGGCTAAGCATAGACATGACTACAATATGGGAACCAGTAATACAGAGAGCTAGATAAAAACAAGAATAACAAAAACTGTAATATGAACTCTGGTAAAAAATGTTTACTGAGACATTAGGTTTATGATTCCCCAAAAATTCATACACTTGTGTCCCCAAGTGGATAAAAGCATTGGTTGAAGTAATCCTATGACTTGACCCAAAGAGTTGTGAGTTCAATATCTGACCACAGCAGGTGTACAAAAACTTGGAACTAGAACAATCTACCGCATGGATTTAAATAAAGGGTTTTGGTTTGAAATTCTAAGAAGAAGGCTGGAGCATACAACAGCCAAAACATTGTGAATATGACAATAAAGACAATAAATAGTCCAAACAGTGTAAACTGATACAATTCCTCATCTCAGAAATATAAGCAGTTGTTGAAAATAAGACTTTTATACAATTCAGCAATCAGAAAGAAAAGATCTGATTTCTCAAGGTATATTTAACAAAATCAGATAAAATATTATTATTTTAATATTTGTGATCAGTAAAAATTTTTATATATTTTGCCTATACAACAACATTTATGTGCTGAAATTTGTTTCATTGAGAAATTCAAAGAAAAGAAATAATTCATTCACTTAACTTCTGGATTTAATACAACTTGATTTTGGAGTAAAATCCAATAAATGTAAAGGATTGACATTGTAGGACTTTCACTTCATTTCTGTTAATAAAATCCAAGAGGAAATACAATGATATTTACCACATGATCCTGATGGAATATGAACGTTGAGTGGCATTGAATGCACATAAGTAAAAATCCAAGGAGGATGAATATGAAACTTGTCAGCTGGATTGGATAGATTATGGATTTGAAGATAAATTCTATAAATATGAAGCAAGTAATTTACACTCAAGGACCACTTCTATATTTTTATTGAAAAATGTCTTGAAGACTCTTGAAGGAAATGAACTGAATTCTATGACTGTTATAACAATGTAAACTAAAATTAGACTAATTCACTGACAAGAGTGGTAATGTAACTTTGTCTTCATCAAAGATGGAAATGTGTTAGTAAAAAATAATATTAAAAAAGTAAAAGAATATTGAATTTTAAAATTAATGTAAGATTATAATGCAATATGACACATTACATGTCTGAGAATTAATAAATATATATAAATAATCCTATAAGAAAAAAGCACAGAAAAAATAAGTAAAATTTTCAGTTAATTTTGATTGAAATTATTAGTTTTCATTTCTAGTGGGATTATTTTGCAATCTTGATGGAATATTATGACCTTTTAGCAAATTATGACCTGGATAGTTTTGCTGATTGCATTATTCAGTTGGTCTTATTGGGAGAAGTATTTAGTGGAGTAAATCATTTGGCTCTCTATAAGAGAGGATTTCTTTCTAATCCCACTAGAAAGATTTATTCTCCCATTTACATTTCTCCCATTTACATTTCTCCCATTATGGGCATTATTATATCCATGATATAATAACAACAATATTTCATGGATGGAACATAATAGCTGAAAGGAAAAGGAATGACAAACATGCTTTGTTCTTAGAGAGACTTTTATACCACTAAGATATACACAAAACTATATATACATATATACACATGTCCCACGCAGAGAAAATATATCACAGCAATGCAGAGTGTAAGGGGAAAAAAAAGGATGGGTCTTATATACCATACCTATGAACACTAAAAGGTATGTTCCAATCCTCATAAATACATTGAACACTATTGTAAGTAGGGGTAATATGATGTCTAAGTAGTCCATCACTAGCAGTGGTTTACCTACTTCATGCTTGCTGGCAAGTATTGTATTTTGTTGATGTTATAAAGATTACCATTTCATTTCCAACCTCTGTTTTGGTTATTCCCCATTCAGAAAGACTAATATAACCAAGACAGAACAAATGAATTTCAGTGCTTGGTTTATATATTTTGAGTAATACAGTTATTTTCCATTTTATGTAACATTAATTATTCTTAAGGAATAGCTTCATTTGATTGATTTCATTTTTTTATAATAACTTGCACAAATCTTTTTTGTGTTTGAATCACATTTTTATATTTCTCAAGATAAAAAAGCACAATATGCAGAAAATGTTTATTTTCCTTTATCTTCAGTATTAGAATCAATAAAAAAAATATATTTTTTGGATGAATTATAAAAAACATCCTAATATGACAGTTGTCATGACACAAAGGTGATCTTTTTGAATAGTTAAAATTAAATGTATCTAATGCTATCTAATGACAATAACAGAATAACCTATTTAGGCAACCAAATATGTAATATGTTAAAGGTCATATAGAGGAGAAATTATTACCATTTACAATATAAAATAATCTTGTATACTAACATTACACATGCATCAGAAATTTCTAAAAGATTATATTAAAAATTCAAAAGAGCCAAATTATATACTGCAAATAAAATTTAAATCATAAATCTATCAAAAACAAAACCCAAGTAAAATAGTAGCAAAGATTATTCAAATATTCTCAAAGTGATGTGTACAGTTAGAATTTCCAGCTAAGATTTCTTCTTCAGTTTTTAAAAATAAAAGTAGCCAATTTTTTCAAAAGTTTTAGAAAACTGAACAATTACATGTTGGCAACATTTTTTTCAATACAGGAAACGTACTGATAAATTTGATCAATAATTAAAAAACAAAACTAAGCAAAACAAAATATATATGCAAATTTGACCGATGAATAAAAAATAGGACATATATTTTTAAAACAAAAATTTACAACAGTGTCAAAATAAAACCTCAGTCATTAAAATATCTTAAAAAACAGAAAAAAGGGACATCAATATACATTGTTTTTTGAACATTTGATAAGTTCCATATTTCTAATACGTACCCTTTTCAAAGGTAAGTAGTTGCAGACAAACTTGTTCCCATTGAATGAGGAAGGATAATGGAAATGAAATAATTTGTATAATAAAAACAATATAAATGAGGATATTCACTTTCATAACAATGAATCACTCTGACTAATATCCTCATCTTTATTTTAATTTTTAAATTTTAGCTGATGATTTCCTCAGATATATCGAATAATTTTAAAAATTCTTTCACTTTCCTTTAAGTCTAAACAGTTCATCAATTATGGCAATAGATTCATCTTGTACTTGTGAGATTTTGAAAAGAATAAAAATAAAAAGTACAATATTTTAAAATGTTGTCACAAAATACATGCCTTTGTCTGCTCCGAACCATATCCAATATTCTGGTGAATGTATTCCAACTCTTCTTGGGAAATGCTTTTATGTTCAACTGGGGCTTCTTTAGCAATTAAGGACCATGCTACAAACCAGAGTATTGCAACTGAACCTGAAATAAAGATTTACTGAATAGTATTACTCCTGAAGTAAAGGTTTTTTGGAAACTAAAATTCATGCAAGTTTATTAATAGACAGCCATATCTTTGATATTTCTGATAACAATAACTTAATATAAATGTTATTTAGTTTCTGTTTTTAAAATATCATCTTATATAGAAATTTGAATATATATGTGAGTTTTTCTAGGGATAATAATCAACAAAAATATATCTATTAGTATTTAGTTGAGATACTAATCATATTAATTTTGTCATAGATATTCTTATCAGTTAATAACTTTAACCTGGTTTGACTGAGAGTACAAATAACAAGAAATAATAAGAACACAAAATACATATATATATATATATATATATATATATATATGCAGGCTGTGTGTGAATTGGAGGATGAAAATCCGACTATCAGATATGGCCATGTCCCAAGGACAACATGATTTCACAATTTCAGAAATAAAATAAATGATTTATTTTATAAAATATTTTACAATAGTGATAGCGGAGATTTTAGTTAGCAAAAATATTTTCCCCACATCAAACAGACACACATCAATGACAAAAATATGAAGTGAAAAAAATTTATGAGTGTCTATTTTATTTATTTATAAAATATGTAGCAATTTACAACAAGAACAAGGTTGAAATTTTACTTGTGGTTGATTCTATTCTTTTCATTACATTCCTTATGTCTTTCTCTGTTTCATGGGAGTTCTACTACCTTCACTGCAATTAAATTAATTTTGTTTTCATAAAGATTAGCTTCCACCTGCTTCTCCTTTGATTAACTCAATGTATTTTGGTCTTTCTCTTATGTCTAATCTACCAAAATACTACCTTGTTAAAGCCACATAGCAACAGATAGGCTCTGGAATAAACCACAAATATTTCTAGAATATTCTGCTAAAAGAAAAAAATAATAGAAAATTTAATAGCACATGTGTGATTTAAAGATTTGAAATTTAAAAAATGGAAATCAAGCAAGACTAATTTTGCCTTTTATCATTAATTTATAAAGCAAGTGAATGGAGATAACTGAATATCTTTGTATGAGTTTTCTATTGTCTTGTGAAATAAGTGTTGGAAAAAAACAGAGAAAAATTAGAGTCAATAGAAAAGGAAATTGATGATAAGAAAGACAAAAATAATAAAGAAAAGGAATAAAAGGCACTGAAAATTAAATTTTGTTATGTTGTAAATTATTTCTTTAAATTGATTGGAAGACATGTTTTGTAAATACAATAAGTGGCAGACATTTAAAAAGAACTCCAAAATCTTATAGTCTTTTAAAATAAATAATATTGGTTATGTTATATAGCATGAAATATTTTATACTCTGTGCAAATGAATATATTGTATTTCTGATTTTTATATTCCACTAAGAGATGTTATTTTTACACTAGATTATTTCCAAACTGTATTGTTTTGACAAAATTTTTAAAAATAAATGATAAGTGCTTCAGTCAAAAAATGACCTAAAATGATTAAATTTCAGTCTTTCATTAATATATTTATCTTAAAAGTACTTTATTTGGTTTACTAGTATATTTGATATACATAAATTTCACATTATATATATCTGCACATGCAAGATAATTTGCTCCTGGGATTTTTTTCACAGTGCTAAATTTTTAAAACATTAATGAAGATGCTTATTATTTAACAAGTTCTCAAACATTCTTGTAATCTTAATATTTAGTTGAAAAAAAGTAGTAAATATTTTGCTAAATTTCTAACAGCTGACATATCTTTCTCAATATTATCAATAGATCCTCAAGGCAAATACCATGCCAGAAGCATTTTTTTTAATTCCAAAATAATTTACAGCTTATTACATAATTCGTAAAAAATATTTTTGAATAATATCACATTGTAAACATTCAAATACTAATTACTAATGCATTAATTTACACAATATAAATTTAGAATCTGTTACTAATAAATTATAGATAATATCTAATAAATAATCATTTAACTGTCATTTAGCCGTTGATTTTTTTATTCCTGATAATGTGTGAATTGATCTAAAAATTACTGTACAGACTAATAAAAATGACTGGATTTACATTTTTATAATATGCTTTATATGGATGTTGCTTCAGACACCAAAAAATTTTTAAATAATAAACAAATATTTTATGGTAAATATATTTCTGTATTTAGTATAGTAAGTAGGCTTTTTAATCATTGTTTCCCATAAAAATTTATTATATGGGACATAAAATTTCTAATTACTGACATTATGTTATTTAGAAATAAGTATTCATATATATATATATATATATATATATATATATATATATATATATATATATATATATATATATATATGTATGTATGTATATGTATGTGTATATATATATATATATATATATATATATATATATATATATATATATATATATATATATATATATATGATGGTTATCACCTCATTGTCAAATTTGACCATCACAAGATTTGGTAAAATTGAGTTGTACTATGGAACTGAACAAACTTTTAAAATCTATGGTACAAATTTGACAGACATGAAAAATATACATTTTGTTGTCATTAGGTCTATTTTTGTGATTGTTTGCATGTCTTTTCAACCCATGCAAACTTTTCCACAAATGTGACATGAATTCTCAGTAGTTAATACTATTTTGAAATTAATTGGTACTCTGGTATGACAACATTGCATGTGACTTAATTTTCCTGTTTTATTCAAGTAAAGCCTACCACAAACCAGGTCACCTATTGGAATTTCTACATCAAGATCTTTTCAGCACTTTTTTTCAGTTTTTCAAGCTCCCTATACAAAAGCTGTTTTGGAATTCTGTTGCCATTTGTGCAAACCAATCTATATTTCAAAATTAATTAAGAACAATCTACCCCACTTGTAGATTAAATAAAAAGTTCAGTTCAGACTTCCCTGTAGGTTACCTAAACTGAAGAAGGCCAGAGGGAAAAATGGCTGAAATGTTGTTTCAGCAACAACAATGATAAGGACAATAGTCTAAATATAGTGTAAATACATGCATAGATGTTAAGACACAATTATGATAAACCTTGATCTTAGTCATTGTTCCATCTTACTAAATGCATTATTGATCTTTTGAATTCTCCTTGTAACTGTGCTGCTCAATGAGCATCTTTCTGATAAGATGCTACCAAGATAAACAAAGTCATCAATTATGCCGATATAAAGATATTTAGCTCTATATAAGGCTTTCCTGGTACAGGCTGATACATCACCAGTTTTCTTGAGTAAATTCTTTAGTAAATTCAAGCATAGTGCAAGCACTAGTGAAAGTGTCCATTAGGCATTACTACATGCCTGGACACCATTCCAGGTATTTCTACATGCTAGGTAGCTTTTGAAGGATTCATTCTCACTTTGACAGCTTTTGTTTTTAATCCTGTTTTAGTTGCCAATGACCCAACCATGACAGCAGGTAGTACTTGCTTACATAATAATGGAAACACTCATAGAGTGATCTGACACACACCCACACACATAGATGACCTGCATATAAATAAACTTATAAAATATTATATTAAATATAAAATATTAACATTTTATGAAATATTATTATTAAGAATACAATATTCATGTAGATAAACATTGTGTTGAATGGATGTTTTAAAAATCCATCAAACTCTAAGTATGGATTCATGTACATGAACTAACTTAACTTACCCCAAACATAGAATATTGAAGGCCAACCAAGAGGTGTTCTAGCAAGGGCTGCTGATACTGGTAATGATATTACTGTACCAAAATATGACCCTGGAAAAGAAAAGAAAAATATATGTAGAGTAAAAATTGAAATGATACATCTGCATAGTGTATGATAAAAAGAGATTATTCTTTATAAAAAACGTGTATATGGATTTACTTTTATCTGTTATATAATTGTATAATTGTATAAATGAGTGTACAGCATTTTTAAAAATTTTATACAGGGTTGCTCAGTTCTTTGAGGACATTTGTATGAATTTAATAAAAGACACATGTCATGAAAGAAGGTATGTATAATCTTGCGTCTCTACTTGATGAATCCATTGTTAGCATTGATTACTGCTTCATATGATGTCTGAAATGTTGACATACTTAAATCAGATGATCTTTATTTATTTGGGACATTGTACTGGTTATGCCAGACTTCAGAGATTTTATAGTGTTAGGGGGTGGGCATTGATTGACTTCCCTGAAGCCACACCCCAGATATAGTAGTCCAATGGATTCAAGTCTGGAGAGTTAGGCCATATGTTTGGTCACATTTAATCATGCAGATTGTAACTTGTCCATTCTTGGGTCATCTTGGCCTTATCAGATGGTGCAGATTTTTCTTGGTAGGTATAATGTCTTCTTTTGCTTGTTCTCTTTATACAAGGCCTCACAAACTATCCCCAACACTTCCTTATAGTAAGCAACATTGACTCTTAAGCCCTGTAGAAAGATTTAAGAAAGCATGACATCTCCCTCATTGATCACATCTCCGTTCAGTTCCTGGAAAATTTGTGTGCATGATTGATGGAAATGTCCTTAGGGTCTTTGCATAACCATCTCTCATTTCTTCAGTTAATGTTTTGGTCCTGATCAAAGTTTTTCTCATCAGAGAAAAACCAAAAGTATTCCAGGTTCTTTATGTTTCAATTTGCTCAACAAACACTTTGCATGGACCAGAGGATTATCATTTGCCTTTGCAGACATTAATTAGCCTCTCTGCATCACATATGACTTATATTAGTGGTCTTCATGCACAATTCTAATAGTACTTTGAAACCATGACCCCTTAGGAATAGTACTAACTTTCTGGAGTTCTTGTTGATAAATTTTTGCATTTTTCATACAAATTTGGGTGTTCTAATTGTACTAGGACTCTTAGCAGTCATTTTGTATTTGATTACTGCTTGTGTCAGTGGCTTCTAGTTCTTTGACAACAAATGACTGTGCAACTTTCAGGAAGTGAGCAACTTCTAAATTACTATGTTCGGCCATTAAGACAATGATTACATTGTGCCTTTTCATTTTCTGTTTGCTATCATTTATCTGAAAAGGAATGATGATCAGAACAAGTCAGAAAATGGTTAGTGCTATTGAAAGATTTGTCCTCAAAGAACTGAGCAACCCTGTTTATATAAGAATTTTCCCCATAATCAATCATGTCAGGAAAAAAATTGCAAAATTCAGTGGAAATCCAGCTGCTTAATGCAAATGTAAAATTAAGAGATTGATATAACAAAAAATTATCAAGAGAATATGTGTAGATTAATTGAAAGGGGCAGGAATCAAAGTAATTTACAAATAAAAATAGGTTCAGCATATTGGGCCACTAGATTTAACAAGAATAAACCCAAGACAGATTAAAAGATGATATATTAATATCATGCTTGGTTATCTTAAATAAACAAATTTACAAGTGCCATCAGAAGAAAAAGGTATTAATTAAAGAAGCTATCATAAAGCACCCAGATAAAAAATGCAGCAAATATTAATCTGGATAACTTGGTTGTACATCATAAATAATGAATATATATTCTTTTAATATCAAAATTTATTTATGAGTTGCTTTAAGTCGTGTAGGTAAAAGGAGTTGATGTACAGACTGGAATCTAGATCGAAAACATTGATTCCCACTCAGTGGGATTGAACTAATTGTACTTAAGAAAAAGTATTTGTTAGTATTTGATTAAATCATCTATGATTTTCTTTTTGTATGTTGTTAGAATAATGATATTAAATAAAATCAGTGATACAGTTTCAAATTCAGTAATCAGTCAGTTTCATACTAATCCTGTCAGAAAGGAAAAGCACGTGCCTTAAAGCCTCATACTGACTAAACATACCTGTGACTCATTCTCATCCTCTGAGAGAAAATTATAATGGAAAAATATCATTGAATTTGTTCCCTTACAGATTATGCAAAAGGTGAACTATTCTTTTAGCACAGAAATATTTTTCTTGTTTGCAAAAAAGAAAAAGAAAAAGATTTTACTCTGTAAGTTATAAAATAGTTGGGTATTTTGTTTTTATTTTTTATTTGAGCATAAATGAAAGACCAATAATATTCAGTTGTTAATCATCTGGATTTTTTTACATTTTTAAGTTAGCACATTTTAGGGTACATTGTACCATTCTGACTACTTTGACCTTATATACAAACATACAAAACTACTTGCAATTTTAATGTTTTTTTTAATTATTTCTACAAGTACACTGTCAAATTTTATTAAGCAAGTCAATGTTTTCATAATGAAACTGGTATTAATGTTGGTAAAATTTTCAGGATATATTTATATTATCTTTATGTTTCAGCTTATCTATCCTTACTAAAATATTAATAAAAACTTTGTGATGGTGTTAAGTTTTATGCAATCTGTGGCAACCTTCTATCTTATAAAATCACAAACATTCTGGTAAAAATAGTTGGTCCCTCTCAGAATGTCTAGGAATCACATTACTAGAGGCATAAAAAGAGCAATTTATTTTCTTTTGCTATCTTTTTTCTGGTCAATGTATTAAACAGAACTCCTTGAAAAGCACACTAACAAAGCTGCTAGCTACTCATACAGGAATTTTATCTTTCTAATAATTGATAGCAATATATATATATATATATATATATATATAATTAAAAAATAACTATACTGTTACATATATATTTTTATTTATAATTTCATGAAGAACTGTTGAGTTGTATAATCAAATCTCATGCTCCAAACAAGCTACTTTAAATGAAAGCTGATATAAATTGAAATTCATGTTGAATATTTATTTTACCAATTTTTTCATGAAAACAATGATTTCAGTATTTGTCTATATTTCTTCCTCAAGGACACATGGTGCAGTGGATAAAGGCGTTAGTTAGATCCAGTGACAGGACCTAAAGAATGTGAGTTCAATACCTGGTTAAGGCAATGGAGAACTTGGAAAGGAGAATTAACAGGTGAAAACTGATAACTGACATTCATTAGACATGCCATGTGGAACTAGAACAGTCTACCTCAGTGAGTGAAATAAAGGGTTCAGTTCGACATTCTAACCACCTGAAGAAGGCCAGAATGTACAATGGCCGAAACAATGTGATAAATATTGCAACAAAGATGAGGATGATAGTCTGAGCAATGTAAATAGTAAACAATGACTTGTATAATAAAATCTGACATCGTTTATATCTATAGTAGTATTGGTCATCATCATAGTCACAGTTAATATAGTAACAATTAAAAATGCAATTTATTTACATTTTACGATGAAGTTTCTGTATGAAAAAGTGTGTGAAAGTTGAATTTTTATTTATCTATTAATAGTAAACAGTCTTTGAAATGATTTTAGAAATGAACATGTGTCTAATATAGAAAAGGTCATATATTTTAGTAAATGTCATTATTCATAATTTAAAATAGAAAATACAAGCTATTGATTTAGAGAAGATGGCATGTAGTTTCAGTGCAACTATTGATCTTCAGCCAATTCCTTCCCACTTTTGAGGAATGGCTTCATTTGGCATAGATTTGTGTAGATGTTCTGGCATTTTTGAGTTGACTGAGAGTGACATGTTGCAAAGTTTTATCTTTATATGCTTTCAGGAAAATCATAGGTTTTTGAAATTACTCAAATCAACAGCTACTGTTTGAAAATTCACTTATCACTTTACTATCAATAAATATGTGAGAGGTTTTTTAACTTGGTAAAGAGAAAATAGAAGAAAATAACAAGAAGGGAGAGAAACAAACGTATAACAGTTTATTTTAATACATTATTAAAATGCTTCAGCTGAAAATAATACTTTTAAACTAAATTGTAATTATTTTCTTTTTAGTTCAGATTTTAATTTTTGGTTTTCAAATTAAAAATGAAATGAATGTATTTTAAAATGTCTCAATTATATTTACACAAGTTTATTTACAGAGAAAAAGGTTGGCACAGAATTATTACAAATAAGGAAAGGAAAAGTATATTTAACTCAACTACAAAAATCTACCTGAGAATGCAATTGTGGCCAGTTTTGTTTTTTCCAACGGCGGGGCCCAGTTGGCCCACATTGCATGAATGGACGGGTAAGTGACTCCCTGAAAAAAAAGGGGGGAAATTGTAAAGTGAAGTAAAGACAAAATAAAATTTTAAAAGTAGTATATTTATAATTTGCTCTTTTTATTTAAATTATTTTGAAGAGGCAATTCATATTTTATATCATGACTCATGTTTCCAAATCTCAAATTAACAATTTGCTGCTGCATATTTATTTCACAAATGTAGAATATTTTCAGATAAATCATTTTAAAATCAATTTATTTACATTTCTAGATTCCATATAAACAGATAGGATAGTAATTTCCATTAAAAAATGTCAATCTTGAAAGGTAATTAAATGAATGATAGTATATATTTATTATGATTGGCTAAAATTTGCAAATTAGAATACAATACTCTGAAATGATATCCACCCTAATTGTCTGTTCTAAGGTTCTTCTAATTTAAAAAACTAGCAAAATAAAGTGATATCAATGAATCTATATACTCTTATGTAATTATGAAAATTTTAACATGAAAAGCAAGCAAATTAAAATGTTTTAATATTTGGCTATATTAATAGATTTTCTATTATTTTTTGTAAGAAAATTTAAATTAGGAGCAAACCTCAGAAAAAAGAAAGGAGAAAGTAAAACATGAATCAGTTATTTTAATTAAAAAAGCAAACAATGTTTTTAAAATTGCCTTTTGCAGTATTATTATAATTCCTAAGCACTTCAGAGAGAACTGTATTAATGCTGTTGTTTTGAAACTTTTGCCTGTTTTCTGATAGTGCAATGAAGATCTAATATAATGGAACTGTTGCATATGGAGTTTTATTTATTTATTCAGCAAATAAGAACACAAAAAGAAAAAAAAACTGATTGACATGTAAAAGAGGAATATTGTGAGGATAGCTTCTTTTTTCTGCCAGATACTCAAAGGGGCATATTCATTCTGAAGTGGAGAGATATGTGAGATATTCCAAAAGAAACTTTTCATTTTATTTATTGACTGCTATTTTATTTCTAGACTGCCAGTGGAGAAATTTGACTGAATTTCTCTACTTGATGATGGATGAGGCATCTGATTGCAAAGGTGTAATATGAAAGTGAAGAGATCAAAGAAACATTGTAGAAGATTGAATCTGACAAATCTTCTGGACTTGATGGATTATTCTATGATATTTACTTATTATTGTCAGATATATTGGGACTTATTATATATACAACTAATTTAGTTAGGATGGTTTGTTTGATTGATTTGTTTTTTTTTTTACAGCTTGTCAACATTTTTAAGGTTACTTAAAGCCAGGAAATATTTTTGGATTGGATTATAAGAATTTCTTTGGAAATAATAAAGATTTTGATGATACAGGTCCTACTATTTAACCCACAGCTGGGCACAGAAGAGGTGAATTCATACACATCAAGTTGACAGCATTTGGTATTCCCAATTGGTTACCCATCTAGGTACTGACCAGGCTCAACATTGCTTAATTTCAGTGATTGAATGAGAAACAATGTTGTGGTCATAAGCCTACCTAAGATGGTATTACTTAATGGCTCACTATTTTCATTTGAACACTTACTGATAGAGAAAAAACTGACAGTCACTATAGCATATTATAAATTATAATTCACTGTAAATATTCATTACAAATGTCACTGAGTATTAACCTGGCTTTTCCAAATTCAAACCGATTTCTTTGAATTATCATAACAGGAACTTGGAGATGTGATGATCAAATATAATGGGAAAAAAAACTGCAAAACCTGAAAAGTGGGAATCTATGATATGGAATCAACCAGCAATAACTCAACATACCAAATAAATGAGACAAGATCAAAATTTGTTATAAAAAGAGTAAAATGAAAGTTTATTCAGAAAATAATTTGTGTTTATAATAATTTTAATGTTTTCAGTTTCATGTCATCTGTTTTGTACATTAAAGAAACATCATATTTTCTTAATGAATGATTATCAAGAGTATCTTATTATAATGTTCAGTTCAATTCTTTGTATACTATTGATAATCCTGATATACACTAGTTATACACACTGTGGATAATTACATTTCTGATGAATTAAAATGCTTGCACTGGCACTGATCATGTTAATTTACTAAAACAGATATGAAAACATAAAATCATAATTTTTTAGTGATGGCATTATATTAAAATCATATTTTCCAGAATATTATGCTGTAATTTTTTCTGCAATTGCAAATTATTTTGGACAAGTAGGAAAAGAAAAATGATACATGATAAAAAGAACTTGTGCACATGGATTGTTAATCTAAGATTTAGATGAGTGAAACAGAGTAAATATAATATTTACTGAGTTTGCTTAAACCAGCATGCATAAGATAAAAATCAATCATATATATATATATATATATATATATATATATATACACACAGGATGAGATGGGTAAATTGTTAGCATTTTATATTTTTAATATTGCACATATGCATTGTTTGTTTTTGATTTTAATGACTGCACAGTATAGTAGGGTCAGTTGGAAAAAGTGAGAAAAAAAGTGAGAAAAAAAGTGAGAAAAAAAGTGAGAAAAAAAGTGAGAAAAAAAGCACCATGATACAATTCACTCTGCCAGAAATTTGGGGACAGCATGCTGTAATGGTAGGCATTCACAGTGGAAGCTCCAGTACAAACATTTCAGAGTCTTTGGGTGTCAATCTGAGGACAGTGCAGAGGATTTGGAAAGAGTTGGATGAGTCTAATGGTGATTATGAAGGTATGACAGCTTGGAAAACTCACTCTGATCATTCTGATAAGAAAAGAACTCCCAAATTTGTTGGTGAGGGGCTCAGACTCAACACTCAACAGTGCAGAGGCTTCAGAAAGAGTTGAATGATATATCTCATCATCATCATTGTGTCACTAGTGATGGCAACTTTATGCCTCCATTCATCTTCCCACAGGGTCTCAGACTCAACATGGAGGCCTACATCAAGTGCCTTGAAGAGGTAGTATTACCCTGGGTCAAGAGGGTGGCTGCTGGAAGACCCTATGTCAGGCAACAGAATTCTGTACCATGCCACCCAACCGGAGAACCCAGTCATGGCTGTCAGACAATTTCTGCAACTACATCACCCCTTACAACTGGCCACCTAATTCCCCAGACTGTAACCCACTTGATTATTATGTGTGGGGTGCAGTTGGGCAAGAGATTAACAAAACTCCTTGTAATGTCAAAGATGAACTGAATGCAAGGATTATGGCAGCATTCACCAAGTGAAACAAAGAGACTGTCCAGGAGAGATGCAGGAGATTCTGAAGTTGTCTGGAGGCTGTGGTTGAAGCCAATGGCGATTTTATTGAATAAATTTACTCTTTAGTATTTTAGATATTTTTGTGTAATTTTGGTAAATATATCTGTTAAAATGAGATTATCAATATTATTTTCATTTTTGTGTAATTTAAATGACAATTAATCTATTGCACACTGTGTGTTTTAGAGTAGCAGTTTTTTATTGATATAAATTGAATTATAAGCCAAATCAAAGTTCTTTGTTAAGGATAATTTAACCTTTTTTAATATCAAGGTGCATAAATATTTTCCAAATTTTGAGTGTTTTTTTCATAAGCCATTATCAAAGAAAGATTATTTTTCTTTTTATTAAAAATGCACCCAAAATTTTAAATTTATGCTTTGACAAAAGCAGATAGCCTAAACACGCATACACGCATATATTAGGGTTAATTTCTGCCTAGCAACAGAATAAAGGTCACGTGGGACTCTTATGACACTTTGGGAAGGCAGGTCAAAAGGTTGACTGACCCAATTATCTGTAGCGACAAATGTCTAGACGGAAGCTAGACAGGGGACTGATGTAAGCTGGAACTCGTGCCAAAACTTAAGACACGTAATAGTCAGAGATTCACTCGAGAATCAGTTGCTATCTTGACTTTGAAGAGGCAAGACCTGAAGTCGAAGCGCGGATAGTTTATGAACGGAAAGATAAGACTCATTTGATAGTGATGGAACTTATCCAGTTCAACCCAGGCAACTCCGGACAAGAAATATAACAAGAAGTATTTCTGTTCGAGAACCCCAAATTGAAGACGCAGAGAAATTTATACGCTGAGGATTCAGCCTGTGTTTAAAGAAAAAGGAAAACCAGAGAAGAAAGCATATATCTCTGTTACAAGTTGAATTGTGTAAAGAAAGAAAAAGGAGAACCAGAGAGGATGAAAGTGTATACCTCTGTTATAAGCTGAATTGTGTAAAGAAGAAGAAGGAAAGAAGGAAGAAAACCAAAGAAAGGAAGAAAGTGTACATCCCTGTTGCAGTGAGTCGGGTTTGGAAACCGAACTGTCTACAGAAGAAAAAGGAAGGAAAGAAAAAGGCAAATCAAAGAGAGGAAGAAAGTGTATATCTCTGTTACAGCCGGACAGTGTGTGAAATTGTGTTTGTGTCGAGAAAAGAAAAGAAAGGACAATGATAAAAAAAGAGAACTGAATATAAAAGATAAGTAATCATATTTTGGACCCGTAGTAGAAAGATATACATACATCCATGAATATTATGTTCTTGCAAACACCTTTCCACATGTCAAAACAATAATTGTAACTCCTATCCCATCTCTTTTGTGTATGCGTTGGCTTCTGCATTCATAGTAATTCATACTTATATTTTTGTATGTTCGGGTTCAGTTGAATCCATTTGGAGTTAGGCGAATTTTGATATCCCAACGTAAGTTTTGAGATCTGGTCGTTGGATGTTTTAACTCATACTTATATTTTCTTTTATTTTGATATTTGTATATTTGTACATATTAAAATTCTTGTATCAAAAATCGTTAAGCCTTATTTTTCATCCTTGTATTGTGGATCAGTATTCGTGTTGAAAACGAAGCGGACCTGGGAAAGATTACTGTTCGATTATCCCAATCGAACAGTGGTCTTAAAAATATTTTTGTTTACCAATTGTCCATTGTCACGACCTGGGAGAGATAGCTTGTATTTCTCCACAGGTGTGAGAATGTATATATCTCCTAGTCGGCGTATGATCCATTCGTCGATTGGGGGCATATGACAATGCGTTATGTGTTAGTTTTAAATATTGCACCATCATATGTTAATTTGCAGTGCACCTTTCTTTTAATTATAAAATATATTTAATATGCTTTTACCTAAATTTAATGAAATTTTATCAATGAAAGGTTGTTTATTTCATATGAAGGTGTGGAATCTTCCATATTAACCTTACACCCCTTTCGGAAAAATGTTTTCTTCTATAAAACAAAGCCTTAACCAATCAACATTTCGTTTCAGTAAAATTCAATCTTCTATTGGTTAAAACTGTAGCAAAGTTACAACAGAACCTTTTCCTGCCTAAAGTCCCTGGAGCTGAATTTTAAACACCCAACTCTATATAAACAAACACATGACTCAATTTAGTCAGTCGTCAAATTTCAAGAGATCCATACAAACTCCATACTGTTCAATTTAATGATTCGCAACCACTTAAAGTTTCTCAACAAACTCAACGCAGTATTCAAATAACCATTGCCCGCGTGGATATGCATCACCTACAATTGACTTGAAGAGTGAACATTTTCACTATGTCAAAGTAATTGTACATTCATCAATTTAGCCTATCAGTTAAAGGCAAACAACTTTTAGCAACTTTAATTCTGACTCATAAATAACACACATACACTAACAGTTGAACAATACATTTTGATATTTTACTACGCAGAAACTAAAAATTATTTTAATTTTAATAACAAGCTGAAGGCATTTACCATAATTCTGCACGAACATTACTCACAAGATTATCTCAATTACCAAACCAACAAAAGTTTTGTTTATTTTGCATGTGTATTTATTGTATAAATCTCTTTATTGTTGATCTCTAATCACGTTGTTCAGTCATTCCTTGCTATGCAATTGTCCTTATGTTCTTTGTGTAATCTATTTGTTATGGGATAATCCAAATTGCAAACACGCATAACTTTCACCCTATAAAAATTTACCTTCTGATACACCTCACTCAGCATACGACCTGCGACAAAGGTTTCTAATATTTGTAGTTATCAATAAGTATTTGTTGGATATCTTGATTTTATGATGTGTAGAGATATTATCAGATAAATGCAAGTTAGTCAATGACATAATGCGGTATCTGATATCAACTGCATTAAATGTGGATATGATTTGAACCAGAATTGTTTGTATGTTATTACTGACAGTTCTTGCCAGATGCCACTGCTTATGACAATTATGCATCTGTGGTTGGCTATTATACTGTCTGCAGTGGATGATAAGTCTTTTCATTAGGTATTCCCAGTATATACATGATATATGACGGATGCCAAATCTTCCCACAATTTCAGAAATGGAATGCCCAATTTCTCTGGCATTAAGTATCATGTCCCATTTAAACTCTAATAATAAATGTTACAATGGCAAGAGCAGCCTAGAAAGTGTTCATACCAGATGTTTGAGCACAAGTGATATAGGTCTGAGCATTTCTATAACATCACAGTACAGAGATACTACTTCCACAAACTGATATCACATAAGTTTTATCATATCAGTGTATTTTCTCACATTGCCCTTTTAAAAACCTGGTGTATATTATACATTGTAGCATTCAAGTGTAAGTAAATTTAACATGTATATCCATAATTTTTGTTGAATAATAGTCATTAGCTTAGAATAAATCATATGGCTGAAAATATTATGCATCTGCGTGTGGTTTTAGTAAATGTATATTTTCATGGAACAAGTCTTAAACTGATTTTATTTGTTATTGTATGTGTGTTTGTATATATATATATATATATATATATATATATAAGTGATCATTGAAGTCAACACTTAGAGGCGACATTCTGTTTCATGCTAGACGTAATTGTCAGGCCACTAGTATTGTTTTTTTTTCTCAGCTATTTATATATACGGGTCAGTTGTGCATTGTGGGTAGTCTATTTTGGTGGTTATTTTGCTGGAAGTCGTTTATTTGTTTATTTATTTATTTGGGTTAAATTATTTTGCTTGTTTTATTTATTTTTATTTTTTATTTTTATTTCTTATCTTATATATTTATTTTAATTTTAATCAGTATTTTATTAACATAGTAAAATTTTTTTTATATCGCTTATTTAATAGTTTTGTTTTAGTTTGGGAAGATAAAGTTATTTATTCAATTTTGGGGTTGATAGTTGTAGTTTATTCTAATTATTATTTTGGCGGGATCAGTTTTTAATTTGTTTATTACTTCATTTATTTATTTGGATTGATTATCTTTACATGTTTTTTCTAACAGTTAATTAATCGGGATTGGTTGGTTAGTTTGTTTATTTATTTGGATTAATTTAGATTAATTTATTTTACTTGTTTTTTATTATTTATTTATTATACTGTATATTTTTATTTACTCTTTTTGGTTTTTGATTTTTAAGTAACATAGTATTTTTTTATCACTATATAACAGTTATAGCTATGTTTATCATCCGATTTTTGGTTTAATTTTTATAGTCTATGGTCATAATGGTTTGTTAATTTGTTTATTATTTACTTTATTTATTTAGGCTCATTGATTTTTGTTTTTTATTTATTTATTCTATTTCGTCTATTCTAACGGGTGTGATTTGGTAATTTGTTTGGGTTAATTTATTTTACTTATTTTATTGTCATTTTTTATATTTATTTATTTTATTTTTTTTATTTTTTTTCAGTTTTCAATTTTTAAGTAACGTAGTAAAAATTTGTTTTCATGTCTGCATTTTGAGATGACCTTGGATCGTTTATTTAATAATATATTTTGGTCTGGGAAGGTAATGATAGCTATTTTTTCCTCCAAGCAAAGTTTTGGATTGGTTGCTGTAGGCTGATGATCTTTTCCTTATTTTCCAAGCTATTTTTGGTGTGATGTGCATTTTGTTTTTAATTTCCCAGATATACTTAGAAAGCATTGTGCTGTTAGCATATTTACTATTTGTGAAAGATGTTTTGTGCGCATAATTTCTTTGTTTCCAGGGTCCTTCAGTTACTCCGATGTATACTTTTTTTTTATTATCTGGTGATTTTATTGTGGCTTGGTATATTACATTGTGTTGTAAGCAATTACTGTTTAAGGGACATTCGTTCTTTATTCTGTAGTTACATGTAGGTTTAATTTGTCTGTGTGGTTTGTTGATAGTTTCCCTGCTTTTTATTATTTGTGCTATAAAACAATAACACATTTAAAAAAAAGCATATTTCAATTTGCATTTAATTTTTTCATCTCAAATGCTATCCGAATTTTACCAAAAACAAAATAATTTCCATGCCTGAAGATGACTGAATGCACAGCTGAAAGTACTTGCATATTAAAAAAAGACCTTATACAGCTTATAATTTAAAAAAAAACAAGGATCATAACATTCATTGAGTGATTTGTAGGTTAATGCACCTTTAAAATTTTGTCTACGAAGGGATTTCGCCATTTTACATCATTAACTTTACTAATCTACTTTTGGTATGAATGATTCATTGTAATATATATATATATATATATATATATATATATATATATATATATATATATATATTTAGTTGGATTGATGTGAGTTTTTATCTGTTTGGTATAAATTGTGTTAATAGGTATTTGTTTTTTATGTCTGCATTTTCTAAATGCAGATATGAAAAACAAATGCCTATTATTACAATTATAAAATTTATACCAAATGGATAAAAAAATAAAAATAAAAATACCAACCAACACAACACTGTTGCATAAACCACCATTGACCCTATGAACACAAAAGGGAAACAACTGACACCATAACACCATTAATTATTTTCTAATTCAAATTACCATCATAATGATTATAATTATTGTTATTACCATTCCACCATCATTACTACAATTACTTCTACCATTTTACCATAACTATTTACTGCTACAATTGTTATTATCATCACCCTCTCCCCACCACCATTACTACCACACCACAATTACCATTGCCACATTAGTCCACAATTACTACTGCACCACAATTACCATTACTGCATTAGTCCACAATTATACTTCCTTTCCCCCCAGCAAAATTAATACCACTGCATAAATACCAATAAGTATTATAAATTGGAGTTTCTACCATTTACATAAGCGTAATCGCCAAAAACAACCAAATAACTGGCTTTAAAATAATAACAAAACCCATCTTAAGATAAAATAACAAACAGATGGATAGAAGGTGTGTGAACATGTGTGCATATATATATATATGTGTATGCAAGAAAACATTATCCCGTGAACAAAATAAACGAATAGTCTGTGCATTGACACTGCAACTTGGAATGAAGTTCGCTATGCAATCTAACATTGAATACAGCGACCAATTGCATATGTATGCATGCAATGACATGTATATTTGCATATTTGCATATATATGCATATATATATATATATATATATATATATATATATATATATATATATATATATGATCAAATATTTAATAAATCCCCACAAACTAAAGAAATTGTTTTTCTTTCAATTATATAATGATTGTAATAGAAGCTTTTCAATTCAGTTTTGTAGCTAGAGCTGGAATTATCCATGTATTTATCATTAAAATCTGTTTCAGAATTGTTTCTCTTTTAATTAATTTTCACTTGTGAAAGTATAAATGATAATTGGAAAGGAGAAACTGGAAATGATAATAAGTTCAAATATTTTAAAATTATTTATGAGTGAAAAGGAGAAACTGGAAAAAAGTGATAAATGAAAAAAGAATATATATAAAAAAGAGCAAAAATATAAGGAATGAAAGAAAAAGAATATAGAAAATGGGGGAAAATGGAGGAAAAAAAATCAGTAGAAAAAAGAATAAGTAAAATAAGGAAAAACTGAAAAAGAGAAATTAAGAATGTAAGACAAAGAAAAAAGTCTAAAAGAAGAATAAAAGTAAGAAAAAGGAATGAATGCCAAAATGGCAAATGAACTGGAGAAAAGAATGAATGAATCATTCTAAGGTAGCATAAAACTGAAAAAATGAGAGACACAAGACTTGTGTATATATTACACAATGAATTTAAAATCTGGAAGGATGGGCTTTAAGCATCAGAGATTGAAAGAGGTTAGAAGCATAAGAATGGCTAAAAAAGGTTATCTCAGATAAAGGACAGAAATAGCAACAAAAGTTCCAATGACCATAATATATACACCAAAAGCAGTTTATCTGTTTTCCTGTGCATCCCACACTTTGCATCACTCAAATATCTGCAAACAGAACAAATTTATTTTTGGTAAGTAATTAAACACTGATCAGATAATGATGCAAGACATTAAAGTGATGTCATCTATGGCTACAAATAAACAGAAGGGTGTGATCAATGAGAAGTAGATTGTCTTTAATTTCAACAATTAAGCATATTGATTCTGCAAAAGAATAAACTGACAAAATGTTCCCGATTTTTACATCAGAATTCAAATAGTCAGAAGAATGATAAAATCTGCCATGTCTTACAAATATAAACAACTTTTTAATCCAAATGATAAATTTTATTCCTTGTATCATTTTTGTATTAAGAATCACCAGACAAGTAATTTTAATGACAACCATTTCTTATTTTACTTATTAGTTATAATAAAGCACATACATACATACATATACATGGTACCTGCTTTTATTATTAAAGTTAATAGTTAATAATTTGAAGATTTTATAATTTTTACACAAAGTATTTATGAAGGTGTCATCTCTTATTTTTAGTAATTGGAAACACACACACACACACACACATATTTATGGGAGTGTTAAGGGATACCAAACACACATTTCAAAAATTGCAATGATACATGTGAAACAGTCTGTTAGTGGGTAAATAATAAAGGTTATTTTTATGTGTATTAGAAAGCTCTTTTAAAAGTATTTAAAATTGAGCACTCATGTATACATAAGAAATAGGAATATATATATATATATATATATATATATATATATATATATATATATATATATATATATGTGTGTGTGTGTAAATCAGAACAAAAAGTTTGTAATGTTTTTAAGTGAATTTCAAAGACAATATTTAGATATTTATACATAGATTTATTCAACCACATAGATACTAACTTGTTCCTTCATAATTCCTTCCTCCTAAAACTTGATACCTTTCTGGCTGATGAACTGATCCAAGTGGTTTTACAGGCTTCTAGAGAATTGAAGTTGTTCCCATTATAAGAATTTTATAGGAATCAAAATAAGTGGAAATCTGGAGGTGGAAGGTCAGGTAAATAAGTTAGGGGTACTAGCACATTCCAGCTAATTTCTGTCAGGTTTGCAAAGAGATGGAATGCAACACCCATCCAACTAGCCAGTTCTTGACAATTTTCATTGATTGCTATCTTATTCAGTCCAGTTTTATTTCATCCATGAAATTTTTCCCATTAAATTGTGAGGCACACAAATATCGTAGCGATTCATGTACTCAAAATCTTTCAAATGCCTTACAACACTCATGAGATATGTGGATTATCTCTGTGATGTCATATATCATGTGATCAAGATTATTTTTAATCAGTGTTTTGATTTGATCATCACCAATGTCTGCAAGCCTGTAAGAATACTCTCAGTTTTACAGATCAAAATTTCCACTTCTGAACCTAATAAACCACTTACAAATAATACTCCCAGCTATGGTACTATCTCCATAAATGGCACATATCTTTTTTGCTATTGTACAGCATTTTTCCTTTATGGAATTAAAAGAGGATCAAAGGATAAAAATGCATCACATTTTCTTCCATTTTCAGTTTAAAACATTTAAGAACTACAATCTACACATGACTCATATAGAAAGAAGTGTTGAAATTTCATCTTTTCAGATTATATATATGTCATAATTTTCAGTCACATGTGAAACACAATCGCATGTTCAAATGCCATCCACTGAAAAATGCTACAAACTTATGCAAATATGAGAATAAAAATGAATTAAAACTTCTTCACAATGTATTAACATGAATGTGGAAAAGCAAATACTGTTCATGACTGCAATGACAGAAAAATGATGAAATATGATACAACCATCTTCGTACCTCACAAACACCTTCAAAAATCCTCAAAATGACCAAGGACAGCACATTCCAATAGATACATGCAGGGGTTAGCAAAGTCAGCAGACCTGTTGCCAAAATTCCAAATCCAAAAACATATTTGCCTCCAAAACGATTTGCAAGATAACCTGTAAATAATAAAAATAAGTGATTTTAATTACATAAATTTAAAAAAAATGTCTATCCACTAAAATTGACAGTAACTGAAACTTCAGAAATTTCTTGACATGAGTTAGCTTTAAATCCAGGAAGCTAATGTTAAGTTCAATTATTTTTCTTTTTGTGTCTCTCACTTTGATTCTGAATACAAGTTTACTCTTCTCAATACAACTTTACACTTAATTTAGATTTTATTAAATTAATTTCACTTATTTTAATAGCTTTTTCCTCAGATTTTTCCCAAAAATCTATTATGGAATGTTAATGTTGTCATTAGAAATTTTATTTTGAACATATTTTTCCAAAACACTGATCATTTGAAGCATAATGCGTAAAAATATTGCATACGGTCATCATTAATTAACAAAGCATTAGAATACAATCAAAAGAGAATGCTTCAAAGGCTGATTCACTTATTATGCACATCTATGGAAAACCAATCTATTTGTGGAATTTGATGACTTTTACTTCTGGTCTTTAATATTTACCACATAGATGGTGTTAAAAAGTTGTGGCATGACTCACTTCACAAAATCTGACCAAACATCAAATATTTTTAATTTAAGAAGTGATTAATAATCCCTTCTTAGTCATATACAAAACTTTTTAGAATTGTCTTATATATATATATATATATATATATATATATATATATATATATGGTTGAATAATCTAGACATATGTTTATTTTTATTTTAATTTTGTCAAATTCACAGATCAGTTTCTTCAGAAATTGATCCATGAATTTGAGAGGATTAAAATAAAATAAATAGACAAAACATTATTCAACTAAACATATCCTGAAGATATCCTGGCTACACACACACACACACACACACACACACACACACACACACACACACACACACACACACACACACACACACAACCATATACACACATATATATTAAAAATGCACATAATACTCTATGTTGATTACCCAACTCAAAGTTTCATGCTCTCTCTCTCTCTCTCTCTCTATCTATCTATATATATATATATATACATATATATATATATATATATATATATATATATATATATGAAACACAATTTTAAATTTGCTATATGCTTCTAGCTTTGTAATGTTTCATATTGTTTTTGTATTAGAGCTAAATGAAAAGCCTACATACAAACATTTTGTATTGTCTTCTTGAACACATACAATCTGATTAATCAAGAAAAATGAGTTCTTTGTTGAAGTTGTGCATTCCTCATTATAGATAATCAATGACCAATATTGTCCTTCAAACAGATCTTTGACTAATTATTTATAATACTAATTTGTACTTGCTGGTGACATTAATAGACTAAGATATTGAGGAATTTGGCTGAAACCATTTGATTGATTGATTTTTTTTACATCTTATTAACCCTTTGTGGGTTATTTAAAACAGAGACATATTTCAGATTGTAGGAGGATGCTTACAGTTGTTCTCAAGTGCACTCCCATCTAAGTACTGACTGGGCTCAATATTGCTTGTTTTCAGTGGCTAAAGCTAGCAGAATAGTTAATAAAGTGTTATTCATTTAAAAATTCAAGGAAATGATAAATCTATGATGATAGAGAACATGTATATAGATGTGAATTGTGACAGAATTATTAAATAATATAAAATAACTTTGACAGAATTTGAGAGATGTTTCCTTTGCAAAGTTTAAAATAATAATAATATTCCAGATCAAAAAAGTTCTTCTGATCAGAACATTTTTTATTCAGAAATAACTAGAGTTGAAATGAAATTGCATTTCCATTCATCATAGATGCAGTCTGAATCACTTTTATCAGAAACCAACAAATGTTACCAAAAATAATTAAAAGTACCTTTCAGTTATCTATTCAATACAAACATTAGCCAAAGACGTTTATATTGAAATAAAAATGTTTTATTTATCAAAAGAACAAGAAAGACAGAGACTGAAAAGATCCTATGAACTAAATAGTCTTATCTTGAAGAAATAAAAATGGAGTAAAATAAGTTTTACTTAACTAAAAGTTAACTACTAATTTAGTCTTGACAAATAAAAAGCAAGACAGCCAATCTAGAATCAGTGCATTTTCGGAAATGTTTGTATTTTTTTATTGCTGCTACAAAAATTGTCCTTATTGATTTAACAATCAGTAACTGAATCTTGCATAGAATTTTATATAAAAGAAATAATTCTGAGTAAACATTGATGATTTATATGTAATGAAGAAACCCAGAACTTATGAAAATCAGAAAAATCTGCTAACAGTGAAATTGACCATGTTTTATTTGCTATTTTTGCATTATAATAGTATCTATCCAGACAAGTGTTAAATGCAAGTATGGCTCAGTTCTGTCTCAGTTTTAGGGGTCTGTCCTTGGCATCTAACCTATCATATACATTTCCAGAAGCTAAAGGCATATCAAGTCATGAAAACACTATTATACAAGAAAACTAAACATATAAAAATTAAAAGTTGTCCTTGTTTGAGGCTTGAAAATTAAGGTAAGCCTATTCATAATGGAGGTTTGCATGTAAGCCTATTCATAATGGAGGTTTGCATTCACAACTTTTAAAAATGCTAATGCTTTTAGCCTACTTTAATTTAGTTTTTCCTGTTTTCAAGATGTAAAATAAAGTTATTCCTTATATGAATGCATTCAGTGTTTTATGATTATATAAAAAACGGAAAATAACTGACCTTTCTCATTGTTCTAGTTAAAGAGATTGTCTTTGAAATCTAAATTAGTAAAATCTACAATATTGTCAGTGGAAAAAGTAATTTATAAAATTCACCACTTGCAAATAATTCAATTGCTTTCTTCTATCTAATAAATAAAAAAGTTTAGAGTGAATATTCATTGAATCTACATAACCCAAGAGGAATCATTGGTAATGAATCTTATGAACAAGTAACCCTTTATTTATAACTAGTTATTTCAATCTGCATTACATATTGATGATATTTCAAATTCTTATCCTTATCTTCATATTTTCTTGTGCAGAGCAGATTAAATCTACTGTTATTTCTTATCTCAACTAACGCAGTGAATTAATGGGATATTTTGAACAGTATATTGTTTTTTTCTGATATAAACAACTCTACTTCTTTAAAAGATAATAGCAAAAATAAATATAAACAAGCAACAATGTTACTTGGTTATTTTAGATACTACACTTTGATCATGATCTATAATTGTAAAAACAAATTGAGCAAATCCATATACATTAGTTACATATCTACCTCATGTTTTGTAGCAGTAAGTTAGTTTCAGAAACTATTTTCTTTTTCTATTGACAAAGAAGAGAAAAAAAAATAATTGAAATATCACTAAATAGAGAAAATTTTTCATATCCAGCAACTGGTTATTAGATTTATTTTGTATTAAAGCAACTGAAAAATGCTGGTATCTGAAAACTCTGACTAAAAACTCTCAATAATATCTGTTTTAAAGATAAAACTTGGGTTCAAACCCAACAGGAAGATTCAAACTATCCATTGCTAAAGAGTTGAAAGTGGTTTTGATTAGTAAAAGTTTCAGAAATGATAACTGACCTTTAAGATCTTGGCAGTGTAAGGATGCAGTTGTACATAGTGTTTGGTGATTTCATTAAAATAATAATTGATATTATTGTTGCTATCTAGAAATTTATTTGTACCACTTTAATTTTTTTTTTTTTTTGAGTCACTGGCTTTTGTTTTTTTTAAAAAGCCAAAGAGATTATTCATGAAAGATGTTTGAAAGATGGCAACAATACCTCTGTTTAGAATTTTTTCTTTTTTAATGTGTTGATCTGGCAAAATAAAACTGCTCAGCAATAATGATTGTAAAACCATTTTGTTTTTAGCAAGAGAAATACAATTCCAAGTCATGTAATAATATTCAGTTTCTAAAATAAAAGTATTTTTATTGTCTGTTTTGTTAATGAGGCTTATAGAAAATCTTAAAATCAATAAGTATTTTGTGATTGTTGGACAGCACCTTCAAAAATAGATGTCTGCTGCATGCATTGAAAATTGATAAAGCAACTGAGAGAGGGTGCTAGTGTCATTGACATGGGAGATGAATTTGGATCAAATAAAGGGAAAAAAACAAAAAGGAAAACTAAGAAAATTTAGTAAAATAACAAAAGCAATATTAGCATTACAATAATGATTTATTGGTTTAAACACTAAACTTGAAGTTACAAAAATGTAAATGTTTATGTCAAATCAAACCCTTTGGCTATCTGTAGAAATAAAATTAATTTAAAACTACAGGAAAATACTTTTCTCTGCAGAATGATATGCCTTCTCTTAAAATCTGAAATAACCATGTATATTTATATGCCAATTAAAATTTAAATAAACTCACTCATCTGGTTTTCTTTAGTATCTATTTTATTTCCCTTTCAGATATGATTCAAATACAAAAATGTATTTAATCTTTCTTAAAGTTATTAAAATTATTTTGCCTTAAAATATCTAATAGACTCAAAATTATTGTTTGAAAATGTGTTTGATTTATGACCTAAAGTAAAAAATGTTTCCAGTTTTTTCTAATTAAACAATATAATGTTTCTAAATTAATTTAGCAAATTATAAAATTATTTATTGCAAAAAATAAAATACTTAATTTTGAAAAAATTAAGAATATTTTATTTAAATATTAATTAATATCAACAATACTTTTCATACTTTAAATGAGCTGTTAAAATTGCCTTATTGTTCTTAATTATCTTGTTCCAAATTTTATAAAAATTATTTCTATTTTTATCTATATTTTCATTGCTACCAAATACAGGATTAAATATTATATTAAACTATCATTAATTATATTATGTTCAAGTTTTTATTTAATAAAACCTTTATGATTTCTTTATATAAGAATAATTGATTCTTCCCAATATCAATATATTCGCACCAATAGCTCAGGTAAGTTGATTAGACAACATGGAAAACCTTTTAAAAATGCCAAAAACTGTTAACATTTTCAATAACAGCATTCATTCTCATTTGTTAGACTTATTACAGATGACCATTGATTCAAAAGTGATTAATTTCGACAATGCAATAGAAATTAAATAGAGTAACACTTGTCAAATTTATATCTGTTTTATCCATTGTTTCTAAGTTGAGGACAATGTCAACCAAAACTATCTTGTATCATTGTGATTGCTTACACTGAATAAGATTCAGGTACAAGCAAATATACTGTGGACTTTGTCCCATGAAACCTGTTGTTATAAATGAATAACAAAAGGAAATTTTCAGGCAATAATGGGTTCAGAAAGCTCTTGTCATCAAATAATCAATAAGCTCACATAATTTTAATTTTAATTTAATTTAATTTTAATTTTAAATATCAAACTATTTGTTGTCATTCTATATATTTTATTTTTAGAATTTTAAATATTTCACTTTTATTTAAATTGGATCTAGCTACACATTTTCATAAAATTAATTGAAATAAAAACAAGCAAAAAAGATCAATACAAAAAATAAAAAAGGAAAAACACCAGAAACCAAAAAGGATAAAAGAGAAAAATAGAAATTTCAGAAGAAATTTCTGAAGATGTTGGTATCTTCATTTTGTGAACAAATCTTTGAAACTCTTCCATCTCAATTCATTTTTTATCACTTTCTTTTTAAAATATAAATCATATTTTACACATTTCTCATAAACAGGATGTATCTGCTGTGATTTTCTCATATTACAATAAGTTTATTTCAAAGTGCAGTTTGCAAAAAATAGTTTCTTTATTAAGAGATTTTCTTTCATTCATGAATATAATTTTTCAAATTCTTATTTTAATAATTTTAAATAATGAGATTTTTTTGTTTCACTCCCATTGAAGTAAATATGGAAAAAAATAATTAAAAAACAGCTCTGCTTGAAGTTATTCTATAAGATATCACAATAAACAATTACAATTGTGTTTACACTATTATAATGATTTCGAAATTTTGAAAAGAAAACAAAACAAAATTTCTTTTGTTTCTAGTCTAGATTAGTCAGACATAAGGCCATAGTATTGGAGCACCCACTAAAAAACAAATATTTGTCTGTTTCATTAGATGCTATATAATGATAAGAACAAACAACAAGTAGAGAAATCCTTGATAATAATATTTTCTTTTAAATAAAATATTAAGATTTGTAAAAGCATTCACTTTTTATGCTTCTCCACCCACATTGCTAAAAAAATCAAATTTGAAATTTTATCATCTTCTACTGATAAAAGCAGAATGATTTGCTCATAAATTTTTTTTTTTCAATTTTACCCTTGACTCATCCGAAGTCATTCCACTTGCTTATAACTCTGTCCATAGTCTCTGCTATCATTTTCGAATTTGATCCTCACAAAGCATGTCAACTCAATAGTATCCCTGCAATTGTTTTAAAGAAATGTGCTCATGAGCAGACTCCTGTTCTCTCTATCTTCACCCCCCAGAAGAGCAACTCACTGTGATTTATTGTTTTCATATTTTCCATTGACAAGAAGTGGAATGAGTATATTGAATCCTTTGCTAAGTTTGCTGCTAGGAACATTGATTCACTATGTTTGTGCTTGACAATTTTTTCTTACCAGAAACTATCTAGCACATTTACATGTCTACTATTTGTCCATACATTCAATATTGCGACCACATCTGGTTTAGTATTTGTCTTTTATATCTACAGATCCTTGACAAAATCTAAAGAATCTGACACTTTAGCTTCAGTTACTCTCCCACCACTGTAATGTAGCTTCCCTGTGTCTTTTCTGTAAATATTTCTATGATAATTGTTCTTATGGCATTTCTCTTTGGTACCTTGTCTTTATGAATTTAAGTGCAATATTAGATTAGCAGTTAAGTTGCATCATTTTACAGTTGAAATTGCTAGTTCTATGCTAATTGTTTCTTCTCCAGCATTTCTCACTTGTGGAATTCTCTTCTGGTTTCTTACCTTCCTGTTAACTTTAATCTTCAAAAATTCAGTTGCAATGTTAATTCCTGTTATCTGTCTTCCTGAATCCTGTTTATTTGTTGCATTCTGTTCCTTTCACTTTCAGTAACCCTTTCATCTTAGTGTAACAAGTAACATTCAAGCTCATCTGACCAACAGTAGAAACAACTTTCTTTTTTGTTACAATTTTGTGTCATTTTTTTTTTAACTATGACAGTAAAAACCTTCAAAATCTTTGATGAGAACCAATTATGTGATGAGTTCTGATAAAATTTCTAGTTTACAGATTGTGCAGTTAACTTACACAACCTATTTTAAATCTGAAAAAAAAATTATCTAGTACCTGTCCTTATATCTGTGCTTGTCTATATAAAGAACTAACAAAGCCAAAACATCTCACCTATCACTACTGATCATCATTGAGATAAGTCAACTTTTCCTGCAACACATTTTCTTTCTTCTAAAAAGAGCTTTTATTGAATTTTTTTTATATATCTGCATTTTAAATAATATGCCCATTAGTGTTAAGTGAATTTTGTTAAATGTATTTTATATGTCTTTTGCCTTGTTTGTATGTGTAAACTATTACATATATACTAAGTTTAAATAAATATCATTGTTGAAATAATTCTTTTCTTATATTGTCCCTCCAAAGTCCTTAATATCTTCAGTTTCAGTCCTTAGAGTTCAAAGAACATAATATTGATTCAATTAAGTAGACAAGTATTTAAACTTAGTCAACTTTTCAGTAAGCCCACAACTCTTATCATTTTTAGTTCTACATATCTGTTGAGGAGAAGTTATTAAATTATATCAGATTTATACTTAGTCAAACATTCTTAGATTGATAATAACTAGAGAAATATTATGATGGTAATACATTCAAGTTGTATTCCTCATTTTCTTACTTCCATGTTTTGAACATTTACCTTAACAGTCAACATTGCCTCAATCAGAACAACTTGAACTTAATATGCAACTTTATTTCTTTGAGTAAGCTGACTCTGAACATTTGCATCTCTTTTCATTCAAGAACTTCTTCATTATTTTATTCTTATAATAAAGAACATTCAAATCTTGATTTATTTCTATTACAGAAATTGCTTTGTTTTCTAGTTGCCTTTGGCATCGAGACAAGACAATGAGTAAACACTTGTTTATTCCATGATGGTTAGTAGTAGAAGAGGGTTAGTTATTATCAGCAACTAAGGGAGTTAATTACTCCTTATTCTGGAGAGTTCTTTTAAAAGAGATTACAAGGTAATACAACATCACCCTTTCTTTATTCAAGATTGATTAATGCTTTATATGTGATGTAATACCTGAAAGAAAGACAATGTTTTTTTTTGTTTTGAATGTTTCAGAGGTTTAGTCTCTGTGTTGTTCTGATTGTCCTGTCTGAAAAGCGTCATGCAGTTCTTGACTGGGGGTGGTCATACCATTTTGTTTGCAGTGACAGCTTGGTATTTTGTGCTTTTTTCATCTTGATGTTTGGTGAGTGTGGTGTACTGTATGGTATTGTTGGTGGTTGGTTGCCATCAACATAGAGGTTGGGTCTAGTCAACTCTTTCCTGGCAGGTCTGAGGAAATGTTGGTTCCTGTGATTGTTATATTTCACCACGTATGATCTTGGCTCTTTTGTGGCTTGCACAATGACACCTGTATTTTGGTCTTGTGTGTAGACATGGTGACCTGCAGACAGTGGTACATTGGTTCAGTTTGTCATGATATTCCTTTACTCGGTCTCTACTTTGATGCAAGCAGTCCCAAGTGTGTTCATGTCCTGACTGCTGTTTGGAGATGGGATGTTCTCATAGGTTGGTCATTGAGTAGTTCTTCTGGTGATTTGAGGTAGGCTGAGATAGGTGTTGCTTTGTAAGCCATCATGACCAGGTAACAGTCTGTATCTGATTCTCTGGCTTTTATCAATAACTTTTTGTATACTCCCAACATTCTCTCAGTGAATCCATTGGAGTGAGGATAGTGGGAGAGGAAGGGATATGTTTGAAGTTATATTTTGGGGAGAAGTGGGCAAACTCATCACTAGTGTATTGGAATCTGTTGTCACTGTAGACTATCTCTGGTATGTCTTTTTCCTCAAATTTTTGCTTCCGTTGTTTTATTACTGCTACAGATGTGGTAGAATGGAGGAATCTTATGAACAGACTCTTGCTAAACTGATCAGTTGTGTGGAGGTAACCATTGCCTTGTATAGTAAAGAGATCAGTACTTATGTATTGCCAAGCGTAAGATGGGGTCTCATGTTGGAGTAGTGTCTCCATTTAAAGGCTTGGCTGGTGCATCTTGCATGTTGGATGTTTTGTAACCATGTCTTCGATGTTTCGATTACTCTTAGCTTTATTTTCTTGATCACCTGATGGGAAGAATATAGTTGCTGTAGTATGCCTTACTGTAGTGACGCTGGTATTGTAATCTTGTTCCCTTTCAACAGCACACCATCCTGTACAATTCCCACATCTTCTCTGAAGTTCCAGTAGGACGAGAGAGTAGCTGCTTCTCTCTGTTGGTCATCCTACTGTGATGACTTTTATTAACTCATTTAGAGTTGCATCCTTTGTGGTTTCCTCTTTTACAGTTTGTAACTGTGTTGGAGATGTATCAAGGTGTTGTTTTGGGGTTTGTGTTTATTGTATATTCCCCCAGTTGGCATCCTATATGTCTGGGAATTCTTTTAGGACCTGTTACTGTGTTTGAGATTTTGCTTGGATGGTAGATCTGCTGCTTTTTTACTGTTTGGTCTTTTCTGATATTTCAGGGATACCATTATATTAGGATCATCCATATTTGTACTACTAGGTTTAATGTCAACAATCTTAGATTTCTGGACATCTGTAACTCTATCAGCATTGGTTCCTTTGTTTTCCATGTGGAATGTGGAATGTGGCACTGGTGAATTTGTCCATTTCCTTCCCTATGTTGGGACTATTCTGCATAAGTTGTCATGTTGAGGTATGAAAAAGTTCAACAGGAAGTTTGAAAATTATTGCCTTAATGGAAGTAGACAGGCATGTGCTGTTGTCATATACTTGTTTAAAGTATATTCATTTCAAAATTATTGCCTTAATGGAAGTAGACAGGCATGTGTTGTTATATACTTGTTTGAAGTAAATTCATTTCAAAATTATTGGCTTAATGGAAGTAGATATGCATGTGTTGTTGTCATATAATTGTTTAAATATATTCATTTCAAAATTATTGGCTTAATGGAAGTAGACATGCATGTGCTGTTGTCATATACTTGTTTAAATTATATTCATTTCAAAATTATTGCCTTAATGGAAGTAGACATGCATGTGTTGTTGTCATATACTTGTTTAAATATATTCATTTCAAAATTATTGCCTTAATGGAAGTAGATATGTATGTGTTTTTGTCATATACTAGTTTAAAGTATATTCATTTCAAAATTATTGCCTTAATGGAAGTAGACATGCCTGTGTTGTTGTCATATACTTGTTTCAAGTAAATTCATTTCAGAATTATTGGCTTAATGGAAGTAGATATGCATGTGCTGTTGTCATATACTTGTTTCAAAATAAGAATTATTGGCTTATTCATTTGTTGTCATATACTTGTTTAAATATATTCATTTCAAAATCATTGTTAATGGAAGTAGATATGCATGTGTTGTTGTATACTTGTTTTAAAAAATTATTCATTTCAAAATTATTGCCTTAATGGAAGTAGACATGCATGTGTTGTTGTCATATACTTGTTTAAATATATTCATTTCAAAATTATTGCAAAAGTAGATATGCATGTGTTAATATACTAGTTTAAATATATTCATTTCAAAATTATTGCCTTAATGGAAGTAGACATGCCTGTGTTGTTGTCATATACTTGTTTAAAGTATATTCATTTCAAAATTATTGCCTTAATGGAAGTAGACATGCATGTGTTGCTGTTATATACTTGTTTAATTATATTCATTTCAAAATTATTGCCTTAATGGGAGTAGATATGCATGTGTTGTTGTCATATACTTGTTTAAGTATATTCAGTTCAAAATTATTGCCTTATTGGAAGTAGATATGCATGTGTTGTTGTCATATACTTGTTTGAAGTATATTAATTTCAGCCAATGAGCAAACACATCCTGTTATGTGAAGTTCATGTCGTTTTCTTCTTTTTATTTCTTTACTAGTTGCCTTAAATATAGATACAAGATGACAAGTGAAGCTGTTTATTCCATGATGGCTAGCAGAGAAGTACTTTAGTTATTATTAGCAACTAAAGGAGTCAATTGCATCTTAATTCTGGAGAGTTTTATTAAGGGAGTTTATTAGGTAATATAACAGAAATAAACTTATAATTTTAAAGATTTTCAAGCAGAAAAATTCAAATGTTGAATATTTACCTCCAGGTATTTGTGTTACAATATAGCCATAGAAGAAAGATCCCAAAATCATTCCTTGGAGTTCACTGTCCCAATGATATGTAGGCACAGGCTGCAGAAGAAAAAATGTAAAGAAAAAATACCGATTATACATATAAAAATTAAATATATAACATGAGACATCCTTTTACTATTAAAGTGGAATTAAATGTTTCATTTTTTTAACTGCCTCCTTTAATTTCATCAAAAATTCTGATCATAAAGATAACTAAAAAACAAAATGCACTCCTGTCAACACATATGTTATATACCAAAAGAAGGCAAATAGAAAAATTCTTGAAAAAAGGAAGCTAGATAGATAAAAAATTTCATTTCTTTCTATTAATTCATCTGAATTTGTTTCATACCTGTATTATGATTTTATAAAGTAAGAACTTAAAAAAAATCTTATATGTCTTATGTAAGGTTTTCCTCCTCATAATTGATTTCAAGGGTGGGGAGGTAACATCTTTACATCAATCATGTAATAGAAACTAATATTTCTTCTGAACATGCAACTACACATTTGATACTGACTTCAATAATTTAAAAACAAAAAACAGCCTAGATAAAATGTCATCTTCCCTAGTATACAACTATATTTTTAAAAAAGTTTACAAAATTTTATTGTTTTCTAAATTTAGTTTTTTTGGTTCAGATAAATTATAAAACTTGTCTTTCAGCAAATACATCAGCCATTGCAATAAGATAATTTATTTTGAGAAGGATATTTAATCCTGACTATTTTGACAAATCATCCCACTCATTGGCTTGATCTCTGCCAGCTTGCTTCTCAACCAATGATGTCCATTTTTAGATCTTGACATTGTTGGTTCAAACATTTATTGAACCAATTGTATTTGAACACAAAAAATAAAAACTGGTTATCTAAAAATGATAGTGAAATGCCTGTTTAAAAATATAAAAATACTGTTTATTCAATCAGGATTTATAATGTTGAATTAATGCTTCTTCTATGGTAAATCTGATAACTTCTAAGGAATTTTTTTTTAAAACAACAACTTATAATGGTAAATGAAAAGTGGAACTGATATAAACAGGAATCTGTTTTTATCAAAAGTAGATGTTAACTTTAAATTCTTAACTTTAACTCTAGACATCCTCATTCCCATAATTCAAACAATTTTATTTTGCTGTGGGGAGGGTTGCAGGGTCACCAAGCAGCATATTGTTAGGATTTGTTTAATCTCCCAGTTTCATAATCCAACTTCAACACCAACTGTCTGAGGGTGAAAATCAAGGACTCTTATGATGGTGGGTAAAGTCTGGGGTTCTTGGGGTTTCTGATTAATGATTTTTCTTCTCAATTCATCACTTCCCAGGCCATCCAATATTTGGTTGGCCAATCCTCTGTCCAGTCTCTATATTGTGATTTCATTATCTCAATTTTCTTTCACCACTACTTAAAAACGTAGGGTCACACATCATCAGTTATCTAACTTTGACCAATCTTCAATTTTCTTCACAAGGAGCTTTTAGACCATATATTTATTTTTCTAGAGAAAAATAGATATGAGTTTCCAGTCAATTACCTGTCAAAATTAATCTTCCTTTATCTGAGTTTTTGGTCAGCTCGATTCAAAATTACTTTTAGCAAAATTATGTCCAGAGCCATGTTTTCCTCTGAGGAAAATAGATAAAGGCCAGGATAATCCCTTATGTGTCATGTTAGCCTCTATTAGCCATGATTTTTGCCTCAGTTCTATGTTTATTAAAAAAATTATTTTTCTTCTTTTTCATTGCAGTCTTAATCCATAATAAGTAAAACATTATTTTGTTGTAATATATGTGTATATATCTTTCAATTATTTTTATCTAGCTAGTTTAACTTGATTATAAAATCCATGTTACCCAAATTTGCCTCTTTCAGGCTTTTTAACTTAAGCTTAATTTTAGTAAATAATCATATGAAAATATATTGTATCTCCAAATTGATATTGGCATACAAAAATTATTATAAACATAAATAAGGCAGAAGATTGCATGAGTCAAAAAATAATAGGAAGAAAATATAAAACTCATTAAGTGATAGTTTACGAGTGGAACATTACGCCAACTCTATCTATCAGTTTCTAAGATACTTACAAAGATTAGAAAACTCAGATCATTAGTAACTAAGTAGCACACTGAACGTCACCTTCCTGATATATATATATCTTATTTTACATAAATATATCACAAAGTTGTGCCTTTGTGATATATTTATGTAAAATAAGATACAAACATAAATACATGAAGGTAAACTGATCATTCTAAAAAACATAAAACACTATATAACATTTGAATAATATATATATATATATATATATATATATATATATATATATATATTATTAAGAAATAACATTGGATGAAAAAAAAAATCCATTTATTGCTTAGAAAATTACTTTGTTTACATTTCAGGCATGAAAATAAAATCACATGTGGACGTTGAAAAGTTCTGACATATGTACATTTCTTAAGTATGGTAATTAAGGCTAGTTTTACTGTGATGGCTTTCTGTGTTTTAATGTAAAGCACTCTTAGCTGGAAAGTGGTTTCCCAAATTAAAAAGGGACTACAGGTTCCTGTTGGGAGGCACAATATAGTAATAATAATAATAACAATAATGAATATTTTTTCCAATAAATAAATGGACTGCTCCTCTATCATAATAGTATGGCATAAATATCAACATTTAAATTTTACAAATGGTCAGTTTTCTATTAGCACCTGCAGATTGCATTGTGCATGGAACTCAGTTGTGCTACTGGTGATGAAAAATGTATATTTATAATTAGTATAAATTTTTGCTCTGTTGTTACACATTTTATTAATATCAGCACTCAATGTGTGATTCTTTAGAAATATATAGATATTGTAAATTTAAAATCAAAAAGAAAAGAAAAGCAAAAGGAAATATTTTATTAACAAATGAAACAAATAAAAAAGTTCAGGTGGGCAGTGAATAACCATTAGAAAACAATTGGTAAATGTCACTTGAGCCCAAATGTAAATCTTGTAAATCTCTGGATGGGATTGTGTTCAGCAAACGTTTACAGACATTTCTTCAGGATGTAAACTACTTGAACATGTTGGACCATCATTTTTTTCCACAACTCTCCAGAAGGGTTTTACAATCAATGATTTTTGACAGAGCACCTGTGCATTTTTCACATATGGTTAGAGAGTTTTGCAAATAAAATTACTAAATTGATAGATTGGGAGAGTGGGACCACTGTTTTGGGTAGCAGATTTGGTAGTAGATATTTGTGTGTTTGGGTCGTCATATTAAGAATGCAGTTTGTAGCAGAAAGCCTGAAATATGGGACAAATGTGGTTGAATGGATAGAAAAGTAGAACTCATTTGCTGGATGTGTGAAGTGAAGTGGCCAGAACATGTGATTCCTCTAAGACTGTCTGGTGGGATTTTTGATGTCTATCAGCAATTATGTGAAGAGGAAAAAGCAGACATTGAACACATCAAATTGGCACTTTACACAGCATTCATGACAGACAGGTTTGTCATGCATGAACAGTTCCCTGAACAGTGACTTCATCCAAGGGACATTGATGTGTACTTGGCAGAACTATGCAAACTGGCTGTATTATTCGGGAGTATCAGTGACCATAGCTTGGTATGTGCTTTTGTCAAGGGGTTGCCGAATTGTGTGAAACAGCTCCTTCATGCTTCTTCTCAGATGGAGGTACTGACCATTGAACAGATGCTCACTTGTGCTTGAGTGGTAATGAAAGATGAGAACCCAGATGAAATTTGGCAGTAGCAGCAGCACAAGAGATACACCAAAGAACCATGCAATATGTTGTTATAACTGCAATAAAATAGGCCACATATCTTGAGATTGTCCAGGGAAAAGAGCCAGAGGATAGCAACTCAGCACTGATTTCCTCCCCAGTCAAGATGTAAACTTGGCACTGCCAATGACAGAAACTGTGTGGGGAAGGAAGTGCATTGTGCTAGTGGACACTGGGTGCTCCTTACCATAGTGAGCAAGATGCACCAAATGTGGAAGAAACAAAACGTTGACATTGTAACCATCAGTGATAGAACACAGGCTTGCAGAGTAAGGCCCATCAGTGTACATTGACAACCTGTATGTAAATGAAGATATCATGTCTGCAACTAGTGTCACTGAACACTTGTCACACTTTAGACTAACAAGCAAAATTCCAGAGTGACCAAAAAATGGGGCTCAGATACTTGGCTTAACTGTCTGGCAGGGGGAGACGACATTAGGCTTTGGAAGTGCAAGAATGTGCTTCCTGAAGTCCTAGAGGTGGTCACTAGGAGGAAGCTATTCTCTTTTTGTGGCAAACCTATTGGACACCTCCTAGTCTGTGGATGGCTGAAAGTAGCAGCTGGTGGCTCAAATGAAGAGCAAGCACAGTGACAAAATGTTGCGACAATCAAACTGATGATACTCTGCTTACAAAAGAATCCTGAGAGAGAGTATTACCAGGGTGAAGCAAAGTGACCCATATAGAGGTGAGTGGTGTATTGATAGCAAAGAACTTGATGTGTGAGTTGACACAAGTTCTTTGGCCACTGGGGTCTTGATTGAATTGCATGTGTTCGTTATCGAAGACACATTTGGACATGCAACACATTAACCTTGTGGAGTTAGATGTTATTATAAAGGAGGTAAACTTGGCCATACACTGGGAAGCTAAGACTGTATATTTAAAAACTGATTCACTGTGTGTGTGTCAATGGCTCACAAGCCCACTGACAGGCAAAGTCAGAGTGAGCACTAAGGCTGTGAGTGAGATGCTGATCAGGTGGATGCAAACCTTCTTGGAGTTGCTTAAGGAGTATGCATTAATGGAGGATGTTACCCTCATCAAGTAAAATCAGAACAAAATGAACAGAACCACTAGAGTCCAGCAGAGGTGGCTGGAAGCAATAAAGAATGAGGCAGAACCTGTGCTACAGGTATGTTTTGCAACTAGTAGTAGTATGGAACCAAGTCATATAAGGCAAATACACTCACACAGCAGACACCCTAGTGTAAAATGAACAATGTACTTTGGAATGTCTGGAATTTCTGTCAATTGATGGTGAAAAAGGAAACTGGAAACAGCAGAATTACAACATAGACTAGGGATGGATATTACCCATTACAGTGGTACTTGCAACCTGGCCCTGATAGACTATGGGCCTACCTAGTTTGCCATTTGGTAACCTCTACGACATGAAAATTTGGCTACTGTGATCCAGTGTCTTAACTCTATCTTTTTTTATGAGGAGCAAACCTAAAGAGATCTTGACAGATAATGATATTGCATTTAATAGCAGGAGCTTTAGAACATTTGCTGAGATGTAGGGTGTCCACCTGCATTTCCAATATGCATATGCACCATCTGGAAATGGCATTGCTGAATGATTATACAGATCCATAAACTGGATTGCTGCCAGAAAGCAATGTTCTGTTCAGGAAGTGGTTTACTGGTACAACATTACACCAAAGAATGGTGTCTGTGGTGCAAATGCTCTGGTTAATGCTTTGTAACAGTATGAAAAGCAAATGAAAGTTGTCAATAGGATCCTTCTGCTGAAGCCTGAGTATGAGCAAGGTTGTAGAAAAAAGGGGATGTCATACTAGTAAGAAATCCACCAGAGGCATGAGTAAATGGAGGACAGTGACAGTGACTGGATTTGTAAGTCCCCAAGCAGTTTAAGTGGATGGAGTCTGTGCAATATATATATATATATATATGGTAAGCAGTTCTATGGCAGATGAAATCACCACATCAAGTGATGATGAACTGTACGTACTGGTAACAAAGGATGAAGATGACCATTCAACTGATGTTGACTCTTAACCAATCGAGTGACAGTAACAATAATGAAGGTCAGCAGATCATGTCAGGACCACTTCAAGAAGCAAATGAGCCTGCTGAACTGCTTCTTTGAAGAAGCAGCAGATATAAAAGGCTGCCCCACAAGTTGCTACCTGTGTGGTAGTGAGATCAAAGGGTTGTAGTGGACACAGACTGTATTTCTGGTCTAAGCAACATAAGATCACCTGTGTTGTGCACAGGAGACTTAATCTGTGCAGACTGGATGATGTCTCAGGTATGAATTTTGATAACTCATATACTTACAAGGATTTAAGAAATTTCATTAAAGAAAAGGGAAATTCATTAACACCTGAATTGTGTCATTCAAAGTTTCCATAAAAGATTTCAAAATTGTATTGACAATCTGTTAAAAAATATAAATTTTACTTAATTTTATTTAATGTTTGATTTGTTAAAAAAACTTGGCCTTTATATCTCCTTTTGCCTTTCTTCTATTTTGGGTTTCACATAATGCAGTTACTTCATTTACATTCCAAATCTCTCCTAAATAAATACAGATGGATCATATATATATATATATATATATATTTTCCTTCTTCTCCCTTCTTCATACCTCCCTCCTTTCTATTACACTTAACATTATGCATTTGACTGTTGTGCATTTGTTTATTTATTTTTGAAAATTGTGTCAATCTGAGGACTGTGCAGAGTATTTGGAAAGAATTTGATATTTATCCATTCAACATGATGGTGTTTGGAGTGATCATGTGAGATGGCAATTTTATACCTCCATTTATCTTCACACAGGGACTCAGACTCAACATGGAGGCCTACATCAATTGTGTTGAGGAGGAAGACTCTATGTCTGGCAACAGAACTTTGCACCATGCGACACAAGCAGGAGAACCCAGTCATGGTTTTCAGTCAATTTCTGTGATCACATCACCCCCTTACATCGGGCCACCTAACTCCCCAAACTGCAACCCCCTTGATTATTATATGTGGGGCACAGTTGAGCAAGAGAACAACAAACCCTTGTAATACCAAAGATGAACCAAAGGCAAGGATTATGGCAGCATTCATCAACTTAATCAAGGAGAACATCTAGAAGATTTGCTGGAGATTCTGAAGTCCTCTGGGGGCCATGGTTTAAACCAAGTGTGATTTTATTAAATAAATTTACTCTTTAGTATTTTAAGATATTTTTGTGTAATTTTAGTAAATATAGCTGTCAAAATGAGATGTCAGTATTATTTTTATTTTTGTGTAATTTACATGGTAATTTATCCATCACGCCCTGTATCTATGTATGTATGTATATATATAAGTATATAGCTACTTAAAAATGTCACATATGGGAGTTGGAATTATTAGCAAGATATCTGTTGCAATATATTCATCCTTTAATAAGACATGTATGCGAACACAATGGAAAAATAAAAGTCCATCTATACATTCCATTATAGATATAAATAAGCACACATGCATGCACACACATACACACACATATATATATTACTATGTTCATATAAATGTGCAGTGTATGTAGATACACTGTATCCATTTTGTAGAAATAGGTTAAAAGATAAAATTAATGATCTTCTGTTGATGCATCAATTTCATGCTTGTTATCTTTCATTGAGTCAGATAAAATTCTGAAGCAGAAAAATAGTTGAGGAAGCACTCAAATCATAAATGACAAGTGATGGCATATGCAATGCATTTTTTAATATAGATAACTGTTGGATTGAGTGCAGGAAAACACCTAACTTGCAAACTAAGACTTACATTATATAGTCATTAAACATTATAGAGAATGTTTCCAATCTATCTATGGAAATATATAATCATAAATGCATTTTCATTTGGATTCTTACTGCTCCTCCTCTTTTGGTAATCCCCAGAGGAATACGCATACAGAAATAGAGAAAAATAAATGTCAGTTGTCGTAGTTTAAGGGCAATTCTTATGATCAGTTAACAGTATGAATTGTTATCTCTGCATACCATATACACGGTCCACTGTCAATTTTGGAATAGTCCATCTAATAACTATATAATATTTTTTGTTCTACTGAAGGAGCAGATATAAACATTTCAAAGTAGCACATTTTATAAATCAATATTATAAGAATCTTAAACAAATATTGTATTTGTGAAATAAGGGAATACTCATGTTCTAATTTATTGGGTGAATATTCCTATCTATCTATGGAAATACATAGCCATATTTTTTTGTTGCGGCAGTACTGGCATTAATCTTGCACAAAGCAAGCTAGGACCTGCAGAGGATTTGTTATAATAATCTGAGGAAAGGTTTTACAAGTCCGGATACTCTTCTTAACACCCAGCTTAAACATACATATCCATGTACACTGAGTTTTTTATTAAGATACAATCTCTAGGAAGGTTTCCAATCAAGGCTTGAAACTCCATCTTAATATATATATATATATATATATATATATTGTGTATTTGGCAGCAATCCCTATTTTATGCAATTTTCATTAAAAATGACTGATAAGGTGCTGTGGCTATAAATTATATAAACATTGTCTGAATGTTTTACATATCTATCTTATAGATTACCTAGATGTTAGACCTTTTCTTTCTAAGGCAACCAATATCAAAACAGAACAAACAGAAAAAAACAATAACATTAACATTTTCTACAAAAATAAAATGCATAGTCACTATAAGCAAGATAAATCTCCACTTAGAAATATTATAAAAAAATACACAACTCCAGTTGACAAAAACAAGAAAATTAAATTAACTATTTATTATAAAAGATTTAAAACTGCTAACCTCATCATCAAAAATAATAATTTACCTGCTAGATCCAAATTACAGAGAACCAATATTATTTATGAATTTACATGTCCCTTAAAGAATTGCGTTCATGACTAATTCAAATTCATAAATAATAATATTAGATATACTGCAACATGTTTAACAAGAAGACTCATGTTACATCTCTTTGACCATTGGTCTCATTTAAAATCTACCTGTAACATACTTGTTGATAATACAAATATAATAGCATCATCCACATGTACAAAAAGGCTAAAAGTAATGGAAGCATTATTAATAAAAAAGAAAAAGCCAACACTCAACAATATTAACTTTGAACAAGGCCACAATATGCTGACTGTGTTTTGAAAATAAAACATTCTTATAACTCTAGATACATCCATAAAACAATTCATGAATGAAAAATTATGTAAAAAAAACTTAACCACAGCACCTTGTCAGTTGTTTTAACAAAAATTGCATATATATATATAGTTTTCTGGGAGATTTCAATTGCAACCTGACAAATGCAATCTTTATTACAAGCTCTCATAATCTCCCTGAAACAAATGCATATTTTTGTCATGAATTTTCATTTGTCACTCTGAAACTAAACTGTTTGGTTGTAGAGTTTTGAAAATTTCATACTTGTGTGAAAATGAAATAAAATTGATAAATATAATAATAATAATAATAATAAAAAGAATACATTTTCCCATGATGCTAAGAGTAAAAGAACTGGAAATATGATTACCAGATCTGGCTTTGTAAAATGCTTTTAGATGTAGAATCATGTGGTAATTACTGTGACACCCACTGGTAGTCGCAGCGCCAATATGTGACGTCCTCTGGTCACGACACCAATATGCGACACTGCGCTGTTGACCAGTGGTCAACTCCCAGTTGTGGTGTGAAGCTGTAAGGTTTCTTCCACCAGCATTTGGGGTTGACTCCTTGTCATTGCCACCAGCCTGTGTCCCAGTCAATCTGTTTGTTCCCGATTCGATACCAGCTTTGTCATTCACTTCTAACGTCTGGTTACCGAAGTAACTACTTTGATCTCAAGTCTAACCTATCCACATTGTGACTTTGATCTTAGGTAGACGAAATCAATCAGGCGTCGGGCCATAGTGCAAGCTGAATCCGGGGTGAAGGTGATATCACACAAGCGTAAGTAGAAGAAGCAATAAAACAAAACTCAAGAGGTTCAAATATGTTGAGAAATAACAAATTATCTCTATCAATCTTATATACAGGAGTGAGTAAGCCCGTTTCTATGGATTTATGACACTTTTGCGTTTCTTAAGCAAGTTTTGGTATCTTAAGTTGTTCGTCAATATAACTTGCTTTTGGTAGGAAGTTGAAGTCGGAAGGATGTGGAATTTCTTGGTCAGCTTCTGCGAGGCAACACTCTGACTCTGTCCAGAACTGAACTCCAAATCCAACTGAAACTGCCTGGAGACGTTCGTTTATATGGATACTGACCAAACTCGGTGTGGGGCCTGACGTGGTTTGGGTTCCTCGATAATTCTCGATTTCCAACAAGAATTCTCTTTGTTTTTAGGCCAGGGAGATTAATTACTTCCCATTTTTGGAAGATTAATCACTTTCCATTTCAGGGGTTTCTCCCTCATCCATGAGGGAAGGTAGGAGGAGAGTTATTCTCCTAGACTCTTCCACTTTCACATTGGTATCTCATACCAATCCCCTCAGTGGGTGTTAACAACTTCTCCGTCTTTCTCATACATTCACCTCTGCCTACCACCCATGCTACCACTTGACCAATGATCTCTTGGCAGTGTGGGCGTGGCTAGACTGGCCCTTTTAAAATTATTATCCAGAGTTTTGTTTACAAAATCCTTTTTTCTTTTTTTCATCGTCCAAAACATTTTTTTTCACAAACCCCAGATTGCTAAATAATTCTTATCACATCTTTCTTTTGGGGACACCCAAAATTCACTTAGTCAGGTCTCTCTACTGACTCATCAATCACTATCAAAACCTGACATCTGGCTTCTCTGCTAAGTCAACTTTTAACTGGGGGTCTGTGTTTTACCTGAGAATCAAATTCTTTATTTCTCTCATGCCTTAAAATCCTCTTATCACCAAATGCCCATTTTCGATGATGGTGTGTCTGACGTCAACAGTTTGAAAAAGTAATAATAATAATTTCCTCTACGATTTTCTTCCTCATGCCAGAATTCTAACACATACCAGACAATTTCCCTTCATTAGTCCCAGGAACCAAAATTAAATGATATCTCTGAAAGATAACTAATATCGATTCTCTCTGCCTGTATCGTGGTCGTCCGAAATTTTTTTTATGCTGGCCAACTTTGTTTTTCTTTCTGAATTCTGTTTCCCTTGGCACATCATTCCCTTACCATGACATTAATCAGTTTTGACAGAATCTCATATCTTGCTTTTTCTTATGGATTTTCTTTCTCGTGCAAAAAGTATCTTTCTTTGTAAATAAAATAAAATCTTTTTAATGTTGCTCAGTCTATCTTGTGATATAGCTCTTTCTCACCTTAAGTCTTTCCTGTTTTTAATTTCTATGGTTAATTAGTTAGCCAATTACCATAGCTAAATAGTGTCACATTATGTTCCCACTGGGGAATGTTAGTTTCCCTGGTCCACTGCCAACTGAACTCTCTTTTCACTTTCCAACACATGGTGTTAGCACAGGTCTTCCAAAAGCTTCCACCTATGAAGTAAATCAAGCTTTCTCTTTGGTTGTTTTAACTAAGTGCAAGGCTGACTTGAATGTGGCCATTGTAACTAAGCTTACACTTTTTTACCCTAACTTCTGGATCAAGAAAAAGAAAATGGACATGCTATAACCATGTTTAAGCATCCCATTGATAAATTAAATACAAATCTTCATTTGATTGTTCCAACTCTACAAAAAACCGTTTTGAAACTGCTACATCAATTGCCTGTAAATTTAATGAGGAGAGAGATAATAAGATCTCAAGGAAAACGGTTGCTCGCAGGTTAAAAAATGCAGGATTGCATGCCTGTATTCCAGCTTCAAAGACTCTCATTTCAAAGCGAAACCAAAGGGCACGCCTAGAGTATGCGAGAGAACATGTTGTTTGGACTGACGCACAATGCAATACAGTTCATTTCAGTGACGAGTCCAAGTTTACTATATTTGGTTCTGAGGGCAAAACTTACGTACACCATAAAACAGGTGAAAGACTGTCTTCTCAATGTGTCACGAAAACTGTTAAGTTTGGTGGCAGCAGTGTGATGGTGTGGGGAAAAATTTCATCTGCAGGAGTTGGCCTATCATCCGCGTACATGGCAATATCAATGCTGAGATTTACAAAAGGCTTCTTCAGCAGCATGTGGTACCAAGATTACTCCATAATCTTTATGAATCTCCTATTTTCATGCAAGGCAATGCACCTTGCCACAAGGCTCAGAAAGTTATGGCTTTAAGAAGGAATCGCCCTAATGAAGGGGCCAGCCCAGAGCCCCGACCTGAATCCAATAGAAAATGTTTGGAAGATAATTACAGAAAGGGCTCAGAAAAGAAACCCAAAACCAGGATCACCTATGGGAGTTATTGAAAAATGAATGGGAGGGAATTGCTGCTGATTTTTGCAAGAAATTAATTAGATCATATGGTTGACGATGCAGAGAAGTCGTTGAAAATAAGGGGATGTTTACCAAATATTAAATTTTGTTGATATTTTGTTCACAATCAAATATTAACAAGATCGCTTGTTAACTTTTGTCCAGTAGCTTATTTTCTTTGTTCCATTTAATCTTTATTTAAAAAAAAACTATTATGTAAATTTTTGTAACTTTGTATAATATTTATGCATTACACCCTAATCTTTATTCGGTAAAAATTTCATAGCTAATCATGCATTACTTTTTAAGTAATACACATATTTATGGCTTTGTTGTTTCCATTCCTTATATTATGGCCGCTACTGTATATATATATGTATATATATATTAAATGCTGTGTTTGTTCAGGATGAAGATAATGACAGTTCTTCTCAGAATCTTTTTATTATTTTTGAATATTTAAATTGGCATGGGGAAGATTGTGAGTGATTTCCAATAGCCTTCTCCACAGCTTTACATGAAGAGTTGCCTTCTTTTAGACAGGCTTCCACCCAAGGCTAGAGAGCCCTTTTTCCCTGGTATTTAGGTTATAGCTAAATGGAAAAGAAATGCATTCATGTCATTCCCAAGCGCATTTGTGTAAAAGTGACCCCAGCAGACTAGACTGGTATTTGAACTTGGTATTTTAGTACACTATTTACATTGCTTAGACTATCATCCTCACCTTTGTTGCCATATTTATCACAATGTTTCGGCTGTTGTACACTCTGGCCTTCTTCAGGTGGTTGTAATGTTGAACTGAACCCTTTATTTCACTCACTAGAGTAGACTGTTCTAGTTCCACTTGCCATGTCTAATGGATGACAGTTATCAGTTATCTCCTGTTAATTCCTCTCTCCAAGTTCTCCATCACCTTAACCAGCTATTGAACTCTTTGGATCCAGTCACTGACACATGGCACAGTGGATAAAAAGCATTAGTTAGATCCAGTGATATATATATATATATATATATATATATATATATATATATATATATATATATATATATACACACACACACACAAGCCAAAAGTTTGGAGGCACCCTCTGGATTTAATAATTAGTAAGTTTCATATTTTTGGTGGTTTCTACTAATCTAGATTGCTGAAACTATTTAACCCATTAGTGCATGGTGTGCAATTTTTGGAGCGGTGGTTACTTAAAATTTGAAATCTGCCAGTCCTAAGATAGCCAGCAAGGTAGATTAGGCAAAAAGAGATAAAATTTTAAGGAAACTTTATGCAGTAATTGGTTAATTTCATTATTATTATTATTAATATTTAACATATGATAAAACTGTTCAGTAAAAGAACATTGCTCTGGCCCAAAATGAACTATTAAATTAGTTTTGAAAATATTCAATATTTAGCCAGTTCTTTAAAACCCAGAGGGTGGCTCCAAACTTTTGACCTATATATATATATATATATATATATATATATATATATATATATATATATATATATATATATATATATATATATATATATTTCCGACAATATATTTCAATGAATACACTAAAAAGAAAATATACTCAAGACTATAGCTGCATAGAAATAATACTATAAATGATTACAAACATTCCCAAGACACCATTTGGAAGGAATATTTTGAGTAATTGCAGTCAACCTTTGTCAAAACTCTTGATATTTTGTCACATACTGTGAAATTACCAAATAATAGTATTTATCTCATGCTGTAGATTGAAGTAACTTTCCAGGTATATGTACTGGTAGCAAATAAAAATAAAATTGAAAATGGCATTTAGAGATCATGTTTAAAAGATCATTTAAAAGATCATGACACTGACATTTTCCCAAATTTTGCAAAGATTTGTGTTACCAGACTAGATGAGATGGCCCTGTTCTTATTGTAATATAGCATTTTTTGTATTGTTACAAAAGATTAATCAAATAAATATAAAACTAAATATACATTCTTGCTGTAATTTAAAATTGGAGACAAATGCATTAAAAGACATTTACACAAAGCAAAAATATACTCTTTACATCAGTCTAAAGCAATCAAAAGAGTTCATGTAAAATGTAAACTTTTCATAAAATTGTGAAAATGTAAAATATTGCAAATGAAAAGAAAAGCAAATAATAATAAAGGACTACTAAGAGGACATAATCAAAAATGACTAATTATGGTCTTTACAGAGATTTCTTTATTCTTCAACCAGGGTTACAATCAGTGCTGAATTTACATATGGACTAGTATGGGCTGCAGCCCAGAAGCCCCAAGATACGGGCCTTCTAGTTTGATAAAACTAAAAATAATAAAGATATGTAAACAGAGGAGATTTGTTTATTTTTATATTTAATGGGACTTTTTGATCCAATTTGAAACAATTTATATTATTTGGGCCCCTCTAGTTGAAATGGGTTGAAGGGGTCCCATTTAGATTTTGATGCATCTTTTTTATATACATTTAGATTTTTGATATAGCTTCATCTGAAAATATATATATACACAGCAGGGTGGCAAACATATGTAATGAAAGGGATCTCCAAATTCGATTAGCCCAGGGTCCTAAAACCTGCCCTGGTTGCAGCTATGTAATATAGACAATATTAACACTTTGAGCTAATATTCTTAGAACTGATCTAAATTAAACCTTATTTATATCATCAAATAAATTAACAGGAAGACTGTTTTTATATAAAATGAAGATAATATAAACACACTTAAAGAATCTGTACATAATATTAATCAATGGAAAGATTTACTGCTGCAATATTTTCAGTTTATTTTGCATAACTTAATATGCAACAAGAACTCAAATGGAGAGCATTTACAAAGGATTTAACTCATTGCTATGTACTGTGAGACAAGCTTGATAAACACTTGTCCATACTCAGGTAACTTTTTAAAATTATTGATTAAAAATTAAATTAATATATTTTGAAACTTCCAAAGAAAAAAAGAAACAAAATGCAGCTAGAAAATGTTAATTTTTGTTTGAAATAAATGTGTGATAATAGTAATAATGGAAAAGATTAAACATTGTTTTTTCTTAAGTTTTTGAATACAAATTTACTTTTAGTTTATATATATATTAGTCAATCCATTTAAAAATCAGAAAAATATCAAACCCTAAAAATACGTATATAAATATATAATTTCTGTATTTATATTCTCCTGTTTTATTGAATGATAGGAGAAAGAATAATTAGCTTTGTTGTGAAATGAGTATAACATTCTTTGTGGGAATCATTAGGGTAAAAAAATCCTTCTTGTGTGAATAGAAAATATTACATTCATGATTTCCTTTCTTTTGTCTTTTTAAACAAAATCAAGAAAATTTGACCATATTTATCATTATAATATTAATATTAACATGTAGAGACAAGTGAAATCTGGAATATTTTCAGAAATTAGAAAATCTTATTAAAACCAAATTTTGAAATTTTATTAATTTCTTGTTTCAAGAATTTATGTACTTTCTTTTCCAAATGTCATAAAATCTGAAACTGGTTTTGTTAATTTTTCATTCTCACTTTCAGTAGTAGTTTTATTGTAAATTGCAGGTTTTTATTTAAATTTATAAAGAAGTTTTACCAAAAAATATTCAATAGGAAGATATTTTGATATTCATTTCTTTAGCCACAAATCAATTATTATTTCAATGAAAGAAAAATGAATGTCCATTAATATTCTGCCTCATATATATTCATTTTCCTTTTCATTTCTTTAGTTCTTTAGCTTTCTTATGTACTACCTTTCCTCCTCCTTCTCTCAATTTTCCCAATTAATATTTTGTAGGTTTCTCAGTCAGAAAGTATATTGGAAAGACAGATACTACATTCTTATTCTAAGTAGAAATGTCATTCATTTAGTCATACACACAAACAAGTAGAATAATAGTGTAGTCAAAAAATTGATGATGAATTTTGCTATCTTTTAATTGATGTTGGCTTTAATCTATTGTATAACGGTTCATGAATACAAATTTAATATGCAACAAAAATGTTTTCTTAGATTAACGGAATAATACCATTTGTCTTTTTAAATCAGTATTGATTTTTAGCAACATTTATAAAAAATATAAGAATATTATATGACACTGATTCTTTCCAGTGAATTCATTCTGTGGATGATGTAAATAAACATTGAAATATTAACCATATTGTCCATGGATCTTGTTTGTTAAAGGATTACTTTATGTCTCTTGAGTTACCTATCCTTTGTATCCTTTATTTATACACATATTTCAGGGAAAACATATTATTATTATTTTGAGATCTCCTCTCTAACTCTTAGATGGTTGGGTGATGATGATCATAAATTAGGTCCTACTTGCAGCTTAGAGACACAATGAGACACAATTACAAGCAGCACTGACACCTGCACATTCCCAATGATGTTAGGTATCCTCAAGACATCTTCTGAGGCAGAGGGATTCTTGGAGATAAAACCTGAGTGTCACAATCACAAGTAACCATTAGGGACACATGTACTGCAGTGGTATGTTTTGGGCAAGATAGCCTGATGAAGCTCACTTCTTCCAGGTTGGTTTGAATTCAGAATTTTCTTACTCCTTGACTAGTTGCCAACCAAGGCTATAGGGTTCAGTCTTTCTTGCTTATTTACCCATAGCTGAGAGAAGAGATAGATTCATATCTTTCCCAAGGGTATTTGCACATAAGTGAATGTAGCAAACTCAATGGAAATTTGAACTCTGCTCTCCAATTTATCATTCTGAGCTCCTATCCATTACACTGCCTGCACATCCAAAGTCCTGAAAATGCCGATCACAAAAGGAAATTGCTGCCTGATATATTTCTCTAATTTGTCTTGCCAGGTGATAGTATCTCTGTATTTTTATTTGCTCCACTTTCATGATATTCTTGTCCAAATGTACCAAGACGTCTATCAGGAACCATTCATGGCTGCTCATGCACAACTATGATATCAGGGTGATTGCACTCCAAGTTTTTGTCAGTCAAGGTGGTTGTATCTCACATGAACTTCACTTATTAATATTATTATTATTATTGTTGTTGTTGTTGTTATTATTATTATTATTATTACATACTATGTGCCCTTACAATTAATATTAATGGCACTTAAAAGTATTATTAATATTATTTTTAAGTGACAATATCATTGATAACAAATATGAGGTGAATGTTGAAAAGTTATCAGCCTGACACACTTTCCAAAATCAGTATTGTGATGTTTAGTCATTAAAATGGTTTATGGGAAACTACTATTTCCATAATTGCTTCAGCAAATAAAGGTAACCAAAGGCTGATATATCATTTCCAGTTTTGATCAATCAAGACCAGCATTATTGTCATTGTTATCATAGCCAGTTATATTTCAGTTTTGTCATTTTTAACCTTTTTCATTCATTATTTATTTAGCTTTTGAATTTTCTATTATTTATTCTTTCATTTCTACTGTTATTCTCTTTTGGTTGCTGGATCAGCCTGTATGCCATTAGAGAAGAAATAATGAATAATGCAACAATGATTAGACCTACAAAAAATGAAATAGAAAACAAAATTGAATGGTTAAGAAATGGAGAAAAGTCTAGAATAACAAAGAGGCAAAGACATAACAAATGAGCCAACAGCCAATTTCAGCTACAATGTTCTGTGTCAGGCAGTTTTCCTGGACTAGAGCCATGTACAATGAAATTTCTTTTTTGCCAGTTTTGTACAAAGATAAATGTAATCAAAATTTATTCCATTTATCAGTGTACTGAAATGTAATAACATTTTTAGTCCTGGTTTTCCATGTTCAAAACTTTTTAGACTGATATTTTTACTTTTTTAGCACACTTTAAGCAGTATGTTTTCAAATTATTTCCAAGTAACAGAATGTGGAATTTTCCAGTTATTCATTTGGCAACTACATACTTCAATAAAATAAGTAAAAGATATCTGAGAGTATAATATTTCACAGATATTGATAGCATTGTGTTATCAATTTAAAAAATATTAAAGAATAACCACACTGAAAAGAACTGTTACTCCAATTTCAAATTAAAGTTTAAGTAATAATTATGCCCTCATGGTAATCATGGTTCCTGCAAGAAAAACATTAAATAACAATCACAGTCTATATACTATCAAGTCACAATGTATATATTATCAAGCTTAGGTGTATATGCAATACTACATATGTAAATTAAGTAAATGGTTCAGCCCTCTATGAAATTTTTTTTTCTATATAAGATTACTGTTGCCATATTGTCCATCATTTTTCAATGTATTGCTTCCAAAGTGAAACTACTGACAAGGCTGACACCAAAGATACAAACTGTACAATTGATATATTATGAGATAAACTAATATCTTTTTATTTTTAATAGTGCTTGTTAAACAGAGATAAATATATAATACTTTTTATATGCTTTGATCCATTGCAGAGTTCCATATTGAATAACCTGTTTAGAATTTTTTCTATTTTCTTCAATGTATATGGGTACACAAATATTATTCTTACATTTATTTTTTTCTTTTATATAAGATTTGTTTGTAGTGATCTAGTGTTTAATCAAACTATATGTTATTAAAAGATTTATGCTTGTAGTACAATAGCTCAAATCAATATTTTCTTACTTATAATATAGTTAATGTCTGGTTACTGTTAAATGACAAGTTGAAAAAAAAGAAAAAGTATGAGAGAGAGTAAGTATCTTTTAAACACACTTTGTGATCATTTCAAGAGGCTTTTTTAAAGAACAATTTAACTGAAAATAGAGTCTTCCCAATGATATTAGATTTATATAATGAAATAATGATCGACCACTTCTGGGATTTTCATGTGATAAATATGAAATGTCAAATTTGAGGATAGTTTTATGACTTAGTTCATTCAGGGCCAGTGCAAGGGTCTCATGCCCCTCCCCCAATATACAATATGGTGTGGAGTGGAGGGTGCACCCAACATCATTTTCATACAATAGTATTCATATAATATACAAATGTTATTGTAACCTAATTATGAACAATAATGGATCATATGCAATATAAGTGGTAAACAATTCAACTAGAAAAATTGAAAATTAGAGCCATATCATTCCATCTGAAATAAATCAACAATGTTTTGTGGAAATTTTTAACATCAGTTTGAGATTTTTCTTCTTAAAAAGTTGAATAATTTTAACATTCAACATTATGGATTAAAAAATAATGAATTTTATATAATTTTTTTTTTTTTTTTTAGATTTAGCATGAGCAAAACAAATTCATGGATTTGGACAAAAAAAAGACCCCAGAATTAAAATTTTTCATCCTTTAATAGTCAGCTATGCTTAGTTTATAATTTGTAACGTATATAAATGTAGGTAGAAAAAAGCAAATGTTGATAAGATAGTGAGGTTTACAAAGCACAACCTAGAACCCCTAATCAGGCATATGCCTCCCTTTCTCAGTCAAGGTGTTTGAGGGTTGTAAGCCTTTAAAATCATTTTGTGATATTTGATATATGCAATATTTCAGTTGCTTTTTATTGTAACTTTTCAAACCAACATTAAATGGTTATTACCAATATAATAATAATTTGTTAAATAATGAATTAATTCAGATTAAAACTTGCAAGTTTCAAATTTTAACTTTAATGCTTTTGGCAAAAAAGATTATTACAATATTATATACATAATATTAGAATATTATATACATAATATTAAGGATATGCAAAAGTTCCTCAAGTTTTCTTGAAAACTGAATATATAATAGAGAACTATTTTTCTAATAAAAATGTCCAAAACTATTGCACACATTTAGTGTATTTTGTAAGTAGCATTTTCTTTGCATGCATATGGATTTATGAAATAATAAAAATTTTGAAATTATGGAGTTATTTTGTTATGAAATTTTTTTATCTAGAAACATGAGAATCAAAATAGACTTGTTCTAATTTGATTGTTAAAAGGTCTTGAAATTGGGACAGAAAGCAGTTAATTTTCTATTGTATTTAATAAGATGCTTTAATATTGTTTTTAGTTAAAATACACTGATGTTTAAATAAAATTTGTGCACAAAAGTGAAATTAATTTAAACCTGACTTTTAAACTCCATTTATTACTGAAAAAACTGGTATGAAGAGATGGACATAAGTTCCAGGAAATAAATTTATTACCACCTGACTTGACAGATTTTTAACGATTCTGTATTCATTATTATATTGCTCTGTTCTTACATTGAGCTCTCTGTGGATTTATATCCTCCTTGGAATTATCCCTACTAATCATCAATTGATATTATATATATATATATATATATATATATATATATATGAATGGTTAAAAAATTAGAATGAATTTACAAAGTATTTTAACCAATATATATTTTTTTAATGAATTTGCTCCAAGCAAGGCAACAATTCCACTAAGACGTAAGGGGCTACTGGGAGTGAAAGAGAATGAAAAGATTTATATTTATATTAGTTTTAAACTGATTTGCTTGGGGTTCACTATTTTCAATTCTGGTTTTCTTTTCTTATTATTTATCAATAAAGACAGAAAGAGAAAGTGTTTATATATATATTGCCCATGTCTGACCTCTGGCAGATTTGCTGAGCTTTTTGCTTGCCAGATACAGATTTTGAAAAGATTGGCTTCTTTCTAGATGTTATCAGAAAATATATTTCCCAACATATTATTATGAAAAGTAGATTTCATTACACTAGATACAAGAGGAAAACTATAAATAAATAGAATCTTTTTTTGCTTAAATTCTGTTTAGTAATACATGTAATACAAGGAAGTGTTGAAAAGTTCTTGGCCCAATTCACTTCCCAAAATCTAACCAAATGAACAAACAATTCTTTTTTTAAAAGGTCTTCTTTTTTGTTTGCTCTATTATTTATCTAATACAAGGTCTAAGTGCCACTCAAGTATATGCATGATAGATAATAGTTGACTATGACTTGAAGAGATTAATATTGTAGTGATCAGGAAAGCATTCCCTCAGCAGTTCTTTCCATATTTCAACAGTTCTGGAGAAGAAGCTGTTTGAATGGAACTTCCTCCTTATGAATGGAATATGAATGGAATAATGAAGAGTTGATTTAATGTACATGGTGTGGTAGATCTGAGCTGTGATTGTGTTGATTAGTGTAAGCAAGGAATGTATTTTACCCAAACATATGCCATGAAAATAACAGTAGAGCAACAAGATGCTAGCAACATTCCACCTGGAAAGGGGTTGAAAGGTGGAAAACTAATTGTTTTCTACCCTTCAAGGCACATAAATGCTTTTGAACTCAGTCATGTTGAGAAGTGAGGATTGGGTGATTCCAACCCAGATGTGATAGTAATATTTCAACTTTTGGTATGATCTGGCTCTTGTAGAGATAGAACATGGAAAAATGAGTCAGGTACTTTCTAGAATGGTACTGGGATCCAACAGTTTTTGCAGCATCTTTAGTGATGGATTGTATATCAAAGTCCTACTTGAGGTCTCCTGTGAGCTTGAGTCCCAATAGACATTCCATGCAAAAAGCCTCCTTGAGTGTACAACATATTCATTATGACTCAATGTCTGCTCTGTGATTATGAGATGTTACTAGCTTGGTTTTGGAGGTATTGAATATTACAAGCCAGTTCCTCACCCCCCTTGACATATGTGAGCAAGGTCAGAGGAGAGTTCAACTGCCAGGTTCTGGTCATCTAGATTTTTGGTGGTGTTGCCATCATGGTATTGACTCAATATATATTTACTAGTGATCTGAAAATGCTCTTAGGCAGATCATTAATATATAGCAGAAAAAGGGTAGGACTGAGGAGAAAGACTCATGGGTATTACTTGTTCATCAGGCCAAGAACTTATTGGCATCTCATCATACTGCTAAATTTTTTTTTTTTTAAGTATTTCACCCCAAGCAAGACGGGAAGCCACTAGCACGTAAGGGGTTACAGAGAGTTGGAGTGAGAGCAAATAGGAGTGATAAAGGAAAGGATGAAGAGAAGGATAGGATCAAGGCATCAGGAAACATCAATTGACATTACATTTGAATAGTTGGAGATTATAGATATCAGGGAAACAGGAAAAAGGGAGTGAGTTCCACAGGAGAGGTGCGAGGCATGAAGCTATTGGAGTAGAATGGACGGCTACATTTAACAGTTTCGACAGTGAAAGGGTGTGAGTGAGATACCAGCCTAGTAAAATGCTTAAATTCATGAGGTCTGGGAACCAGCGAAAGCAGCTCACCAGAGCAGTTACTATGAAAGTAGTTGTAAAAAAGACAGAGAGAGGTGACAACATGTCTATTTGAGAGTGACTGCAGACAAGATGCCAGATCAGGGCCAATTACATTACATATCAGTCTCTGGATCTTATTAAGAACCTTGAGACAAATAGAAGGGGCACCGGACCATATATGGCAGCAATACTCCATGGAAGGGTGAATGGTTGATTTGTAGATTTGAAGGATCAACACTGGCAAGAAAAATTTTCTGGCATGGCACAGGGAGCAAACTTTCCTTGTGGTGGACAAAGCTATTGACTCAATGTATTTGTTCCATCTCAGGTCAGCATTCAGTGTGAGACTGAGCAGTTGCAAGGAGGAGCTCTCAAGAAGTTGAGCATCAGACATTCTAATGGGGGGCAGGGATGGTTCTCTGTGATGAGTAATAGAGAGCAGTTTTGTTTTTGAGGCATTAAAGTTAACCAGCCAATTCCTGCCACAGTTCACAACCGATTGCAGGTCCTTTTCGAGACAAACGGCCAGGTTAGTTTTGTCAATGACACTAGATTTGTTTTTGAAGCAGGAGTAAATTGTAGTGTCCTCCGTGTAGATGCCTACTTGGGAATCTATGATGTCAGGAACATTGTTGATGAAGATAAGGAACAGAGTAGGGCCTAGGATGGAGCCTTGGGGAACACATGCGTTTGTGGGATAGGAGCTGGAGGAAAATCTGTTGAGAGCGACCTTCAATACATGGTTTGACAGGAATGATTGTATTAAGTCAAACATTCGACCTGAAATTCCATAACCCTGAAGCTTGCGAAGAAGGCCAGCATGCTAAACCCTATCAAATGCTTTGGAGATATCTAGAGTCATGGCATGAGCTTCTCCGTTATTATGAAGGGCTTGTTAAACAATTTCAGTGATGATCGTAAGCACATCAGCTGTAGAACAGGCAAAGCAGAAACCATATTGCTTGTCAGAGAGCAGATCATGGGATGTAAGGTGCTTAACCACTTCAACATTGATTAAAGCTTCAAAGACTTTGCTGAAAAGGGGTAGGAGACTGATAGGACGGTAATTAGAAGGGTCAGAAGAGTCACCAGAGTTCTTAAAGACAGGAACAATGGATGAGGACTTCCAACAGTCTGGAAAACAAGATTCATTGAGGCAGTAGTTATACAATTTGGAGAGGGCAGGGGCCAGTTCAGGCACACATTTCTTCAAGACAATGGCTGGTATCTCCACCACTAGCCTTGTGAGGGTCTAAATTAGAGATAATGCCCAATACCAATGATGGGGTAATGTGCAGCTCACTCAATAGAGCCTCAGTTCTAAGGGGGAAATCGGTGTGGATACACCGGAGGAGTCGAGTGTTGAATTGAATGAGAATTTCCGAGCAAAGCATTCAGCCTTGTCAGCAGAAGAGGTCAGAACCTCAAACTGGTTGAACAAAGGAGGGTATAGAGGGTTTGCTATTGTTAAGTACGCTCTTGCAGAGATGCCAATAATCCTTGGAGCCGAATTTGCAAGATGCAATACATTCTTTCATTCGAGCAGCAAATAGTGACTTTGCTTCATTGAGGACATGCTTACACTCGTTACGGGCAGAGACAAAGAGACGTCTATTGCAATCAGACATGTCGCTTCAATATAGGTAGAAGAAGTGGTTCCTATGGGCAATGGCAGCTGAGCAAGCTGTGAAGAACCAAGGGGAGGAGCACGACTTGACCTTATATTTCCTTGAGGGGATGAAAGCCTTGATTCCAGCTTTAGCTCAGGAGGAGACCTCGGAAGAATATTCTTGAATGGGGAGTGTAAAGACAACATCCCAGGGGACATCATGAAGGAAATCCTGGAATGAGTCCCAGTCTGCTCATTGATAGCAGAACGAGGTTCTAGTGGTAGGAGGTTCTTTGCAGGGAGTGGAGTTGAAGGAGATGTTGATAGACACTACAGCATGATCAGAATTGCCAAAAGGGCAGAGCTGTGTGGTACTACAGGAATCGGGGATGGAGGTAAAACATAGATCTAGAAGAGAAGCCTTACTGTCCTGGTTGGAAGTCGACTATCTGTGTGAAGGATTGAGAAATTGAAAAATTAAGGGTTTGAATGCCTGCAGGGTCAGTAGCAGCGTTTTTGAGCCACTTGGTATGATGACTGTTAAAGTTACCAAACACAAATATGTGAGCCAATGGAGGAGAGAGAGAGCCTTGTCAATGCTGTCAGAAATGCATTCAATTATACCACAGTCTTGAGGATAGGCATTAAATGACAAAAAAAAAATACCATTTGGGATGGGTAAAAAAGGTAGCCGGAAAAAAATCAATTATAATAAAAAGAAATCCTAATGCACAAATAAACCATGTTAAAAATTTTTTAGACTGGTTTAGTCTTTTCAGATCATTGCAGTTATCAAAATTGTAATAAAAATGAGAAGGTTTGAAGTAAAAGAAGCAGATGGTTATTGATCACAGAGAGAAGTATCAACATAATGTGGCCTCAGAGTTTCCCACTATAATATATATATATATATATTATATATAAATATAAACATAAACTTAGTCCGATGCAGTCCTAAAGGACAAACATGTCATACAAAAATGTTTACCACTTCTTTTCCTGAAATTATTCTTGATATATAACAAATTTATATATTATCCCACAACCAATATCAGCAGTCAAATAACATTTTACCAAAGTGTTCTTTGGATTGTGACCATAAAAGCAATTTTTATTTTTTCTTAGGTGCTAATTCATTTTGTATTATCTTTCATATAAGAAACGGATAAAGGTCAAAGAATCTGCCATGATAAAAACACCTGGAAAATGATTGGATGATTTAATTTTCTAAAAGCTTTTTTTAGATGTAAAAAAATTGCACCAAATACCACCAAAAGACAAAGCTTTCAATACATTGATATTTTTTTTATTTAAAGTAGCAATTTAAAAAAATTCTACTAAGACATTAAAAATTCTCTATATATGATTCTGCATGTGTATAAAATAAAATTATACCTGTGGGTACTTACAAAGAAAAAAATTAAACAACAGAGTTAGGCCAATTTAAGATTTATTTTTTAGTATTTTCTTTATATAAAAACTATATTTTTTTATTTTTATATATATAAATGACAAAAAGAAAATACCATTTGGGATGGGTAAAAAAGGAAAAAAAAGGAATATAATAAAAATAAATCCCATAAATAAACCATGCACAAATAGACTGAGTCTTTTGTATTCAAATATAAATATATATATATATATATATATATATATATATATATATATATATATAAAACTATATTTGTGTTTGTATTCAAATTTGCAAACATGGATTTCATATATCTGTATTTATATATATATATATATATATATATATATATATATATATATATATATATATATATATATTCTATGAACAAAACTTCAGGTTCACTTGTAAATGACATTTATTTAACTTATATATTTATATATGTGACAGAGTGTTGTATATATATTTTTTATTTATATTCCAAGCTTTATAATGTACACTCTGTTTATCTCTCTTAATATATATATATGCATTCATACAGTTGTTTAATTAGTGTATTTGTGCTTTGTCAACTGATTGTTATTTGCATGTTCACCAATCCACACGTAAAGAAATATAAAATCCTACAACTTATTTGAACCTGATAAGTCATATTCAAATTCCTGCCTATTTTACTGCATTCTGTTTTGCAAATATTTAATAGGGATGCATGAGGTAATCTTTTCTCCATTTACAGCTGTGTTAAACTGCAGAGTAGACTGGACTCTCTAGTCTTGGGTAGCAACCAGGAAAACTCTGAATTGTAAACCATGAAGAAATCTACAGGAAACCACACTATTATCTTATTTTTGAAGGTAATTTACAGATAATAAAGAAAAGGAAGCTGTAGAGAGCCATGATTGCTTATGTTCTGAAAGGACATGGTATTTAAAAAGAAGTGAAAAAAGAGCATCTTTGATCTAAGAATAAAAAATTAAATAATGTTCTTGAAATATTTAGAAAATCACTAAAGCAATAGTTACAAAAAACAATTGGTATTAAACTGATAAACACAATGACTCTTAATGCGATACCTACCCTATCAGGTGCAAGTTCTGTGTACAGATATTGGAATTATCTACTGAAGTGAATGGTATTTTTTTTATAATATAATGATATTTTTTATTTTTATTTACTTACACTATGTCAGATTTTATTTTTCAAGTCAATGTTTTCACAATAAAGTTGGTATTAATCAATATTTACAAAAACATCAGGATATATTTACATAATATACTGCAGCTTATATCTGTTTTTATTAGAAATTTACAACATAATTGGTGGTATGAGATTTTATTATATCATTTATCTATGTTCTTTAATACATGTGATTTTCTCTGTAGTTGAAATAATATCAATAAAATAATTAAAATGATCACCTACTTCATGTGTATACATTACAACAATTAAGATTAATTATAAAGATTAGTTGAGTAAAAATTTCTAATGAAGCATTATTTTTTCTAATAAAAAGCCAAACAAGCCTCCAAAAATTCACGATAAAGATAAAAGTTTTGCAAGTCTTTGTTCTTCTAAAGATATCTAACTATAACAAAGATAATTTAATTATTCTTTCATGACATGAAAAGTGGAAGATTAAATTAATATTAGGAAAATGAAGCATTCCTTTTTATGTTATTTTTTTATGTTTGTTGACAAAAAGGGGAAATTATTTTAATACCTAATCTCTTAGATAATACTCTCTTTGATACTGATGTTGAAATAACAATCAGTATTAACTACTGATATTTAAGTATACTGTTAACTGACATAAGATACAGGATCAATTTAATTTTAAATAAACATCTAAATCATTTTTGTTGTGACTACTTAATAATGATATAAATGTTGAAAATATGACAAAAGAACAAAAGACCATGTTTTTCACTAAATTTGGCTGATGTTCTTTTCTTTTAATATTTAATAAGTAATTAATAATCAGACTCAAAACATTTTAATTTAGTAATGTTAATTCAAGGCTTTTGAATATCTAAGTTTAAATTAAAAATTGCAAACATTTTGGATTTCAAAGTAATTAATATTATCATATATTTTTAAAAGAATGAAACTCTTTTTTATTTTGACAAGATAAAAATAAATATTAAACCCAAATAAACAAGAACCAAAAGTTTTCTTTTTAAAAAAGATATTTGAACATGTTACACTGATCCTATGGTAATAGAATCACTTAGAATAACTGTTAGAATTCTCAAGTTTCTAAGATGAATACAAAAGTTCCTATAAGAAGGAAAACTTTACATTTTAGAACAATAGGAGCTGGTGGTTTTACTTTGGCTAAATCTATAATATAAATTCAACAACAGCAAGATAAACCAAAAATAAGCTGTATTAAAAATGAACAATTACATGAATGTATAAATAGTTGCTAAGGCACTTACTGAATATTTTTCAGATTTCTACAATTATTTCTCTCTGAGATTGATCATATGCTGTACAAAAGTAAAAGTTCAGAAAATTGCTGAAAAAAACAAACAACTATTTTCATTTTAACTGAAAGCATTCCAGGAAGTCCAAGTTAGACTTGTCTATCCTAAAAGAAGAACTAGTGTAATGAGGCAAAAAAGCAAGAATGAATATTTAGCAAGGAAAAGTGAATGGAAAATACTCGAATAGTTCAAGCAAAGCAGAATGGGAAAAGAAAATATTGTAAGAGAAAAGTGATAAAATAAGTTACAACTTATGTTTGAAAATTGGTCAGCAAATAATTCTTTCATTCCCATGTTAATAATCATCATTTTCAATTTTTCTTTATTGCATAATAAACATTTAAAATCAGATGTCTGAATAAAATTGTCTTGAAAAGTGAAGACAGTTTGAAAAACATGAGAATGATCAGAAGATATAAAAGAAGAAAGCATTTAAAGAAATATATTAAAAGTAGATATAAGACTTTTTAATGCTTGAGAATAGTAAAAGAAAGTTCTTTGTAAAAAGAGAAACTGATTTTTAATAACAATTAAAATGAATGAAACTGAATGTAGCTCAGTTTGTCTCAATACAAAAAACTTCAAAGGGACAAAATAAAAGATTTAAAAATGTATTTTATAGAAGGTATAGAATGGACTGATGACTTTAACAGTAAAATGAAAATAAAATCTTTAAAAAGTGAAAAAAATTGTTATACTCTACGCAATTAGATCTCTTTCTGATTCACTCTACATGTTGGCTGGATTTGAACAATAAGAAAGCAAAACACAAAATAAAAAAAGATGCTCTGAGCATCACATTCAATCCATAAACTAAATCCCTGCAATAAATTACAATAGCCAATTACTAATGCTCTTGCTGAAAAAAAGATGAGCCTGGTGACCACCAGATTTGCTTAAAAGAATGCCCCTCATAATGACCAACATAATTGCAGGCTAAAAGGTCACCTGTTGATATGTGATGCACTGTCACCATCACCACTCTTATCACTTCCTTGCAACCACCATGAACTCACCCAAGCTTCACTAATCTCACCTGATTCAACACATGTGGAATGTGGCTGGCAGGCCAGCTTCAAGACCACTGGGCTCTCAATGCCACCATCATGATTCCTAATACCCTAACATCTTCACTATTGACCAGAATTCAACAAAGACATTCTGCTCAATCAAACTTCACTATTCACTCCAAGCCCCCTTCATCATCACCGCTGTGATCCTGTCTCACTGATACCACATTTGACCAGAATCCAACAGAGGCATTCTGATTCATCAACCTTCACTATCCACTCCAGTTCTCCCTTGTCATCACCATCACGACCCCATTTCATCAATACCAAATTTGACCAGAATACAAGAGACATTCTGCTCAATCAAGCTTCACTATCCACTCCGAGCTTCACTTACATTCACTAGCATAACCTTGGCAACCAACATGTCAATGCATCTTACCATGAATCAACCCACTACCTGCCAACCCACCTTGCCAGGTAGTTCAGTTTCAATATCTTTATATCACATGACCACCTTACAGATGTTGATTTCAACCTTAAGGAAAGGATTGTGTCAACCCCAGAAATGGCCTCAACCAACCAACCAACCAACCCAAGAAATTGGTCAACTCTGGGCCCTGCCAATGAGACTCTTACACCTAATCACTTTCCTTACAAATAGCAACTAAAGAACCACATATGAACAATTTCTGCCACCTTTCAAAAAACTGAATTTTGATGAATACATGTTGTTGAAATTTTATTCTTTCTTTGTTCCTTTCCTTTGCAAACAAATGTTTTTTATAACAAAATGAAGATAATTATAATAAAAAAAATGAAACAACTGATATAATTTAATCTATTAGTAAAATCTAAATAAGGTTTAAACAAAAGGGTTTTAAAAGAATGCAAAATTCTAAAAGGAAAAACAAAAGGATTTTAAAACAATGCAAGATTTTAAAAGAGAAAAAAATGATTAAAGAACTCATATTGGATATGAGATATATCAATGAGATAAAATATAGTAACATAGTGTCTTTCATGAACAAATTATAATTTTCTTAAATTCTAAGGACAGTTTTTGCTATTTCCAGGATTTAGAACATTATACTAAAAATTGTTGTTTATTTCCTTGTCTATTTACATTTTATGCAATCTTCCTTTGTAGTAGCAGTCATAATCTTATTTTGAAATTATATATAATGGTAGAAGTGTGATGTAGAATCATTTAAGACATAAATGAAACAATTTGTTGTTTAAAATATTCCTAACTGAATTGAATCCTATAAAAAGTTTATAATTGTATATTTTAAACAAACTTTAAATAAAAGCTGTAATTTGATTGTAAGTAAATATCAATGTATGCATTGTACTATCTTTGTAAAGTAAAATATTATCTTATAATAAATGTAAGATTTATGATTGTGTCAGGCTTTGTCATACAAGTTAGTGTTTTCACAATGAAATAGGTATTAACTGGCCAAAGTTGGTAAAATATTCAGGATATATATATATATATATATATATATATATATATAATCATTTCATCACAACTAAGGTAATAAACCCACTAAAAGGCTTTCTGAGAATGGAAAACAATAGAGGAAAGGAAACTGAGAAAAGAAAATTTAAATTTAAAAAAGTCAAATTTGAAATATTAAAAGTTGAAAATAAATATTAAAAAAAATTTGAAATATTAAAAAAATGACATTTTTTTACATATGCAAATTATATGTAAATTATATATATGTAAAGGTTTGCATATATCTTGTTTGTATTTATTGGCCCCATGGAAAGTGGTGAACTCATGCTATTTGAAGGGGGTGGAGGTGTTGATTTCAATCCCATAAGGAATGACTGCAGAACACTTTCCCCACCCTTTTTATTGGCAAAAACACACAAATGCATGTTGGGATTTTTTTCTTAGCCAATAAAATAGGTCATTTTGCAGTTTGACATGACTCAGTCCTGATCTACCTTGACTGGAACACAAGAATGCTACATTTGTTTGTCTGAACTTGTCTGTTGACATCAGTTCTTAGTTTGTGAACATTTTGCATTATTATTTGTCAATTTACTTTGCATATATTGTTTGCTTGCTTGATATTATTTTTTGCCCCGTTCCTTTTTCTTTTTATTGCAAACTTTGTTAATTCTGTTTGTTGGACAGTTCTGTTATTTATCATGGTTACTCACTCCACAAGGACAGTAAAAAGAAGAGCATTCAAAGAGACAGATGATAATTGACATGGGATTTAAATATTTGAAGATTGTTGTTGCCAGGAAAGGAAAGGAAAGAAAAGAAACTTGAAGAGAGTTCTACATGTGAGAAATGCAAAGAAAAAGCTATTAGGATAGAACTTATGGTTACATCTAACAATTTCAACAGTAAAATGATGAAACTTAGCTGCCAATCTAGTACTGCGCTTAAATTCATAAAGTCAAGATACCAAAGAGGAAAACTCATCAGAACAATTGCCATGAAAATATTTATAGAAAAGGTACAGGGAAGCTATGCTATGGTGGTGGGAAAATGATTAGATATACAATGTGAATTTCAGTTTGATTTTATTAGAAATAAATATAATAACATATTTGGTGATGTGAGATTGTATATTGCAACTCAAGGTTTGTTCATTATATTGTAAATAAATATATATAATAGAATAATTACTGATATTTAATTTTTAAATTTGAGATATGTAAAAATTACCATGGATTGCAAAAAAGATCATTTCAAAAGAGAAACAATGTACTGTACAGAGATTAAATGATTTGAGAACAATATTGGAAAGTGTGAAAAATTTGAGCAGAGATCATAGAACAATGTGATATAATGGAATAACCTGTCACCTCCATAAGTGACTACACTATAGGTAGTAACTACCTATAAGTACCTGTAAGTCAATGGACTACAGAGACTAGCTGGGATCTGTTGAGTATGACTAAGAGTTACGCAAGAAGTACTGACCTTTCAATAGTTGCACTCACTACTGGATTGACTTGTGACGAACTTGTGCATAACTGTTACCTTTATTCTTATTGTACTGGTTTTTGCAATAAACCTTCACTTATTTTATCCACCTTGTTTTTCAAGTATATATTCCTATTAGCACAGAATATAACACAATGAAATGGAAGACACAAGAGAAAAAACAACATAGGGGAAGCAAAGTAATGGTTTTGGGATAGTATTATAATTGGTAGAATTATAGGTCCTTACAAAGTTGTTGATAAATGCAGAGAATTATTGTAAGTTCTTTGACCAAACATTTTTGAATGATACAGCAAGCAACAAAGAAGCTTTAAGGTAAAGAGTATATTCATGCAAAACAATGCTCCTTCACATTCTGCAAACCTGACTGTTGCTAAAAATGGTTTCAAAGACACCATGCTTACCAGATAGTAATCCAAATTTGTGATCCCCTTTTAAAACAGATGTATGTGAAAATGGAAAATAATATTCATGCAAAAATCTGTGGGGAACAAGTAACATTAAATTTAAAAGAGCAGAAAATTTAGAAAATTGACAAATGAAAGACTGATGAAAATTACAGAATTTCAAGGATTTATGTTCAAATATAAAATAATAATTTAGTGAAGCATATTGGTTACTGTGTTTACCAGTTATATGTTTCTATAGTTTATATCTTTTAGATTTATTTATAAATCAAAATTCGTCATCTGTCTATATTTCTATGATGAAATATTGCAGCTATTTACACTATTCAAACTGTTGTCCTCATCTTTATTGTCATATTCACGTTTATCACCTGAAGAAGGCCAGAGTGTACAATGGCCGAAATGTCTTGAACAGGACAATAAAGATGAGGAGAACCATATGAACAATGTAAATATCAAGATTTATGTTGTCTTTTGTTTGTATAATGAAACTTGATACTCCCAAAACAAATTATTATCAATATTTTTTAATATGGATCAATATTATAAACTGAAACTCACAGAATATACTGCTCATATAAAGGTAAATATATCTTTAAATATTTGTTGGTTAAAACCAGTTTTAATGCGAAAATATTGACTTGCATAATAAAACCTGACATATCTAGTGTTTGAATATATATATTTGAATACATATGTTTGTGTGTGAGAGTGCAAAATGTGTTATAAATAAACATTTATTAAGAAAATATAACATTGTGTACAATATATTTTTATACAGAATGTTAATATATGTTGAAACTAAGTGATGATATACATACAGAAAGTCAATAGACACTCATATTTTGTATTTCTAACTCTGCCTGAGGAATACTTTTTCAAAGATAATCCAATATTTTGCCTCTATGATGCACACACATGCACATACATACAAACACATATACTCATCCCAGTCATCATAACAATTATATTCATACACACATATGGATTTGCTTTCCTCACATACTCACAACATCATATTACAAACAGATTCTGTTCCAGATTGTAGTAACAGCAGCAAAAACAAATATAATTTTAGCAATACTGCCTGCCATAAAGTGGATTTTTCTCTCTTTTCTCCTTAGGCAACAGTGCATCATAATTTCATTTTTTTTACTTTCCTTTTCACATTTTCTCTTTTTATTTTTACTTTCATTTTTTTCTTTTATTTCTTATTTCTTTTTTTCTTACAGATTTTTAAAACTTCTTTTTTTTTTTCATCCAGGGAATGTCTGAGTTTGTGCAGTGATTATTGTCCAGGTCTTCCAAGTTACTGAGAGTTCAGTCCTCATCGAATGCTCAAGAAATTTAGCTACATGCCAAAGTTGTTCCCTTCCCACCATTTATCAATTTGCATTTTCTTAATCACACTCTCTGAATCCCTTTGCTTTCCTTCTTTCTGACCTTCCCTTTTTTCAATTTCTTTTTTTTTTCTTTACAGCAATCATCTCTTCACTTACTCCTTTTCATTCTTTATTTAATTCTCTCTTCTTTGCTTCCTTTCCTGTTATATTTCTTTCAATTATTCAGACTCTCATTCTTTTATATTCTCATTTATTCATAATTTTCTATTTCCTTCATTATTTCTTTTTTTTCTTCTTTTCCATCCTTTCCCCTTTTTTTATTCATCTTCATTTTTTCAGTGTATCAAATTACCAAGTCATATTGTTCATTAAAGAGTAAGTAATAGAACACTGTGTCTCTTTTCTTCACTTGAATTTTAAACAGTGGAGCTAATAACTAACTATGGAAGCACAGATTGAGAATAAAAAAAATCAATACAACTATAAGACAGATTGCAGAGAAGCTCAGTTGCTGAAGTAAAACTCTAAATACTTGTGCACTTGGCATATTGATTCTTTAAGTTGGGTTGTCCTGGTGAGTAATGAGCAGTCAGCCAGTAATCAGTTGAAATGCAGACATGTATGCATATTAGGTGGCCATGATTGAATGGGATAACAGCATTGTTCAAAGTTATCATAAGTGAACATAACAGGACAAAATTATTATTATTATTATTATTATTATTATTATTATTATCATCTGTGTCAGTGTTATATTACTATTATAACTGTTAATGGGGCAATATAAACATTATTACTATTAATGATAGATTATAAATGTTACTGATTTTGTACTTGGTATTAATATTTTCATTGCATTTAGAAACATAACTATATTACTACTCTATCATAAAATCAAAACTTATTCATTTTCTGTGGCATAAGCACTATTACTATCACTACTACTATCATTATTATTGATAAAGTTATCTATACTATTATGTTTATGTTTATCCTCATCATTGTTATGATTATTATTATATTATCACACACACACTCAAGGGTTGCATTGAAATAAATACCTACTGTTATGTTAGTTCATGACATCAGTGACAGATGTTGGTAGAATAGTAGTAGAGGCTGAACCTTCCCACCAGTATCCCATAATTTTTGCCCTTGTTCTTTTTTTACAGATGGCTGCTGAACAGTATTATGGTGTGTATGAAGGAGAGCCATGTCATTGAATTTCACCTTGTGGAAAAAATTGTCATTCATCAACATTTGCTGAACGTTTACAGAAACCAAACAATTGATATCAGCACAGTTATGTGGTGAGTAATGCAATTCAACAGTGACTATAATGCTGTGTGACAAGCAACATTTAATAAGTAGCATGCAGGCTCTTGTTCATTGCTGGTGGAAATGGTGGTGATTTTGTGGAAAAAATCTGTTTTGTAGATGATAACATGCCCTGTTCAACTGTTTTATTGTGCTCTCTGCAGTTTACATAGAAATAAATAAAAGACATTACTTTTGGAGAATGGCAGTGAATTTTGGACAATATCCTCACAAATGATGTTCTATCTACAATTCCTAAGAATGTCATGTGAACAATGAGGAAGCTTTAAGGAAAATAGCAACTACAAGGAAATTTGTATTTACAATCAGAAAGAAAGTTTTGAAATTCGTCAGCTTTATGAAAAAGGGTTTGGAGACTTTAATACACACAGGACATTATGAAGGCAAGAGAAGCTATGTGAGTTTGTGTGAATGGGTCGCAGAAAGAAACAAAAAGCAAAGCTTACTTAGAGCAACAAAAGACAAAAACTGAAGGGATATGACAAAAAAAAAGAAAACTTTGATAAGTTTATCTCTCAATATATTGCATTCCCTTAACTAGAAATAGAATTAATGAACTGAAAGATGTTAGAAATTGTATGCATTTTGTTTTGGTCAAAAGAAAAGATATATATATTGCTGTCTGGATATTTCAGCCAAAATTTAGAATTAATTAAAAAAAAGTAACTCATTAAAAAGTATTTCTAATGTTGCAATTTTAATATAGTTGTCAATTTCAAAAGTGTTTAAGTTTGGCTGGGACGGTCTTCATTTCAAGGATCTGTTCCAACCCATCAGTATTTTTATTCATTTATTTTTGTCAGCCTTGGAGTTTAAGTAGTAAAAATGAAAAACTTTCCCAGTTAGAAGCTTTGAAATTATGTAAAGCATATCCTTGGGCCAATGCATTAAAACTAAATTCCAAATCGAGATCCTTGTATAATTAACACCACAATTATAATTAACATCAACTCTTCACAACCAAAATCATTTCTTACCCCCTTTAAGAGTAATATAGAGTGGATATCTATTTTAAGATGAATGGAAGCTATTTGTCCAGTTATACTTGTGGATACATACAATTTCATATTCTATAATCTCATAATCTTTCTGATATAATCTTTTCTCATTAAGTTTATATTATGATGCAAAACTTTTTTCTTAATATTCTCAAATGTTAAATATATGTATATCAGGTGTATTTGGTTTTTAAGTATTATTGTAGTTTTGAACATTATATTTTGTTTAAGTATATATTCAATGGAAGAAATAAGAATTTTTTAACTGCATTCATTTTATATTAGGTTGGAACAAATGATTGTAGTGTTTTTCAATATGGGCTCATGATTTTGTTTCACACATGATTGAAATTTATAACATCTATACATGTTCTAAAAGGTGACATTTCAATGCATGGATTGTGAAGTGTAAATGATTTTATATTAAGAGTAAAAAAATCCTATTATTTCCATATAGGAAAAACTGCTGTAAAATCAGCAAAAAAGTAAATATGTATCATTTATAGCAATGGTGCCATAGCTGAGTGTAGGTTCAGGAGTGGAAATTTTGATCTGGAAACCGACAATTCTCTGGCAGGCCTGTAGTCATTGATGATGACCAAATCAAAACACTGATTAAAAATAATCCAGATCACATGATATATGACATCACTGAGATACTCTGCATAATCTTATTGGTGTTGTAAGGCAAAAACAAAAAGAACAAAATTCAGATGTGAATTGCTACAATATTTGTGTGCCTCTCAATTTAATGGAAAAAATTTAATGGACTGAATCTGTGATTCTCTGCTAAAACTTATAAAAAATGACCAGCAAATAGCATACCTAATGCACTTGTATAGCAGAACAGGGATTAGGCAGGATAATAAAAAAAAAAAATTACTCAGACTACTAAAACAGAGTGTTGTAGAGAGCTATGATCACCCATGTCCTGAAGGGACATGGCATATAGAAAAAGCAGAAGAAAGATTGTTATTTTTAGTATAAAAAACTATTTGATAGTTCTAAATGATTGCAGGTGATGATAACAGATTTATTTACAACAATGTAGAATGAAAAAGGCCCTGGGGAAAATGAAATAAGCTACTGTGTTCTTCATCTGAAGAAGGTGATGCTGTGTTTCTGATGGAATTGGAAGGGCAGGGTGTATTATGAGTGCCTTCTGCAAAATTCTCTTAATCAGAAGAACTTAAATTCTTTGGAAACCTGTAAAACCACTTATACCAGTTCATCATCCAGAAAGATGCAAAGTTTTGGGAGGCTGGAATCATGAAGATGCTACTAAGATAGTGAAAGGTGGGGAAACAAAATGACATATATATGATTAATTAAATTATATATGTATTATAAATAATAAATGTACAAATATGGAAAGATTGTTTTTGAAATTTGCTTCAGTTCCAACCCAATAAATTTTATTTATTCATATTTTCAACCTTCACCAACCAAAATGATAAAAAAAACTATCATGTAGATATTTGAGACAAATTCTATCTCATTTCCTTCAATGAAGCCAGATTTAGTATACAATAGATCATTGGAAAAAGATATTACAGTTTTAAGGGAACTTGAATTGGTACAATAGGATATTAATGTAAAAGTCTCATTCACTAAACCTATGAGGTTGTTCAGAAACAATTTTATTTCCAGGTAATATATGATATGATATGTAAGTCTTAGTTATTCAATATTTTTTCATGAACAGTTGAATTTGTTTTAAAGTAATATACTTTTTTTGTTAAAATAACACTTTATAGGAAATTACATTTTTACAGTCAGAGTGATTTATTTAAAACTTATGGTATCAACTGATTCCATTAGGTTAGAAGAATAATTATTTTAATGAGTAGAAAATTTGTTTTCTAAATGGAAAAAATTTGGGAATTTAAACATTTTAGTTTTTGATTGATAAAACAATGAAATCAGGTTAAAGTTAATGCATTAAAAAATACAATCACATGAACAGCTCTTCAGACACACAGATGCATTTGTACATACAGATATGTATATATACACACAATAACACAAAATAATGCATGGTAATATTCATGCATTTGTAAAGAAATAAGTATATACACATACAGACAGGTTCACACAAATGCTTATACTATTGTAAATGCATACATAAATCAGTATTCATAGAGGAAAATGCAAATATTGAGTTAGAGATGAATTCTCATAGGCATAATGTACACATTCACACACATATAACATGCATCCATTTGAATGAATATATATATATATATATATATATATATATATATATATATATTGTGATGATATTATACTGACACCTCAGAATTAATCCTTACTAAACCCTAGGAAAGTTAATTTGTGTAGTGAACTTTCTCTCTCACTGTAACAATTACTCTCTCTCTCTCTCTCTCTGTCTGTCTGCAGTTATTTTCTCTCTCTGTGGAAAGCTTCTAGCTATCAGTATAATTATGCTAAAAGTGGTTGAGTGAAAGCCTGTGGTGTTTAAAAGGATTGGTCCCTAGAACCCATATCACATGGTGGTTAAAAATAACTATATACATAGTGTCACTTGAAGGCATCAGTCATATGATTAGAACGGATTCTATCCCCAACTTATACAAACTCCCAGTTAAGAGAATACTTGTGTGTCTACACAAAATTCACTGGAGTCAGTGATGATCAACATGATAAAGATCATTTCTAACTGGAAAGGAATCAACCTGATGCAAAAGTAGCATAGAAGTAGAAATGATTACTGCTCAGAGTACTTTCAATGAAATTTCAATGAAAAAGAATGAGATAAAGAATAACTCAATGATAGAACATTTTTCCACATGTGAAGAGAAACATAGACAAAACCATGAAATTATAATAATTACTTCCACGAGAAAATAAGACGTTAAATATTATATAAAAAAGAAAAAAGAGAAAAGGAAAAGAGAAAGATACTATGAGAGAGAGAGAGTGGAAGAGAAAAAAGAGAGGGAAAATGTATTTGGTTTTAATCAAGTGAAAAAATATAAGTGTTTTAATTTTTGTACTCGTATTACACACACTGCATCCTTTTTACATTCAGATATTCTTTGTTCCAAGTTATTTTCTGTATAATTAAAATTTTGTTGCACTTTATATTTGTGTTTGTGGTTTGTTTCTGTTGGTCTTCCTTATTCACATATTTTTGACCCTGTGAGAAAAAATACACTATCGTAGTAGAATCCACATTATATCCTTGGCAACTGACCCACTTTGTTTTTTTTTGTTCTTATTTACGTTGTGGATTCTCATGGTTCATAGCATAAACTGAGAGCTCGTCTGGAGAACTCTCACAGTAAAAATCCACATGGAGGTCTAGACCAGCTAATTAGGCTAAGAAATGACGACATACTAAATATAGGGATGCATTTACAGTTGGATATCAGGAAGGCAATTCTGGTTAGGATGATAGTTGAGCACATGGTAAATAACAATATATTTGCAGAAGAAATATTAAGTTACCTATCGATGTACAAGAAATGTCCCAAGCACAGATCAAATTAGAAAAGGCCAGGATAGCCACTAGAGTGGAAACTGAAAGGGCACACATAGAGCAGGAGGTTACATTTAGGCAGTTGGATATAAACAGGCAAAATAATGAGGCAAATCAACGAGAGTTTGACCTGGCCATAAAAATTAGGCTTGTACTGAAGTTTCAAGAAGACAAGGTAGATGATTACTTTCCACACTTCAAAAAATGGCGATAAATTTGTACTGATCCCAAAATACTTGACCAATGCCGTTTCAAACCGTCTTATACAGGAAGATTCAGAAGACACATGCAGCTCTTTCAGTAAAAAATAGTACAGATTATGATCTAGTAAAATCAGCCATTCTCAAAAATTATGAACTTGTTCTGGAGAGATACCACCAAAGGTTAAGGTACTATGAAAAGATAGAAGCTCAAACATATGTTGAGTGTTTGCAATAAAAAGAAAATTATTTTGATAGGTGAAATACAGTGAGAAATATCAAAAACAATTACATAACATTGGAGCAGTTAGTGATGATTGAAGATTTTAAAAACTGTTTACCCAAGGATGTAAAAACACATATAGATGAAGGGAAAGTAGAAACCAGTTATAAATTAACCATGTTAGCAGACAAATGTGGTGTGACTCACAGAAGGAGTAAGACTAAACCTAGTTATCACTATAATTTAGGAACTCAGACTTGAGAAACATGAATTATGAAAGAGGGGGAAGTAACCGCTCGCAAGTCAGGAATCTACAACTAACAAACAGCCAACTGGTAAATAGGTGTGAAATTAAGCTATGGTATGTCATTATTGTCAAAAAAGACAGCACACAGCACAGAATACTGCTGGACCCAGCAGAACAGGGAGTTCAAAGCCTCAGTGCCAAATAACTCACAGGGAGTAGTATCTACTGATGAAGTAGAAGATAAGTATCAACCGTTCATATCCAAAGGACAGATTTCCATAGCAGAAGATTCTATGAGGAAAATACTTATTCAAATTTTAAGAGACATGGGTGCTTCACAGTCTCTTCTTACCAGGAGGATCAAGGTCAGCCACTGGTGAATGAATCACCATCAGAGGAATTAGCAATAAGCCAGTGAGCATCCGTCTGCATAGAGTTAATATAAAATCAAACCTAGTTCAAAATGAACTTCCTATGAGGGGGGGTGTCAATGCTACTGGGAAATAAGCTGATGGGTAGGAAGGTAGTGACCCCTTCCCTGACTAAGTTGAGAAAACCAGTTTGCTTAGAAATGAGTTTGGACAGAAAACAAAATGGCTAAAGTAACTTTGTGTGCAGTAGCTCATACACAAGTAAGAGCAATGAATAATGAAAAAGAGGGAGAGAGAAGTGATGATTTAGTAGACTTATCTCAAATATCCTTGAACCATGACATTAGTTCAAGGGGTTAAACAAAATTAGCAAAGGGAGGGGTGTTGGTAGTGATGACCCACCTCAGGTATTACTCTATTGAGAAATAATCTGATTGCTGAGCAACAATCTGACTTTGGATTAATGCAACTTATTAGTGGGTCCACTATCTAGGACCTAATCAGGTAATAAATACCTGCTGATCATCATGTGTGCATCATCCAGGTTTCCTGAGGCCATTATACTAGCGAATATTTTGGCCAAAATGGTAGTAAAGTCTCTTATCAGGTGAGTTACCAAAGGTAATCCAAACGGGCCAGGGATCAAATTTTATGTCAAAGCTGTTTCAGCAAGTTGTCAAGCAATTGATTATTACTTCTATAAAAGCAAGTTCTTACCACCTGCAGTCACAGGGAGCTCTGGAAAGGTTTCACTCCACCCTAAAGAATATGATGTGGACTTATTGCTTAGATCACCGGAAAGAGTGGAATGAGGGTATCCCATTCCTAATGTTCGCAGCCCACAAATCGGTGCAAGAATACCTGGGATTCAGCACATTTGAACTTATATTTGAATGCTTGGTGCACAGCCCCTTGCTATTGATAAAGGAAATGTGGTTATAGGATGATCCAAGCAGAGAACATTTTCTGCATTATATAGAGTGATTTAGAAAGCAAATATCTGAGGCAAATGCATAAGCCCGAGAGCACCTTAGAATGTTCAAAGCAAAATGAAGGGGCACCACAATAAGAAAATATTGGAATGAAAATTCAAGATAGATAATGAAGTTCTGATTTTACTACCTATGAATAACCACCCCTTAAATCTTGGTTTCAGGGTTCATACATATTCAAGAGAAAGATAAATGACCTCAACTATGTAGTGAACACCCCTGTCATAAGAAGAGAACTCAAAAATGTCACATGAATATGATTAAGCTGTACTTCAAATGAATGGATGCTAAAATCCGGAAATCTTGTGAGGACAGATATCTGAAAAACAAAAGAGATTTGTACGTAAATCAGGATCCTTCATATAAGTTCCCAAACTCTGAGCTACTAACAGATCTTGATTGCAAACTAGCACACTTACCTTCCATCAAGAGAAATGAGATAGCTGCCCTTATCTCTGAGTATGAATGTTTGTTTTCTGATGTACTTAGTCAACTATGGCCTTTCAGGATGTGGATGTGGGAAGTGCTAGACTGATAAAACAAATTCCTTATTGGACAAACCCATAGAAAGCAAGGCTTCTAGAAGTACAGTATATGTTAAATAACAGGATTATTGAACCTAGTCAAAGTGAATGGGCTTCAACTTGTGTATTCTGGTGGAAAAACCTGACAGATTGATGAGATTTTGTACATTTGAAAAGTAAATAAACTTACTAAAACGGCAATTGATCCATTTTATTTGTTTTTTTTCTCTTATTTACATTGTGGTCCTCATGGGTTGTAACAGTATGTATAATGCCAGTTTGATGTACAACTATGAAATATGGAAATTAACAAAATTAAAAAAAATTCAGAATTGAATAATGATAAAAGCAATGCTAGGAAATGGATTCAAGATGTTATAGGAGTAACACAAATGGAAGTGAGTATGTAACATGTATACAATTCTAAATGAACATGCACAATCACAATCATACCTATTCCTATTCATTAATTAAAAATGGATCCAGAGGTAAGATAGGTAGATTCTTGTTTTATATTCAATCTCCACATACTCATACATAAGGAAAAATAGCCATTGATCATAGAGACATTTGAGTTGCATGTCCAACCAAAACAAAATATACAAATACTCTCAATGCAAAATATATACATTCCTATATAAAATCTAAATCATCACAATTTTTCTCATCTCCTACCAAATATGTTAGATTACAGTGCACCAATGTAATAGCAAATAAATACATATATGATACACCTAAATATAATTTCCACTTATTGACACTAAAAATATGAGGGAAAAATTCAGAGAGAAATCATGGTGCATATTACAGATAAAATATTTATTTAGAATATATAAGTAATCAATAAAGTTGATTTTAAATTATTTCAAAATTAACCTGTCTATATATATTTATAAAATAAAATGTAAATGAAAAACTAATCTTTAATAATTTTAAACAAAAGGTCTCAAAATATACACTTTATCTCACAAAATCTTTCAATTAGTATTTTAACAACTTCATTTTCCTGAACTTTACCTGTTGCATATGATTATATTAAATATACTGTAATATTAAAAAGGGAAAAAGTTGAATTGCTCAGGTAAATTTTTATTCTGTACAGACATATTTTTAAAATGATTTCTATTTTTCTATATATGATTTTTGTCATTGATTTTTGCCATAGATACATATTTTTTTTAATTAATATATTTACTCTTATTTAGAATCTTTGTAATTTAGATGATATTAATTTTTCAAGTCTAGTTAATTTCATAAGTGGCAGTCAATTTTAAAGTGGATGTTTAATAATGACACATGTTTTAAGTCAACATTAAGTTAAATATATATTACTTCATTAAATATTTAATTACTACATTTCAAAAATGTTATTATATCAACCATGCTCAACCTGGAATTCTAGGGAAAAGCTGCCTGCTAAATGAATGCAGATACAATGTAGCAATAACAAAAAGATTAGAATATACAGAAAAGCATGAGTTTTACAAATTCCCTGAAGTGAATTAATTCAGAATTGTAGAAACAAAGGACATGTATTGTTTTTTTTTTGTAGTTCATTTCAAAAGTAAAATTGTCATTTTTAAAATGAAAAAATGGAGGAGGCCTGCAAATGCCTTATTTGTGTACAATGTAAAAACGTTTTTATCATCAAAAAGCTAAAATGGATGGGAGGGTTAGCATTATATATGACTGTGATATTTTGGTATGAGGTATTGTAATTATTCACACTATTTACATTGTTCAGACTGTTGTCCTCATATTTGTTGTCATATTCACAATGTTTTGGCTGTTGTACGCTCATACATATGAAACTGACTTTCCTATTAATGGGTCAAATATATCTACAAGGAAGCTACTCAGAGGGTAACACACATAACCTTGGCAGCTAACAATTGGCCTGAGCAGAGTCCCCATCTTTATGAATTTTGGGGAGAACATATATGGGAGGTAGCTTTGTGTAATGCTGTGACAACTGCCTGTATATCTTAGGTGGGAAGTGGTCCTTTGTTCTTGATTAGGATCTACAACAGTTTTCATTCTATTTTCATTGTTGGGCCTTCTTTACTTTATTGTAACTACCATTTCTAATGAGGTCTTCTATATTTTTCTGTATATTCTGATTTTTTCATCACTACAGTTGCATTGCCTTTATCATCTGGTAGTATGATGATGTTTTCATTCCGCTGTAGGGTTTTGATTGCCAGCCTCTCCAGTTTCATGATGTTTGATTTGGGTGGCTTCACTTTCTCCAGTATATGTTTCACTTTCCATCTTAGCTCATCCATCTGAGCCTGAGGGATGTTCAAGGCTATTTCCTTGATTTGAGCAATGATGTTCAAGTATGGTATCTGTCTGATGGTTGTGGCAAAGTTGAGACCCTTCTTGACTCCTCAGAGGCACTCAGCTGGTGTTGTCTGATGTTGATTACTGCCTTCACTGGTGGGGGGAGATGATGGACCTTGTGTGTCACCTTCTGATCTTTCAATCTGTTTAATTTCATCCTGGTAGATGAAAGAAAGGATTCAGTTTGAAATTCTAATCACTTAAAGAAGGCTGGAGTGTACAACAGCGAAGATGTGAATATAGCAACAAAGATTTGGTAATTTTGGTTACTTGTATTGATGAAGCAAGCATAAGCATTCATATATGGCTAGCAAATAGTTTTTTCAAGGTAGAAATAACAATCTTTTTCTTTCTTCTTCTACGTACTCTGTCCCTTCAGGATAGGGGTGATCATAGCTCTTTACAATTTCCAGTTTTTTGTATCTCTGAGTAAGGTTTGTCCCTTTATTGTCCTTCCTAATCCCTGTTCACTCTAACATTTATACAAGTGTGTTAGATATATTATTTGCTGCTTTCCTCTGTCTCTCTTACCTTTACCTCTTGTGAGTGTCAAATTCTCCAAGCCCGCTTTCCTCATTATGCATCCAAGAAATTTCAATTGTCTCTTTCTGATTCTAAGTATATAATCTTTTTGTTTCTATTTTCCTTAAAACATTGTCCTCTTAAGCAATCAAACATATTCAAACCCAGAATTTACATTGGCTCTTAAAACCACCTTAACATGAAAACAATAGATTGATCAAACTGAAAACTGATTGTTTCATGCCTTCTATGTAAAATGAATATAAGGTTATATATGAAAATAAAATAAAATCTCATATTTTACATTTTGTATATAAATGATTAGACTAGATAATAAAAATAAGAATATATTACAGAAACAACTCTTTGATCAGAAGCAAGCTACAAAAAGTATGAATAGTCTATGAATTCCTATATCAACTTTATGTTTTATTGGCCAGAATAATTTCTGTATGACCTGCTCTGACTCAAACTTATCAAATAAGTTGTTTTCACTTTGGAAAGAACAGGATCAATAACACTTTCAGAGACACAGATAGAATGAAACATGGAAAAAGATACAATGAAACAAGTGTAAAGAACAATTACTAACATAGAAAATTCTAGTTGTCTGTAAATAATATTTTATATATTTATCAGCCATGCAGCTTGATCTCTCCTTTTTAGTAATGAGAGATGCTGTTGTTATAGTAAGAAAATGAAATAATTGATGCAAATAAATAAAAATGCATTTTTATTAATATAAAATCTCAAATAGTTTTTTCAGGGGGTGATATTTTACTTTTAAACATGACAATAAAGTTAACTAAACTCACAAGCCACTTAATTAAGTATGCATGAACTAATGTTCTTTTATGCAAATTTCTAATTAGCCAATGATGTGGCAGCATTTAATCAGTCATGATAACCTGAATTTCAGTTCATGCATTAGTATGGGAAATAAAGGTGATTTAAGTGACTTTTGAAGCAAAATGGTTGTTGGTATCAGATAATGAAGTCTCAGTATGAAAAAGACTGCTGATTTTCATGCACAACCATCTCTAGTATTTATAGAAAATGGTCAGAAAAAGAAAAAAATTCCCAGTGAGTGGAAATTCTGTAGGCAGAAATCCCTTGTTGATAAAAGAGGTTGGGGGAGAATTTCCAGATTGGTTCAAGTTGATAGAACTGCAACAGTAGTTCAAATAATGACTCTTTACAATGTGGTATACAAAAGAACACACAACACAACTTTGAAAGAGATGGGCTACAGCAGCAAAAATTAAGATCAGTTTTAGATAAATCTGTCAAATAAATAACAGCTTTTTGTCCTTGTAATGTTATTAAAATGTTGTATACCCTCAACTAAGCACTCCTTCCACATTTAATTCATTATCATTGTATGCTATTCTTACATAAATTCTACATCTTTTAAACAGATCCTTCAAAATATTCTCAAACTAATTCACATTTCTGATAACATACAGACTCAGCCATCAAATTGAGGATTTTGGAAAAACATATCTGTCCTTAAATGCTCCAAGCATTTGATACCAGCAAAAATCAAGCTTATGTAGGGTAATGTTGCCTTATTCCCCTTCAAAGAACTCTCCTTGAGATCTTACACATTTATTTCAGTATTCCTTACATTTTTTAAACAGTCTGCAAAGTCTTTAGGAATAATGATCAGCATCTTCATCATATTCTCCTTAATCTCGTCTATTATCTGAAATTGTCTCCTTTTTCAATGACAATTTTAGCTTTCGGAAATGCCACAAGTTACAGGGAGCTAAATATCTATGGGAGCTAAATATCTATGGGGGCTGGGGGTGTTAACAGATGTGGGTGATGTTATGTTTTGCTAAATAACTCTGTATGAGGTATAAAGAATGGTCAGACAGGTGGCTGAGGTATACAAAATACTTACCAGACAGTTGTAGTATTTTGATATCTTCTTATAATTCTCACAATGTCAATCAATGATTTCCTTTGACTGCAGTTCACATGCATTCAACATTTTTAGGGGTTCTGCTTCCATAATAGGTATCCCTTTCATTAGATTCACATCCAATTGGGAAGTTTCTTTCTTTCTGGATTTCACTTACTCAATTGAATCGTTTCAACAAGTCTTCTTAATCATCAAATAATTTCCTTGGATGAATGTCCAATTTTTAAGCCAAACCTGATGTCTATTCACTGAGATTAGAAAAGTTTCACAATATACAAGATCATTTAATGGCATCTCATTGGTGACTGAGTAACTCTAATGGAGAGTGCCTATTCATGCATAAGCAGTAAAATCCTCTCTGATTAGTTGTCAAGTTACAGCAAAGCCTTTCAAATGGTTCTTGAAACTGGTTGGATATTTTTCTAGAGAGATCTTGTATAATTTTAACCAGTGTCATTAAATTTCACCACTGAAATAAGCATATTGACAAAGAAAATGGTTAGGAGCAAAATTAGATTGTGTGAAATAAATGCTCTTTTTTTTTTCATTATTTAGTTATGGAGATATTGATTCACAAAATCTATTTTCATCATTATAACTGGAGGCTTGCTTCCTAATCTCCCCCCCCCCGCCCGAGGGACTCATGTTAAGCTTTTCTTTTATCTACCAGACATATTCATATAATGTTATATTGTTTTTATATTTAACTTTGTTTATAAAAATTCTATGATTGTAAAATATGTACTTGAATTGTCCTTCTGTTGATCTGATATGACTGTCAAATTTTATTTTGTATTATTTTGTCACAATAAAATTGGAATTAATCAACATGTGTTAGTAAAATTTCAGGATATACTTATATTTCATTGATAAATATACCATGTGAATTTCAGCTTATAATATTTTTTATTAGAAATAGTTACAATAATTAATTTGGTGGTAAGAGATTTTATGAAACTTTATTATTCTAAATAAATATCAATAACATTATACTTAGTGATACTTATTTTTTCTTTCCAGGTATATAAAGATTGCCATAGACTGTAAGAAAGATATAACCTCAGGAGAGAAACAAAATATTATAGATATTTATTATTGGGTGGTGGGAACACAAATTTGGAAATTGCAATAATGTTGAATGGAGATCATAGAAAAATCAACAACAAAACAATTGAAAACTTTCACAAGATAAGAAAAAAAATTTAAGAATATCACAAAAGAGATCTGAGAAAAGTTAAAAAGATAATATGCAAGAAAATTGGATTGACCAGAATGAAAATATTTGATGAAGCAGGTGTTGCAAATTGAAACAGATAAAAAGGCACAAAATGTTAAGAATATTAACTAAAGACATGAAAGTAAGCAAACTATCACTTTTAAGTAAACACCACAAAGATAAATGTGCAAGATCAGCAAAAAAGTGCATAAAAATTCTACATTGGATGGATCTGATAACTAGACTAGAGGCCAGGTCCTTCATGAAAATACTCGACCTATATGAATGAAAAGACAACATAGATGAGGTGGATTATTGTTTTGGGTAGACAGTAAAATTATATCAAAGTTCATGATAGTATCACGATGAATGCAAAGAATTATTGTAAATCATTGAACAAAAAATTGTTGAGTGGTGCAGGTCACAACAAAGCATATTTTGCAAAAGAATTTTTCCTCACATTTGGCAAAGTTGTCCACCTTGTCAAGAAAGTTTCAAAGATATCAAATTAATAAAATGTATCTCAGCTTCTACAGATATTAATCCAATGGAAAACTTGTGGTTTATTATTAAAACAGATTTGAATGAGAATATTCAAAACTCTGACAGTAATGTTGAAATAATAGAAAAGTTATAATCATTAGGTGAAAGAGGTTATTGAATATCAGAGCCAATAAATAAATAATAATAAAATAAAAAAAATAATAATGTATAAAATAATTGGTTATTGTGTTAATCAAAGATGTTTCTCTGAACTATATATTTTAGATTTATTTATGAATAAAAATTATATTTCATCATTTTGTTTGCATAATAAAACTTGACATCTCCCCAAAAAATTATTACCACTATTTTTAATAAGGAAAGATATTATAAGATTATTAAAAGATGATATATTGCTCATATAAATAGATCCTGAAAATTATACTAGCATCAGTTAGTTAATACCTGTTTTATTGTGAAAACATTGACATGTGCAATAAAATCTGTATAGGAGGCACGGTGGAGTAATGGATAGCGGCTTCGATTGAGGAATCGCAGAGCCGAGTTCGAATTCCAGTCAAATCCATTACATTCACTTACGTGCTAATACCCTTGGAAAAGGTATGAATCCTCTTCCTCTCCCTCCAGCTATGGGTAAAATAGCAGGACAGACTGGGTTCTATAGCCTTGGGTGGCAACTGGTCTAGGAGAAGGTCAACTCTGAATTCAAAACCTGCGGAGGGTCGTTTGAGAACCTTGTGGCATTCGGTGCACCAGGTCTCTGTATTCGTCCCTTCAAAAAGTGTGGATGGTCCTGCACGAAGCCTTCACCACTATAATCAAATCTCATGTGCTGGTGTTGGGCTGTCGGTTTCCTGAAACGGATCTGCTTGGCCCTCACACGTCCGAAACTCGACAGGAGAGTCGACTATATATATATATATATATATATAAAATTTGACTATATATATATATATATAATCTGAGTCAGGAATATGTGTGTGCATGTCACAAATTCCAGAAATCACATCAGACAAATGAAAAGTTCCTTTTGCTTCTGAAATAGAGGGTGTGAATATTTTTTCAGAGACTGTATTAAACATTGATGGTTTTATATATTCAACTGAAACTGAAATATTTTATCTGGTACCAACAATTGTCTATTCCTTGTACAGATCAAATATTAGCCATATGAGGAACTGCTTAAAGTTTAGATATTGTATTTAAGATATGCAGACAATTGAACATTTATTTAGTATTCAAAAAACAGATAATATATACATTTAGTTGACTCAGATTTACTTTGAATAGAAAATTTTACTGTAATCTGAGCTTGGAAACAGAATATATGAAGTATACGTAGATATACCTGTGTGTGTGAAGCAAATTTTTAATTGTCTGAATATCAGTGTTGATGTATAATAAAAAAAACGTTAGTATGTGTATATTTATATTTTGTTCATTATTTTCTCTAAGAAGAAAGAATTATTTTTTCATCAGATGAAGCATTGTCAAGTATTATTATTAATCTTGACTAATATTTACTTTCACCAAAAAGTTGCTTTTTATCACAACTTTACTCATGCAGTTAGTTTCCTGCTGGACTTAAAAAATTGACATTTAAACTCGAATCACTTTTGCCTCAGAGAAGCCTGGTAAATACCCAACTAATTTAACTACTAAGCTAAGAGAAATTTATGGCTTTGCAGAAGACATGAACTAAGCTATAAAAAAATTGCAATAAAAAGATAATAAAAAATAAGATGAAACTAAATACTAGACAAAATTTGTAATAATGAATAAAAATGCTTATATAAATATGGTTGGGTATATATCTGAGTTTTTCTTTGTTTTTCTTTCATATTTCAATTATCCATATCACTATTACAGAAACACACACACATGCATGTACACACAATATATATTGCCATTTAAGTGTCTTAGTGAATATAATCAAGGGCGTACTGCAGGAGCACTCATCAGCAGATAGGTTAGTTTTAAGGCTCCAAATTCTCCACTCAGAATGGTCCTACAATTGACAATAACCTAGTGTATTGGTTCATGAAATTGGTGACATAGTTATTGCAAATTCAATCCCTAGACTGTGTAGTACTAAAAATAAAAACAAGATGAGATATCCCTAGACATGGCAGCAGAATGAGAACAATCTTACACTGTAATCATAAAATCAGAAAGTATATCAGTGAAAGAGAAATCAAGAACAGATTCAAGGATTTGTTGAATAATAACAAAAATACAGAAGATATGAATAGAAATTTAGCAGCTATAATTAATGAAATAGTAGGCAAAGCAAATGAAAAAGTAACAATAAAGGTAATTATTCAAAGTCAACATTGGAGTTAATGTTAAAGATAACCGAGGAATACTATGTAAAGTTGTATGCTTTGAAAACAAATGCCAGCAACAGTCACTCAAGCAGATAGGAATGATGTTCCAGAGGTAAGAACAAAGATTAAATAATATTTGAAATCCAAAGTGAGAAATACTGAAAACACCAGGTGAAGGTGATATAGTAACAGACCTTTTGAAAGATACACGATAAGAATTCCATTATTAAAATTAGTCATGCAAATAAGAAAGTTTTAGAAGTGGTTACTTAATAACAGAACATCATCAAACAATGACTCAGCTAACAAAAACAATATAACAAAACACTTGGTAATTGTGAAATCACATTTGATTTGCGAAAAATCTTGGCAGTCTTTAATAGTCTTTAATACTCTGCTAGGGTATTTGTGAAATTTATATAAAAGTTATATGATAACAGTATTGCAATAATACAACTACAAAAAGACAGATAAAATAAAGATTAGAAAAGGAGTGAGGCAAAGGGATAGACTCATCTAAAACTATTTATAACACACATTGAAAGTATGCTCTGGAAAATGAACTGTGAAAGAATTGGAATAAACATAGAAACAGAGAATATTTGAATCCTCCACATGGACATCATCATGGTTATCAATAGAACCAGAAGACCAGGTTCAAAATCCAATTGATGCTGTTGCAGCCACTTTGCATTAATATCCTTAGGAAAGGTGTGGAACATTCTCTTACTCTTTCCCCTAGTTATGGATTAAATAGCAGGGCAAACTGGACTTCCTTAAATTGATTAACAACCAGTCTAAGAGAACAACTTTACATCTAAAACTATGTATAACTCAACAGGAAATACTCTAATACCTTTCCTAAGAGTAGCCATAGTATACATGATTTACAGATATTAAAAAAAGGAAGCTGTGGAAAAACATAATTGCCTACCTCCTTTGAGACATGGCATTAAAAGGAAGAATACTTAAAAAGAAAGAATGACATACAAAATAAAAAAAAAACAAACAAATATGAAAAAAAAGAATAAAAGACAGCAACCAAAAGAGCAATAGACAGAAGTTAAGGAAAAAAGGTGCAAAAAATTGTTTGAGAAGAAAGTGAGAAGGCAAGAAGAAAAGTTTTTGCTTGGCTAAGGGTTGGTATAAAAGAAAGAAAAGATTGAATAAAAAGAAAATATGTTAATAAGTTGACTAAAAGAAAAAAGGTAAGTGAGAAAGAAAAATATGTGAGGGGTAATAAACTGATTTGTACAAATCTAAATAATCATGCAAGTCAAGATTTCCCAAAGGCTATGTTGTTTATCAATTATATTTGACCTTGGTGCTCTCTTTCCTTGTTTGTTACTTCTTTCTAAAAGTGCCAACTTCAACAAACAGAATGTGAAAAAAAAAAAAAAGATTGAGAGAAGAGAAAAGCCTTTCCATTTGGTCGGTATAATGCTCATGAGAGCGAACATCATGAATAATATGATTTTAAATATACATATATATATACATATATGATTTTATATAGTATGATTTTAAATATATATATATATATATATATATATATATATATATATATATAAAAACTAGGTTTGGTCAAGGTTAACAAAGGGTGTAAGAGAATTTTACTATTATGAAAATATATCCAAAGTGATTAGATGCTAAAGTTAATTTCTGTAATTTTGAGAAGAGTTACTATCAGACTATTGAAATAATTTTTTTTTGTTTTTGTTACCACAATGTTTTAGCCAATCCATTATATATCCATAATCAGCTGTTCAATTCTTAGGAAGATTATTTCTGCATATAAAAAATATCATTCATCTATTACGTAGAACTGAAATAGACTGCATTACAAATATTTCTGCAGATGGTTTGATCTAATTACTTTATTTGAGAGCATTTTTTATCACTGTTTTTTTCTTGTCTCTCTTTCCTTAGGATGATACCTTTTGCCAGTGTTACTAATACTTTCTTTAGGGTATTCCACTCTAAATTCATGACCTTTCCTAAGCTCTTATATTTTCTTTTAACTCTATCAACATACAAATGTCTGCAAATTTAGTCATCCTGAAGTCTATTGTAGTTTAGGCATTACTTTGTATTTCTTTAATTTCCATAATTTTAATCTTAGTTTGTACGTGTCTGGAAGCTGGTTGTACCCACAGCTGAGGTGTGGATAAGTTTTAGAGTGTAGAACATCATTTCTGAATCTTTTACTGATTTTTAAGTAGTCTATCAGGTCCTTTATATCTCCTTAGTTTCTTCATGTCCACAAGTGTATTGGTGTTTTTGAAACCACATGTTGGTTATAACATGGTCATTCAATGAGCACTATTCAACCATTTCTTCAACATTCATTGGCTGATCCAGGCTCATATTTGCTTAATATTTTGTTGCTTTCTTCTTTTCCAACATTTGCATTTAGGTCTTTCATGATGATAATAATTTCTAGCAGTTTTTGCACTGGCTTTTGCCATTATTTAATGTTTTGTAAAATTTATCTATTTTTCTGTACTTTGTAACATCTATAATGGCTATATTAAATGGTTCCTTTTCTGTTTTACTAGAAAAATTCTGAAAGTTGCTAGTATCCAATATTAGTCCTACTCCTCTTTCATTTTTCTCTCAGCCTGCACATATAATTCTGTATTCATTGTTTGTAATGTATCCATTATTTATTCATCTAGTTTCAGACTCCCAGAATGTTAATGGTTAGCATCTTTCTTTCCAGTTCTCACATTGATATAGTGTTCTAACATTCTAATAACAATTATGTCTTTATTCCCCACACAAAATTGTTTATCTCTAATCAAAAGAAACCTGAAAATAAATGTTTGCATAATTAAAACAGAATATATATGCAAACAAAGAACGAGTATAATGATATATGATGTGCTTTATATATTTGAAGACATTACTGCTGTATTCTCTGATGACATGCCTTGGTAATAGTGATTTGACCACTTGATAGACCATAAGATTTGACCACTTGATAGACCATAAGATTTGACCACTTGATAGACCAAAAGATATTTGGCAGAATTCTACAAGCAATTTAGTTAGTGTGGATTCCACCACTATGAACATTAATACTACTGGGTTTTAGAGAAAACTCAGAGGAGTAAAAAATAAAATAAAAGGAGAAATGTGCACCACATTGACACTAGACTAAATTAGATGGACGGAAAATAAATGATTTACCAGTGCAGAGGAGATTGAAGCAGTTTACTAAATTCTTTAATGTTGTCTTGGATTTTAGTCCAGTGGAAAAATATGTTGAACTTTCTTAATATACCAAAATTTTTGATTGTGGTAGGATATAGTCTGGGCATGTAGTAAATAAGGTGTATTAGCTGAATGAAACCAACTGAGCTTTTAAGGTAACATCTCCAATTGTGGATTTCACTGACCCATCATGAAAAAATAAAACAAAAACAAATCCCTGTTCAAGCAGGGAGCCCATGTATACTCAACCATCCAAGCTAATTTTCTCTAGTGACATTAGTGGCTTGATCACAGATAGCTAAATAATGAATCAAATATGTCATAAGCTGTATTAATATAAAAACTGACAAGTTCCATTTCATTGGAGTTCATACATCCAAAAATATTTTAGAGACCAGTATGAATTTTTTGGCAGATCAAGCATCATCTCCAAGAGCATCAAGCTGGGTAGTGATAGGAATACTCTCCTTGATTTCTATTTAAACTGCAGGGGTCACAAGTCTGTGTACTAATAATTCAGATATAAGTACATTTCAGGACTTTATAAACAAATTTCACCTGATAGCTAAATTATGAAAGGAGCATCTGAAGTGGGTGGTGATGTGGACTGCTGAGATTAACACTCATTCAGTACAAATTGATACAAAACAATAACAGTAAATATTGGGAAGAGAACATCAAAATGGATTTGTGGCTATGAGCAACTGAGAATAAGAGCAGCAGAAATACTGTTACACTTTGAGTGCTCTTTCCTAAGTTATGATTGTCTGCTTTAAAACCTGACATGCTATCAAAAAAGGTTAATACCTTTTTTCAAATGTTATTGAGGAGTATCAAAATCAACTTGATTGAATGGCTCAGTATGATGACAAAATAATACTGACCTTTTATAGCTATGGACAGTTGGGTAGGAAATGTCTCAACTACAACTAAAGAAATCATTCACTTGGCTGGTGATTTGAAATGTTTTTTAATTTAAACAACAGCTTAAAGTGTAAGTTAAAACAGAAATAAAAATTGCTGAACTTACCAGCTAGTCATTGGTCTTATTTTTAATTTCCTTTCCTTTATTTAATACATGTATGGATTTGTGTGTAGTGTAAACAGGTGTTGACTTAGAAAGAGTTTATTATGTTTACTTTAAGAAAGCTATGAATCTATCTCTGCTTCCCTCACATATGGATTAAATATCAGGGCAAACTAAGCCCTCTTGCCTTTAAGTTGTAATTAGTATAAGATAAAGAAAAATTTGAATTCAAAACCAGACTGAACTGAGCAGGGTTCTGTTAGATTATGCTATGTTATTTTCTTGCATTAATAGGTTTTGTTTATCTAATACCTTATTAGCAGTGATTATTTTATGTCACTTTTTTTCTTCTCATCATGAAATGGATCTCATCACAATTCCAATCAATATAAAGCAACATTCAATTTGAATTTCTAAAGCTTAAAAACAAAGATTTACTGTAACTTTCTTTTTTAAAAACAAAAGGAAAGAATCTATATTTTTAAAATAGACTGAATCAAACATTTGTCTTCTTATCAGAATTTTGCTTTATCTATATTGGAAACTGAAGGAGTCTTCTGAAAATTATTCATATGGACAACTCAAAATGCTACACTGCTGTATATAAGACAAGACTACATACAATACATGAGTATATGTTTACATGTGTGTATAGGGAGATTAATATGTTATTATGTAAGAACTATTCCAAAGTTTTATTTTGATAATAAAGTTTTCAAAAACGTTCCAGATTTTCAAAACTTATTTAAATAAAGAGCCAAAAACTGAATAAGATCTACAATTAAGGTTTTAAATGTATTTAACCACTGATTGATATATTTTCTGCCTAGAGAAAAAATCCACTTTTCTCCTTGTGTAATGCCATAATGAAGATATTTTAAAAAATGAAAAATAAAAAACAACAAACATTTACAGTCACATATTTGTCCTCAACCATTAATGTTTTGGATTTTAATAATTGCTAATTGAAAAGCCGAAAGCAAAACACTTGATTAAAAAAGTTTGAAAGTTTTTACATACACTTGACATTGAACTATATTCATTTTTAGTAAAACAAGAAAGGTTAGGTAAAAAAAAAAATAAATTACAAAACATTTCTTGTCTATGGCGTTTAAGGAAATATATTAGTGAAGGCATGCTGTTTCATTTTCATTAATGTGGCTTGTTTTTGCTCATAAGAATTTAGGAGGTAGTTTTTTATCTATCATAGATATATCTTGGAGAGGCAAGTTCTGTCTCAATAGTTGCAGAACAGGTATCTCCAATTTTTTTGATGGTACCTCTTATTCTCATTCTGATTCTGCACTTATCTCCATTTATGGACCAGGAAGGTTTTGTGTCACCATGTAATTCTGGTAGGTTTTTTCTGTTATCCACTAGTGATAGTAATGAAAGTCTTCCAAATTAGAGTTATTACCTAAGTACACACACACACACACACACACACACACACACACACACACACACACACACACACACACACACACACACAGGGAGCTGAAAAGTTCATATCCTGACCTACTTTAAAAACTTTGACTGAATGACATCTGATTTTTTCTACTCCTTTTCTGTTGGGCTGAGAACTTTTACTATCTCCTTGTAAATATATATATATATATATATATATATAGATAGATAGATAGATAGATAGATAGATAGATAGATAGATAGAAAGAAAGAGAGAGAGATTGAGGGAGTGGGATTTGTTGTCATTCAAGAATGCAGTGAAATTTATCATATTCACAAAGTATCTCTATTTTGGGTGGTTCTTGGGTTTTGCATTGGATGAACAATAGTGCAAAAAAGTACATGTAGAGATAAAAACTTGAATGCATGGTAATGCTGAAAATAAAGGAAGCAAATATTACAGTGTATGGTAAAATATTCTCCACAATCTGTCCAAGTCACCTAGATGATACATGCTGGTATTGGAAGTATTTAGGATAGGAAAAAAATTGGTAGATCTTGGAAATTAGACAAAAGAGATCAAAGAAAATTAATTTAACAGCTCATTAAGCAATAGATGAAAGTAGCATTACTAATGAAGTGTCAGTTGATACAATAAAAAAATGATCTAAATGAATACATTGCAGTAAAAAAAAGAATTACTATTCAAAAAACATCAAGCAAGATGAAAAGATATGACATCTACACTAGAATAATGAAAAATAGGTAACAGTAATATTTAGCAATGAATGCAAAATTGAACTCTATTCTAATGCAAGAGGGAATGTGCAAAGACCAAGTGGTAGGAGAAATACTGTAAAGTTTGTCAAATTTAGTAGTCGGAATCTAATCATTTGGGGTTACATAAAAAGTCAAAGTGCATGAATGCTGATAAAAATCAATGGAATACTGAACAGTGAAGAATACATTACTTTGCTGAAGTCCTATCTATTACAAGTTATAGAAGGTGAAATATTCCAACATGAGGAAACACCTTGCAATACATTGTGTGCAATAAACAAATTTTTTTTATTAATAAAGACATTGCATGGTTACAAGATTGGTCTGTTCACAGCCCTGACCGACCATAATCGAATTTATGTAGTGAAAGCCAAAGAACTTATAAAATTTTTTGACAGATCATTATGGATGAAAAAATTTTGAATTTCTATACTTCCCTTCCATGTCAAGTTGAAACTGTGGCTTGTGCCAGTGAGAATAATACTAAGTAGTGATTATGACTTTTAATGTCCATGAATAAATATTGCTTTTCATCTGATGACATATAACTTTTCACACCTATTTTCAGAATCATCATGCATTCAAATATATATCCACCCCCTTTGTACTGCATCATTATAAATACAAAATATATTAGAGAGGAAGAACAGAGATGTGAATTTGGAGTTTAGTATTAAAGCTGAAGATGCAGCCAATTGATAAAGTTCATTCTCAGTAATGTCCACATAATAATGGAATAATAAAATAATATTATTCCATTTCTATTTGAAACAATTAAAATAACTGCCTTAAAAATAATAAAATACCATAATGAAGGCTTATATTCTACATTTATCTTGCTGTATTATTGCATTTATTTCTTATTGTAACTTCAAAATCCTAACACTGATGTTTTTGTTAGTGGATGTTTGTGTATATATCTCTGTATTATTAAGTGTGTGTAAATTCAAATTGATGTTTATCAACTCTAATACTTGGTAAATAATTATGATTTAATTCACATGCATATGTAAGTACTTACCTAATATATTCATATCCATAATGTAATACTTGTGCCTGTAAATATTTTTATTACTGGATAAATTGATAATTATAACATGATGTTGCTCATAGATAATTCTGATAACTTCTGAAGAGCAAAAGAGTTTTAAATACCTATTCATAGACTCAAATTCTAACTAAGCATATTTATACTAGTTAGGGGGATGCATTCCTCAGTAAGAGGGACAACATTAATCCTTATGTGTGTATGTGTTTGCATAGCAGTGTATTAACAGATAATATATTCAAAATGAGCTATAATCCTTAAAATGATGTCATTATATAATTGATGAATGTGATATATTTGGCATTAGGTTCAAACAGCAGTCTCTAGTAACTTCTCAGTAATATACTACAATGTTATCACTTTCACAGCAGACATAATTTCATTTGCTGATCAAACATAGAAAAATACAATTAAGACTTTATTCAGGTATTTTGCTTTATCCTTCTACTTTCCATATATATAATATAAATTTTGGTCTCATCAATATAAGTTTGATAATTGATTCCATGCTTTTTTTAATGAATCTAAGAGCTCTTTTTCATTTTTCTTTCTCTCTTCTATCAAGTTTATACTATGCTAATTCTGGGGGTGGCATCAAACATTTGAACTGTAGTAGTAGTGTATATATATATATATATATATATATATATATATATATATATATATATATATATATATATATATACACATACACATATACATATACATATAATAATAATAATAATAATGGACTCTCCCGTTGGTTTCAATGTATGAGGATCTGACAGCTTAATTGATTCAGTTATGAAATTTTAAGTGGCACTTAGGACCTGCTAGTGATTTACAAAGGAGGCCACATATGGAGCAAGAGTGAAGATTGTGAGATGAGCTCACTGTTAGATTGGTTGAGATTTTAGATCTTGCTCTTGCTTCTTGAAGATGATTCCGACAAGCAGATTGAAAACTGCTGATTCTACTAAAACACGTTGATCTCCATTCTACCCACTCCAAGGCTAAGCACTCAAGGGTGCTATGTGGTATATTGACAGCTGACAAGTTGCTTTTCAGCTTGTCTTTGTATCTTAGTTTTGGGTGTCCTACTGTAGCCCTGATCTAACTGGCTGTACATTAGGATCTTAGGTATCCTGTCATCAGATATTCTCAAGACATGACCAGTCCACCGTAACTGAGACTGAATGAGAAAAGTCTCGATTCCTCCAATATTACACCTGTTAAACAGGTCTAAGTTAGATGTCCTATCATGAAGGTTAACTCCACAGATTGTACGCAGACAGCTTTTATGGAAAACATACAGCTGGTGTATATGGTACCTGTATGGAGTCCATGACTCTGAGCCGTACAAAAGGATGGCAAGTACAACAGCTCTGTAAACCTGAATTTTTGTATCCAGTTGAATACCCCACTCATTCCACAAGCGATGACAAAGTTTGCCAAAAGCACTGGTAGCCTTAGCAATCCAATGCTTGATTTCATCATCTAAAGTTCCACTGTAGTTGACTTTGCTACCAAGATAGGTGAAAGACTTTACAGAGTTCAGGGCTTTCTCTTCTACTTTCAATGGTCTCTCTGGAAATTTGTATACTGGTGTTTTTTTGTTTCTCACCACAGAATTGCTTTTGAGTAGGACAAGGTTGGTGCACTACTTCAGTTTTCTTTATGCTAAGTGTAAGACCAAAGGCTTTACATGCAGCAGAGAAATGATTTATTAAATGCTGGGCCTCCTCAAAGGATGTTGCTACAAGAGCAGCATCATCAGCAAACAACAAATCACAAATAATTTGCGTATGAAGGTGGGTAGTGGCTTTGAAGTGCTGATGATTGAAGAGACCACCAGTTGTTCGAAACTGAAACTTGACACCACTCTCTGTGTCTCTATGAATACATATTTCAGCAGCACTGAGAAGAAAAGGGCAAAAAGGACAGGAGCCATGACACAACCTTGCTTGGTGCCATTTGTGACATCAAAGGATTCTGACATCAGACATGATATTAGCTTTCATTCCTTCATGAAAGGAGATGATGACCTTTAGCATGTTTTCAGGGATGCTGAGTTTCCTCAAGACTTGCCAAAGAGTCTCTCGATTCACAGTGTCAAAGGCCTTCGTCAAGTCCACAAACACCATGTAAAACTCCTGGTTTTTCTTATGAACCTTTTCTACAACTTGACAAAGAGAAAATATCATGTCAATGGTGCCACCACCCAACCAAAAACCACACTGCAATTCAGGATAGATGTCGTCAACAAGGTGTATAATGATTCTGTTTAGAATCAGTCTACCTAGGATTTTGGCTGCAATTGAAAGTAGTGATATCCCCCGATATGGAACAATTGTTTTTGTACAGGTGTTTGATAGAGGTGTCTTTATAATTCTTTGGGACACAGCCTGCCTTCCATATCTCCACAGAAAGGATATGTAACTTTTCTACCAACTTTTGGCCACCATCCTTATACACTTTGTGTGGAATAGGATCCTTAGGAGTAGGTGATTTTCCAGATGAGATTTGCATGATGGAGTCACTTACCTCTTACTAGGTTGGTTCAAAAGACAACTCCGGAATTTCTGGATTTTGCTCAATTGATGTGATGGCTTCCTCATCAGTAACCAAAGTGATGTTTAACACAGTTTCAAAATGCTCTTTCCAGTGATCTAAAATGTCTGACTTATCCGTCAAGAGAGTTTCACCATCTACTGTGAAGATTGGAGCAACACCACTTTTCTGAGGACCAAAAATGCTCTTGAGGCCAGCATAGAAAGCCTTTAGATCCTTTCTGAAGCTTCTTGGAGTTCAGTGGCCTTTTCAAACCACCAACGCTCTTTCATGGCTCTGAGAGCTCGTTGAACCTGACTTTTGCACTTCTTGTAAGTTATCTTCTTATTGGACAAGTTCTTGTGCTCAATCCATGCTTTATGAGAAGAGTACAATTGATCTATAAGCTGCTGAACTTCTGTATTATTGTCATCAAACCAGTCTTGATGTTTACGATGTGGTAGGCCGAGAACCTCCAAGGATGTAGAATATGTTGCATCACGCGGAGCCTTTCAAGATGATTCGATATCATTGGTAATGTTTATAGAATCAAGTGCAGCATCAAGTTTGTCAGAGAGCTCAATTTTCTTTTCAGTCAATTTAAGAGGCAATACGTTAATGCACTTGGGCACTGTAGATTTTATAATCCTTCGCTTTTGCAGATGCAGTGTAGCTTTATACCAAAGTAGAGCGTGACCTGACAGATAACATGTTGTGTGGAATGAACGCGTTATCTTATAATCTTTTATGTCCCATCTTTTGGTGATGATGTAGTCAATCAGATGCCAGTCTTTCGGACGAGGATGCATCCACATGGTCTTATGACAGATGGGTTGCTGGTAGAAAGTATTAGTGATACTAAGGTCAAATTTCTTGCAGATAGTGAGAAGGTGTAATCCATTTGTGACCTAAAACGCCCTTCCAAGAATGATAATCACTGCCAACACGAGCATTCAAGCCACCTGTAAGGATTAATTTATCCTTATGTTGGACTTTGGAGATGACATCCCGAAAGAGATTGTAAAAATAATTTTTTTCTTGATCTGAACTACCTAAGGTTGGCGCATAGCAGCTAACCATCATCACACAGGTGTTGCTCTCCAGATTGAGAGTTAATGCCATTATACGATCTGATACACCTTTAGGTAAGGAAGGCAGTGAGTTAGCGAAGTCTGACTTGATGGCAAAGCCAACACCAGATAGATGAGGCTCTTTCTCAGTCTTGCCAGCCCATAAAAATACATATCCATCTTTTTCTTCCCTAAGCTGAGAATTAACAGCCAGACATCTTTCACTAATGGCCACTATGTCGATGTTATATTTCTTCAACTCAAGAGAAACAAGAGCTGTTTTATGCTCTGGTGCAGAATCATTGTCCTGGAGAGTGTGAACATTCAGGATCCAAAATGGAAATTCTTCTTATATTGCTTTTGATTTTTCTTGCTGTTTCGACTGCTTTATTGGATAATCAGATGGCTGCAGCGGGCTGCCAAGTCTCTGTGTGAGCAAGCAATGTTTAGGGCTCCTTTTATCACCCCTCCCCATAATAAGGAAAGCAGTGCAATCCTAAATAAGGCTGTTTTGTCACTGATGGAGGCCTTGGCATCACAATTGCTCATAGGTTTGTGAAAGAACGGTCATCACCCATCAATCTGCCATTGTGTAGAGCTCCAGCTAGAGCCTTCCAGTAATATCCTTTACCTGACGCCTCTCGCCAGTGGACCTTGCAAGTGAACTGTGTGGATAAGAACGAATCAAGGTAAACCACCAGAAAACCCACACAAGTGATTTGATTAAAGTGGTGAAGGCTTGTGCAGGACCATCCACACTTTTTGGTGCAAATAAATGCTACAGACAAAGCAGGCAATATACCTCAGGCTTTTCTTTAAGAGTTTTCCATCTCCTAGACCAGTCGTGTTCTATAATACTAAAGAGCTTTATTATATAAATATATATATATAATGCTTGGGTACTTGTTTCCATGTATGCCAATTTGCTAAAGTGGCTAGCTTATCCTTATTATGGATGCCTGCTCAGTTTCATTTGTATATCTTCATCCACAGAACCAATCTGTGTTTTATACTGCAACTAAGCTGAGTAGACCTTAGTTATAGGTTCTGAGAGAGAACACATAACCCGGCATGTTTGGCAAAATCAGTATGTTCAAACACTCAGTCATGATGACTTCTGATTTCATGTGGGTGTGTGACTAAGTGGTTATAACATTAGTTTTCCAACTATGAAACCAGGGTTCAAATTTTACCATCATTGATCTGTCAAGGAGATTGATTTCTTGATAATATCAGGCCTGGGGTGATGATGCTTGTATGTGGTACCATTGGGAAGTGCCTGGGTTGATCTAAGCATTGTGAGTGAAAATGGGTAGATAAAACTGTTTGAAACCTGTTGATTGCATTAACATGAAGTCACAATCATGTACACACACACACACAGACATATATTATAAATGTATTTTAACTCAGACTTTTGGTGTTCTTGTTGGCATTTAAAATAAATTCACACATTTTAGGTTTAAATTGGAAATTAGCAGTACTCAATAAATACAGATTCACAAAAAGCCATCTACAAACCTTTCATTAGTATTATAACACATGCAAATAAAAAATGTCTTAAAATAGTCCAACTTTTATTTCTTGTTGGGAAAGGACACAGATTATCTGAAAATTCCAATTTTTAACATCTTTTCTCATACTGCTCCTATTCGGTCCAAAGACCTAATTTTCTATGTGCCATGTCCCTTCAGGTGATTATGACTCTCCAAAATTACCCATCATTTGTAACTCTTAATAAATTTTGTCTTTTTGTTTGTCTTTTTTTTTTGTCTAAACCTTGTTCTGCTGCCCATTTACTCAAGCTCACTGTTTTTCTCTGTCCCTCTTGTCTTCAGTCTGTCCTGGGAGTATTAAATTTTTCTACACCTCTTTTCTCATTATGGGCCCTAAAAATGTTATCTGTCTCTTCCTGATGTTAAGTATAAGTGCCCCTTTTGTTTCTATTTTCTATAAAACTCACAAGTTTGGTCCATGATATTCTCAGCATCCATATATAGAACCACATTTCTGTTGCTTCAAGTTTCTTCTTCAGCTGTGAAGAGATTGTGCAGCAATCACTGCTATATAGGAGTGATATTACATGTCAGTTCAGTACTCTTATTTTTGTTTCTAATGTTAAAACACTTCCCAAATATTTAAATTCTTGCACTTTTTTGATTTTGGTATTACCAATTTGTAATTTGCATGTAGGGCTGTTCCTTTTGGTAATAACCATGCAATCTGTCAGCTTACAATTGATGTTTAATCCTTTCTGTGTCATCTGCATATCTTACATTGTTGAGATAGTGGCGACCAGTAATGAATCCTGGTATGACATCGAATTCTCTTAGAATACAGCCTCCATGTATAGGTTGAATAAGTCTGGTGAGAAGACACATCCTTGTCTTACACCACTTTTGATTTTTGTATATTTACTGAATTCATTTTCTATCCATATGCAGGCAGTTTGCTGCCAGTATAGGTCCTGGAATATTCTAATATCCTTCCCAAATATGTCAAGGTTACCTAACACTTCCAACAGTTCTTTGTAACATGCTTTATTAAACGCTTTTGCATAATCTATAAAATACAGGTATGCATCATTCTGCATTTGTATTGCTCTTTCTGATATCTTTCTCTGCATAAATATCACATTATTTGTTCCAGTGTCTTTTAATGAACCTGAGTTGTCCTTGTCTTATTTATGATCTGATTCTGCTGTGTGCATTATTCAAGATCTAATAATATAGAATAAATATCTTTATTATCATCATTATTATTGTTGTTATTTTTTATTGTATCTCTCAGATTTCTTTCACTAGCCTACTATATCTACATATCATAAGAAGCATATGTAAACAATCTTTCTTTACTATCATATATATATATATATATATATATACATATATATGTATGCATAATATTAGAAATAAATCAAGAGGATCTTGAAGATGTGTGCATAACCTGGTTTTAAATTGGTAATTTACAGTTTCATATCAGATTACCACTTGTTTTTTGGTTTTGATTATGGAATAATATTAATGTCATTCAACTTATGCAACACTTTTAGAGAAAATTATCTCGAAGCTAGTCCATTCTTAATTTGTACACATATAAATTATATATATATGTAATGCAAGATAATCAGATAAAATTAAAGCATCCAAACATAACTTTTCCAAAACTTTATAGTGTTATTAATTTATCCTTTATGCTGTCATTTCCATTTTAAGTCCCTCGTGTTGCTCTTTATTCTGTCTCCATTGTTTTAGAATTATTTTTCTTTGTACTCTTCCTACTTTTCTGACATTTTTATTCTTCTGTTTCTCATTCTGTTTCTATCATTTATTTCTGCATTTTATGGATTATTACTGAATTATTTCTTTCATCATTCCAGTTATTTTATCAAACTTTTTCATTTCTGATTTTTTCTTTTCCCTCTCTGTATCTTACACATTAATTCTTCTGTAAATTAAATCTTACTTTCTTTGACAATTGTAGATATTCATTTTTAAACTGATTCATATTACTTGGGAAGTTTTTCTTACATTTAATATTTAATTATTTCAACACAAACACACCCTCAAAACTCATCTCTCAATTGTTCAACCTAGTTATGTACACATATCATCACTCTCTCTCTCTTTATATATATATATATATATATATATATATATATATATATTCTGCTTCTTTAATATATTATCATTATTGGGTAATAATATTTTTGTTTTGCCTACTAGATGTATTGAAGAAACTGAAGTGAATTAATCCAATGCAATTGACTTAATAATTTCCACTCTAACTTTACACATTGATGCAAACTACATTCAAGATACATTGCATTACAAAAATCTTTAAATCTATTTCAAGCATGAATTTCCAGATCACTTTTTTGAAAAATAACAATAGAAATTTGATTTCGCTCTTTATTATGTAAAAAAAATGTATTAACTTATTTAATTTCTTTTCCTTTAAATAAGAGTAAAAATAAAACAGAAATTACAAATTATTCCCTTCCATTATAGCAACATAGTTTGCAAATAGAATTTATTTTCAAATAAGCTAAAATTATTCTGTGAATTTATTTTTAAATAAGTTATTTTTAAATAAAATTAAACTGTAGATGAAGTCAATTCAGAAAGCTCAGCCTCAATGATGTTTTCAAAAATAAAAAATAGCAGAAGATTGATTTTTGACTCACAAGAGTATCATCAAATACATTTCTAATCCTGTTAATATTTTTGAAGATCTTTATAGTTAATACAACTACTACTATGATATATTTCATTTGTAAAGCACATTTGTCAATTATTTTAATAAAAATCCAGGTAAATTATTAATTCAACTAATACATTTTAAATATAATTCATACATTTAAGTATGGTTTTCCTATACATCAACAAATATGAATAAATTATACATCTACTTTAACAGAGATTTTATTCCACATATTCATATGTCAAACAATGATACTGATCTTTATTCATAGAGCACTTGCACAATGCCATGTTTTATTATATAAATCAAATTTTATCACAATAAGGTTTGTATTAACCAAGTAATATTGGTAAATTTTCAGAATATAAACATGTTATGTTAATTTCAGCTTACAATATCTGCTTTTATTTGAAATATTTTTAATAAATTCTTTATTTTTGTAAGTTTGCAGGCACCAAGACACCTTGAGGTTTGTTAAACATATATTAAATAAATATATATAATAGAATGTTTATTGGTATTTATTTTCTGATTTTAGAGAAATCATGTGCCATGAGAAATGTATCATCTCAAAAGAGAAACAAGGTAAAGTTACTGAGGAGCACAAAATCGGAAATGGCAAAAAATAGTTAAACAGTAATTATAAAACAAATAAAAAAAGAAATTGAAGACAATGACAAAATAAGAAAAAGAAAAAATTTTAAATGTTATAAAAAGAGATTTGAGGAATATTAAAATAGTAATAAGCAAGAACAAGTGAACTGAACAGCTAGAAAATATTTGAAGCTTCTGCTGAGAATGTAAACAGAGAGAAAAGATGGAGAATATTAGGAACATTGATTAAAGACAACCAAACTATTACCTTTTAGTAAACATCACAAAGTAGAATGTTTGAGTAAAGAAATACATGAAAACTTATTTTTCAACAATAACTTATAGTAATGAATATGGAGTTACATTGGGGGGGATAATGGCTGGGCTAGATGTTGGGCCCTTCATAGAAATAGTCAACCAACATGCTTCAACAGGGCCACATTATCAATGAAGAGTACTATGCCAACTTGCTATGAAAGGACCAAATGCCCAGGAAAGTTGATGAAAGGAGTCATGTTTCATCCAGACAATACTCCAACACACAAGTCTTTAGTTTCAATGGCTTCTGCACATGAATGGGGCTTTGAAATAGTTGATCACCCTCTCTATTCTCTTGAACACCCTCTCTATTCTCCTATCTGACTATCATCTCTTCCTTAACATGAAAAAACACTTGGCCGGGAACCAGTATCACAGTGATGATGATGATGATGATGATGTTGATATATCTGGTGTTGATGACTTTTTTGATCAAGAGGATGAAACCTTCTTCACCAATGTGATCCAAGCATTATAACATGGAAGAAACAACTATATTGTAAAATAAATTGCATTTGGTCACATTCCATGAGAATATCTTGGACAGCCTATGAACTTTTCATCCAACTTTTGTAATTATATTTTGTAATAGGTATTGCAATGAAAGATAACTATACAAATGTGTGCATATAAGATTTGCATATATGTCATTTTCAACTGTTTTATATCAGTTATGTGGTTATAAAAGTCATATCATTTATATCAGTCATATGGAGCAGTAAAGTGCTATGCAAGGTCATTGTTAGTATTTCTTAAATCAGTCAGATTTAGCTGTAAAACTCAATGCCATATAATATAACCTTTTGAGACCAACAGCCAGGTTAACTTTGTCAGCAATGCCAGATTTACTATTGAGACAGGAGTAAATGATAGTGTCATCTGCGTAGATGCCTACTGGAGAACAGATGACATCAGGAAAATCGTTGATGAAGATCAAAAACAGTGTAGGACCAGCATTCATATGAAAGGAACTGGAGGAGAACCCATTTAGGATTACCTTCATTTCACAATTTGACAGGAATGATTGGATTAAATCAAATAATCATCCTGCAATAACATATCCCTGAAGCTTATGAAGAAGGCCAACATGCCAAACCCTATCAAATGCCTTAAACATATCTAGAGTCACACCTCGAGCTTCACCATTATTAGCAAGAGCTTGATATACAAATTCAGTTATCTATAAGCACATCAGTGGTAGACTGGGAAAAGTAGAAATCATGTTGTTTGTCAGATGGTAGATCATGGGAGATAAGGTGCTTAACCACTTCGGCATTGATTAAAGCCTTGAAGACTTTGCTGAAGAGTGGTAGGAGACTGATAGGACAGTAGTTAAATGGGTCAGAAGGATCTCCAGAGTTCTTAAAAACAGGGACAATAGATGAGGACTTGCAACAGGCAGGAAAGCAAGAGTCAGTGATGCAATAGTTATATAGTTTGGGGAGAATTGGAGCCAACTCAGGAGCTCATTTCTTTAGGATTACGGCTGGTAACCCATCCCCACCACTTTCTTTATAAGAGTCTAATTTAGAGATGATGTCCAATACCATCGATGGGGTTATGCTCATCTCACCATATAGAGCCTCAGTTCTCGGGTGTGAGTACAGCAATGTGTGTTGAGTTGGATGAGAATTTCTGAGCAAAGAATTCAGCCTTATCAACTGAGGAAGTTAGGACTTCAAATTGATTGATAAAGGAGATATTGTGGATTTGCTGTTGTTCACACACTCTTTCAGAGCTACCAATAATCTTTAAAACCAAACTTGCAAGATGCAATATGTTGTTTGTTTCATTCTATCAGCAAATAGTAACTTTGCTTCATTGAGGACATGCTTGCACTCATTACAAGCAGAGGCAGAGATATCTGTTGCAATCAGACATGTTGCTTCACTACTGATAGAAGAAGTGATTCCTATGGGCTACAGCAGCTGAGTAAACAGTTGCAGATGAGTGCAATTTAACTTTATATTTTCTTGCTGAGATGAAAGCCTCGATGTCAGCTTTTACCCAGGAGGAGACCGCAGATGTATATTTTTGAACAGGGTGATTAAAAACCACATTCCAAGGGATGTCACGAAAGAAATCACGGAATGAGTTTCAGTCTGCTCATTGATAACAGAAAAATATTCTGTTAGTAGAAGGTGTTTGGCTGGAGGAGGAATGGAAGGAGATGTTGATAGACATGATCAGAGTCACTAAGAAGGCAGAGCAGCATAGTACGACAAAAGTCAGGGATGGAGGAAAAACAGAGATTGGGAAGAGAAGTGTTATCATCAGGGTTACTGCGGAAACTTATAATAAAGTCAACCACTTGCATGAGGGATTGAAAAATTATGGGTTTGAATGCCAGCAAGGTCAGTTACAGAGTGTTTAAGCCACATGGTATGGTGGGTGTTAAAATCACTGGACACGAATATGTGAGCAAACGGATGTAGAGAGATAGCCTTGTCTATATTATCTGAAATGCTATCGAGTAAACCACAGTCTTGAGAGGAAGGGGAATGATAGAGAAAGAAGAGATAGCTTACTGAATTGAGGAGAGATAAACGGAGATACATATATGAATGGTCAGGAGATTCAAGAGAGAGTTTCCTAACCAACAGGAGATGATCACAGACATAGACTCCCAGGCCATGCATGTAGATTACAGAGACCTTTCTAAGGAGTGGAAGGTAGCCAGGAATCAAGAAATCAGAGAAGGGGGATTGACGAGTTAAGGTTAGTCTCACAGAAAAGCTAGTATATCAGTAGACTTATCAAAGAGGAACAATTCCTGTAGAGATTGGTGCAAATGACACAAATGTTGGAGAAGGAAATATTAAAGGGTTTAGGTGAGGTTTTTTTTTGAGCTGGTCTATGTTTATATTTTTGATTGTTTATGGTCATGTTGAGTTATGTTGGTAAGGAAAAAACCTAAAGTAATAGTAGCAGAGGTTCTTCATATGTAACATGGACAGAAAGGTACTGGTGCAGACTGTAACATAATGTTGCCTCAGGGTTACCCACTGGAGGTACATGCAGGGACACTCTTCCATGTGCAACATGGCACTGCAAGAGCCCCAATATTATGCTGATCAGAGCAGCCTCTCAAGACACTACACAAAAGATGGGCTCCTCACTACCAGTCGGGAACAGCAATCAGAAAACTGCCAACCTGGTATCCTCAGTATGAGGAAATATTGCCACAAACTGCACACATCACAAGAGATTCATGACAGCACCACTACAGAAGCCAGAGAAAAAGCAAAGATCTGAGAACCCCTTCCTAAACAGGAAACAAAGGATGAGGCTCTACTCCTGTTCAAGAAGAGGGGGAGGAGTATTGACCAGGCAATAGGAGAGCCTATCTACTCCTATTAAACAAAAATAAATAAAAACAACAAAACAAAACACAAGAACAATAAAAAAAACAAACAACTAACAAACAAGAAGTACATGAACAATGTGCATGGCACCCAGAGTTGAAACTGAAATATAAAGTTTCATTTTACCATTATGATATACTGGCAGCAAGACGAGTCAAGACAAACACAAATTTATATCTTTCTCTATAGAAATAGTATAAAAGAAACAAACAGTTGGAATTTGAATTCAGTTTCCACTTTCATTACTTGAATTATTGAATGATAACAACTTTAATTTTTATATGTATGTACATATATGATATGTTCTCAACAATATTTGAAAGCAAGCATCAGAGGCATGGCTGTAATCTCTTTTTTAAATTTTAGCTGTCAGTTTTCAAAATTTAATTTTTTTTAATTTCACCAGAACACTTTGATATTCTATGGCCAATGCTCTTCTTCCATACTTTTTTCTTGTTTTTTATATAAAAGTATTCCAATTTTTAAATTGAATTGAATCAGAAATCATTCATTTTCTTCTTTCATTCTTTTCACATGTGAGTGCTTATATTCTTGCGTAACATTTGTTTCCCACTTGACGTTATGAATTAATAATAATAAGGAAAATATTCAAAGATTAAGAGTGTTAGAGGCAGAAAGATGCAAATATATATGTATCTATATAATTATTTTAAAATCTCTGATAACACATACATGTAAAGATAGATATAATTATAGTTGCAATGATTTTTCTACTAAAAAATCAATTAACATTATATTAAAGTACAAATTAAGTTTAGGAAATAAGGATTTTTTAAGATGCTAAATTTTCCATAATACAAGAGCCACTGAACATAAAGAGTTACTGCTAAAATGGTTATGATAAATGAGGTGAGTGTGATATGAATAAAAGTGGGTGTAGCAGGTAGTAGAGATTGTGAAAATAAGGAGGATAGATAACTATTGACGACTTGAAGTTGTTAAGATTGTAGTGTTTAAGGAAGGATCCATGCAGAAGTCTGTTCCACATAGTATCTTTGGAAAAAGCTGTCTGAGTGGAACTTTCTCTTTATACTTGGAAAATAGTAGAAATAAAGGTTATTTGACTCCATGGAAGTAGCATGTGCCCTAGCTGTAAAGGTCTGAACTGGTAAAATTTTTAAAAATGAACATTTTCTATGAAAATAATGATAGAGTAGCAATAGGCTTGTGACATTTTGTCAGTTGGAAAGAGGATACACAGTAAAGAATAAGTCTTCTCCAACAAACTCTATAAACAATTTTGAACCTTATCAAGTGTTGATTGAGCACTTCCAGCCTAGATATGGCAGTGATACTCCATTTTTCAACTAATCTGACTCTTGGAAAGATAAAGCATGGTAGAAGGAGTTAGATACTTCCTGGAGCAATAAAATGGTATTATGTCATAAATTATATTATTATATTTGATAAAATTATATTATATCTTAAAACTGATATATCTTTCTGTGCATATATACACAATACCAGACTTTATTATGCAAATCAAGGCTTTCACAATAAAATTGATATTAAATTAAATAATTTTGGTAAAATTCTCATGACTGGAGTAAATAGGTTTGCCTATTGTCTGTTTCGAACAGGAGTAGAAGTTTATCCCTTGTTTCCTGTTTAGGATTGGGTTTCCAGTTCCTTCTCAAGTCTTATTCTCTTTCACTTTCAGTAGCCCCTTGCATCTTAGTGGCATTATTGCTTTTCTTGGGGGGATTTATTAAAAAAAAAGGTTCAGCTTACAATATCCATCTTAATAAAAGAAATATTGATAAGTTCTTTTGGTGATGTCCAGTTTTATTATGGAAGTGCAACATAAATTTTTATCTATAAATGAATCCAAAATATAGAAGCCACAGAAACATGTTTGATTAACACAATATCTCACTATCTGAATGAATTATTTTAAATTTTAATATGGCTCCTTGATATTCAATATTCATCAGCCTTTCATTCCTATTGTGACCTGTGCCACTTAAAAAAATTTTGTCCAAAAACTTACAATAATTCTCTTCATGAACTTTGAAGGGATTTATAATTTTGCATATACTCTTTTTGATTATTATTTGTACCTTTCAAAAACATCTTTTCCAAGAACTTAAAATAATTATCTGCGTTTATCTTGATATTATCACAAACTTTGACTGATATTATCAGACCTATAATTTTACCACCTATAATACTAGCTGCTAATATTACTTCCTGACCCAGCTGTATTCTGAGACAGGTTGGATATTTCTATGAAACTTCACTTTAGTTCTTTGTTCATCACTTAAAATTACTACTGAAAAATCAGTTTTCATATACTTCTTCACTCAACATTTAATTTCTCTTTGTGATAAGATGCTCTAATTGTGGTGAGTATTATCCTGTTTACTTATATGTGAAAATAAAAACTCACAAACTTAGCTTGCAGCTATTTCCCTAATTTCACAAATTCCTAGCTCTGTATATCATTTTCCCTAAACTTGAAACCAACTGATCCTACCATATTTATTGAATAAATACAGTGTTAATTCCATACAAATAATTTCTTGAAATACTGTGCTAATAATAGTAACCTAACCTTGTTATCTATTAAAAGTCTTTTCACCAATGTCTCTCTAAAAAAAATATAGATACAGTAATATAAATCATATATAAGCATTCTTTCTTCCCACCTGCTAATATTAGACCAACAATTCAATGTAAACTTCTTTCTGACATAACATAATTACATTTTATTATCATTATGTTAACATGTACACACAGACTGGTGATGTAGCTATGTGTTCACCTGTCATTTTCACTTTACTTAATTTCAATTTGACTCGCATAAAAAAGAAAATATTTAATAATTTCACTAAACTTATGATGTTTGATGACATATTCATACTAATAAAAAAACTTAGATGAAATGAAGAAAAAACTAAAAAGAATCTTTCAAGAAAAACTCTGTTAAGCATTTAACATTAATAATAAAATTCCTTTCCTTGACATTTTTAATAGGCACTAACAATCATAATTTTACTACTTTACTGTATGAGAAAAACACACAAGAAAAAATTCTTGCATTCTTAATTAAAAAAGTAAATGTCCTTATGGAAGTTGGCATGTTTGTGTATATTTTTTAGATGTGTGCATGTTCACATATGATAAACAAAGAAGAATCATATAAAAACTTGGATTTCTACCATGAATATGTTTTTTTGATTATTTTATTCTCTTTTTTCTATTGGGAAACAAAGTTCTTAATGTCTCTTGAGTATGTCCTTTTGGTCCATGAGTTAGGGTAAGTATAAACATCATATTAATGGTCAAGCTCAAGTCAGCTTTGTGCAGCGTTGGGACAATGAAAGGAAGGTTTGTACTTATTTTATCACTGGGAGGTTTAAACATGGTTTACTCAAATCAGCCTTACACTCCATTGAAACAACCAAAGAGAAAGCTTGATTTACTTCATAAGTGGAGGTTTTTAGAAGACACATGTGAGCAACATGCATTGGAAAATGAAAAGAGTGTTCAGTTGTCAGTGGACCAGGGGAAATAACATTCCCCAGCATGAACATAATTACCATATGGTTCTACATCTTGGAGAAAGAGAGTAAGGCAGAAAATGACTTTTTATAGACTTCAGCATCACCACCTATTAGCATTTTATGAAGCCAAATAGGGTAATCATATTTCCAGTTCCTTTACTCTTAACATCATGGGAAAATATATTTATTTTTCTTTATTATTCATTATCATTATTTTATTTATCAATTTTATTTCCCACAACCTCACAGATATAAAATAGATGTTACAAAAACAGGATTAACCAAGCAAAATTAATTATTTCTTCTTTGCATGCATTATATTATAAATAATTGAGCAACATAAAACAAATACCTTTTCTTTTTTTTTTTTAAGCATTTCACCTCTAGCAAGGTGGGAAGCCACTAGCACGCAAGGGGTTACAGAGGATTTGGACTGAGAGCAGATAGGATTGATGGAGGAGAGGAGAAGGAGAAGGATAGTGGATAGATCAAGGCAACTGGAGATGTCGATTGACATTACATTTGAATAGTTGGAGATTATAGCTATCAGGGAAACAAGAAATGGGGAGGGAGTTCCACAGGCGAGAAGTGTGAGATATGAAGCTATTGGAGTAGAAGAGACGGCTACATTTAACTGTTTCAACAGTGAAAGGGTGAGAGTGGGATGCCAGCCTCATGGGACGCTTGAATTCGCAAAGTCTTGGAACCAGTGAAAGCAGCTCATTGGAGCAATTACCATGAAAGTATTTGTAAAAAAGACAGAGAAAGTCGACGGCAGACAAGATGCCAGATCAGGATCAATTATATTGCATATCCGTCTCTGGATCTTATCAAGAACCCTGAGGCAAACAGTAGGGGCTCCAGATCATATATGGCAGCAATACTCCATGCAAGGGCGAATGGTTGATTTGTAGATTTGAATGATCGATTCCATGGAGAAAAAATTCCTGGCACGACACAGGGAGACAACTTTCCTTGTGGTGGACAAAGCAATTGACTCAATGTATTTGTTCCATCTCAGGTCAGTAGATAACGTGAGACTGAGCAGCCGCAGAGAGGCGCTCTTGCGAAGTTGAGCATCAGACATTCTAATGGGGGGCAGGAAAGGATCTCTGTGGTGATTAATAGAGAGCAGTTTTGTTTTGGTTGTGTTAAAGTTAACCAGCCAATTACGGCCGCAGTTCACAACCAATTGGAGGTCCTTTTCGAGACAAACGGCCAGGTTAGTTTTGTCAACGACACTAGATTTGTTTTTGAGGCAGGAGTAAATTGTAGTGTTGTTCGTGTAGATGCCCACCTGGGAATCAATGGATGGTGTCAGGAAGATCGTTGATGAAGATAAGGAACATAGTAGGGCCTAGAATGGAGCCTAGGGAAACACCTGCGTTTGTTGGATAGGAGCTGGAGGAGAATCCATTGACAATGACCTTCAATTCATTGCTTGACAGGAATGATTGTTTTAAGTCAAACAATCGACCTGTAATACCATAACCCTGGAGCTTGCAAAGAAGGCTGGCATGCCAAACCCTATCAAACGCTTTGGAGATATCTAGGGCCACGGCACAAACTTCTCCGTTATTCTGAAAAGCTTGGTAGACAATTTCAATGATGACTGTAAGCACATCAGCTGTAGATCGGGCAAAATGGAAGCCATATTGCTTGTCTGAGAGCAGATCATGGGATGTAAGGTGGTTAACCACTTCGGCATTGATTAAAGCTTCGAAGACTTTAACAATAATTTCACGAACCATGTTGTAGGACAAACAAATAAAGTTAGCTTCAAAGAATTTTACAAAACATTGCACAAACAACTATTTTGATATAAACAAAAATAAAAACATCATTATCTTATCCTACTGTTACCAGATACTATGATGACCTCAGTTTTTTGGAATGCAAAAGACATTGTGTCTATTGACTAGCTTCAACAGGGCCACATTATCAATGAAGAGAACTTGCTAAAGCAGTTACGAAAGGCTATCATGGTTAAATGCCCAGGAAAGCTGATGGAAGGAGTCATGTTTCATCCAGACAATGCTCTAACACACAAGTCCTTGGTTTCAATGGCTTTTGTGCATGAATGGGGCTTTGAAATAGTTAATCATCCTCTCTATTCTCTTGATCACCCTCTCTATTCTCCCATCTGTCATCTTTTCCTTAACATGAAAAAACACTTAGATGGGGACATATCACAGTGATGATGATGATGTCATATCTGCTGTTGATGAACAGCTATCTTTGAACAGTCATATGTCAGTTATTAATAAGAAGAGTTGAAATTAATTCAAGCAAGATTTACACACAACTCATTCCTAAGTCAGCCTATGAACTTTTCAGCACACACCTGTGTGTGTGTGTGTAGAGAGAGAGAGGGAGAGAGAGGTGGGGTAGAGAATCAAATTTGTACATGTGTATGGGTGTTTTGAAAAGATCTTACAAGAGCAAATCATTGAATCAATCATAACAGGACATTTAATCATAACCACACTGTCAAATGATGCTGTTCTTCATTTTTTCTTTGATATTTTTTGTTTTTACTATTATACACAACTTACACAATGGCATTGATTCTCTTATTTCAGTCAAGATTTTAACCTATCTGATAAATTTTTACAGCAAAAACTATAGCTGTTGACCTTTTATAGTAACTTTTCTTCTGTTGCACTTTATTAACTCTTCTATCTTGATAAACTGCCTGGAGTCATTTCCTGGCCAATCAAAGTTCAAATGCCTAATATGCTAATAGAAATCTGTACAGAAGGTCTGGGTGGATTTGTGCATGGTCATAAAACTCTCTATTCACTTGTCTTTCACATGACCTGATCTTTGATATGAAATCATAACATATTTCAGAGCACCTGAAAGGTTATGGTTTCCATAAATATGAAATAGATAGTAACTAAAAGAAGTAAATTTAAACTTTAATAACAGAAAAAATCCTTTCATTTTCTTTATGCCATCCAAACATCCAGAGATATATATTAACTTGCATATTACAGAAAAATTATTAACTGAGTACAACATTTCTTCTTATAAAAATCTATTTTATTTCCACAATAACACTGGATTTAGAACTAAGCATAAAGTAGTAAAGTGATTCTTAGTAATTTCTAGACATTTATTATTTGATTAGCAAATAAGAAAATGACATTAATTTTTTAAAATATTTTGCCTGCTATCACTTTTGAATAAAAATACTACCTTAAACTATCAATATTTACTCTGTTGGCCATTGCATAATATTGTATATAAGGAAAAGATATTTGGTATATAACTTTTTTTAATTACGCCATACTTTATTTTGTTAATGTACCAACTTAATGTACCACAAAGTACTGAAGAAGAAATTGAAAAGTTTTACTGTATGTTAGACAACACTCAATGCAAATCACAAGAAATTTCAATCTTCATAGGAGACCTGAATGCCAAAGTAGGTAAGGAGAGAGATGGTGAAAAAGTTGACAAATTCAATCTAGGAATTTGCAATGAATGTGGAGAAAACTGGGTCCAATGCATGGTGAATGATCAGGTAGTTGCCAGTATCTGGTTTCAAGAAAACCCACGATGTATATGGTAATGGAGAAGTCCAGGAGAAGATAAAAAAAAACAAATTGACTATATAATTATCAATAAGAGGTTCAAGAATGCAGTTTTTATACTGCAAAACATACCCAAGTGCCAACAGCGGGAGCAACCACCTTTCAGTGATATGTAAAGTTTGAGTGAAACTACAGAAATGGAAGAGGATCAAAGCAGCATCCAAATTGCAATACAACAGACTCCTGAATAATCCAAATGTAAAGGAGAAATATATGGAATAATAAATGCAGATATATTCTCGAGACATGGTGAACATTAAGAGAAGCTTCAGTAATATCAGCAATCAAAGAAAATTAGACAAAGAAAAAAAGGAATGGATGACAGATGAAATACTCAACATGAAGAAAAGGAGACAAAAAACACCGTCAAAGTATGGCACAGAATATAAGTATCCGCACAAAGAAACTAAGAAAAAATGCAAGCAGGCTAAAAAGGAATGAATCAATGAAAAATGTGTAGAAATAGAAAAATGAGTATCGCAGATAAAGGAGATATGCATAAAAAAATAATAGAACTAACAGGACAAATGACATGCTCATCAACAGGATGCATAAAATCCAAGGACAGGTCACTGATAGTGACCAAATTGAACAGAAACAAAGCAACAGGACCAGACAGAATTGTAATAGAGATGCTGGCAGCCTTAGATAATTTCAGCATTGGCAAGATTAGAAATAATAAATGAAACATACAAGAGTGGTAACGTACTGGAAGATCTAAGATCGAGGTTCATAGAACTGCCTAAGAAGCCAGGTGCATATGAATGTTAAATCCATTCGACAATCATCTGTATAATAAAACTTAACATCCAAATTCTGATGAATAGAGCATGCAGCAGAATCAGACTGGAAATAGGACAAGATCAGTGTGAGTTTGTTAAAGACACTGAAACAAGGAATACTGTATTTCTGATCAGAATGATGTCAGAAAGAGCAATAGAAATGCAGAATGATGTGTATATGTGTGTTTATAGATTATGCAAAAGTGTTTGATAAAGCATGTTACAAAGAACAGTTGGAAGTACTAGGTACCCTTGACATATTCAGGAAGGATATTAGTATAATCCAGAACCTATACTGGCAGCAAACTACTTGCATACAGATAAAAAATGAGTTCAACATATATACAAAAACAGAGTAGTTGTAAGACAAGGATGTGTCTTCTCACCAGAATTATACAGTGAGGCTGTATTTTAAGAGAATTAGAAGTTCTGCCATGATTAATTATTTGTGGCCACAATCTTAACAACATAAGATATGCAGATAATACAGTATTAACAGCAGAAGCAGAAAGAAAACTACAAGAACTCCTACAGAGTGTTGTGAAGGAAAACAAGAAGAAACAATTGCAACATGACAGAATGTACAGTTGTTTGGAAAAGGAGCAAGACAACTAACTGGAGAGACAAAAATCAAACAAGTATAATAATTTCAATATTTGGGCAGTATTTTATCAAGGGACAGAGGATGAGACAATTAAATCTGAAGGGATAGCAATATAAGATAGGTGATATCTTTTAGCAATATAAGATAGGTGATATAAGCAAATATCTTTTATCAATATAAAATAACCAAATTATATTATGGGGATTCATCATCATGCCTAATTTGCTAATTTCAGTAGTTATTGAGGCTTTCCGTTTAAATTTGGAGATTTCCCACCAACATTTGTATAGTTTATTACAATGTCCTTAGATTTTGTCTGTTTTTTTTTTTTTTTATAATACTCCTTTTAATATCAAATTGCAATTTCTGCTAGTCAAAATTTCAGAAAATTTTTCAGATATTATTTTATTTTTTCATTTAAATACTTTCAGGTTTAAACTGGACAAGAACTAGTATTGAGCCTTGTAAAATGTTTTAACAAAGGTTGTTTCAAAGAAATCCTCTCAAGTGATAGGAACAAGTGATAGTGAAAAAGTACACAGTTAATATATAAAGCAATTAATGCTTACAGGTACATTTCATGTTTCCATACCCCAACTGGAGATGTGTGCAGGTGGGATGATTCTAAATTCTAAATTGATGCTTGATTATATCTACAAATTCATCACAATTTTGCCTCTCAAGTTTTGGAAATTAGATTTTTCTGGAAAAACAGAAAAAAATCATGGTCTATAAACAAATATATCCTATTTTTGAGATTCCCAATGTTTTAAAGTGTTCATACATGAATTCATACATAATTATGCTCATACATAAATTCATACTATTTCCGCAGAATCCAATCTTTCTGTTAATATCTGCAAACATTTTGTCTTCAAATTACATATAAAACTAAATACATTAGCCAAAATATGTTAATGATAATCTTAGAAGCTAATCATTGAATACATTTTCTTTTATCAAAATTAAATTATTTTCAATCAACCAGTTGCTTTCTAATTGTTCTTTTTAGGAAATCTTGATCTTTTGTCATAAATAAGTTAAGCATATCAATTCTGATTTTAGGTAAATCAATGAAGAATAAAAAATTAAAATTTTCATTAAATTAAAATCATTTTTTATTAAAACTAAAATATCAAAGGTAAATTTTCAACAGTTTTCCTGGTTATTACTGTAATTAACAATATCATCATTTTTCAGTGAAATGACTTTTCATAAAAAATATACAATTTTAATAAAGATTTTTGTTGCTTAAATTTTGGAAAATATTAAATTTTTTATTTAAATTTTTTTAATTTGTTCTATTTGTCTTTTTTGTGCTTTTTTTAATAGAACATTTTTAAATATATATTTTGTAAATTCTTATTGATAAAATAATTAAAAATATAAAAATTTTTAAATTATATATTTTATTAAAATTATTTTTAAGATATTTTTCATATTTTTTATGAGGGTGGGTATATCAATATTATTCACAGTGATCTCTACTAGGATATTCCTGATTATTTTGTTCATAAGTAAGATGGCGTTTCTGTTGAGCAGGAAAGAAAAATGTAAACTAATTCTTAATGTTACACATAAGACTGTTAACAATGCCATAGAAACATGATAAGTATTCAATATATGCCAAATGTTTTCTGAAGAATTTGGAATTCAAATCCAACCAAGTAATCATGTGCTAGATTCAACAGACATTGAATTGGATAATGTACCTAGAACATATGAAAATGCTGCTAACTCAACTGAATACACATCAACTATTGTCCAGCATAAATAAATTAAAGTAAATGAAAAATATTATTATTTAAAAATGTACATTTTCAAAAAAGTCATTTTGATGAAAATTCAGTAATTAACATTTGCATTTCTTATTGTCATTATTCTATTGATTTTGCTCATTTTTGTGGTTTTAGACATTATGTTTGGTTGTTAGATCCTTTAGCCTCCCATGAGGTATGTAGCATTAGTAATACTCACTTTTTTTCTCTCATTTTCACTTCTATACAAAAGTCACAGACCTGAAGGGCAAAGTTTCATCCTACATAATCTTTTTCCGCTGGTTTGAAAAAAATCTACTTTGTATATGGTAAAGCACAGACATTTATGTTAATTGTTGGTTGTTCATTATTTTTATGTGCTTACAAAACAAAATTTTTATTCAAATAATACTGATATGTTGTTATTTGAAGTATTACTCTTATTTAATTTTATATATTTCCTGACTATTTGATATTTATTTCCACACTTGGCATTTGCCTTCATTCTAAACCAACTGCAGTTTTATTACAAGAAGTTTCCTTGATTAAAGTTACATAATTATAAAACGATTTTTTTGTTAATAAACAATATATTACATGTTGGAATGGGTGGAAAATAGTTTGAGTTAAAGATTATTAAGGTGAGAGAATTTTGATCTAAACTTTTTATGTAGCATAAAGGATCAGCACAAAATTCCTTGAAGTTTACTAAGCTCAACAGATACCTGAAGAAGGCTTGAGAGCACAATGGCCAAAAAACTGTAGCAATAACAATAAAGATGATACTGTCTCCTCTTAGAAATTCAGACAACAGTAAAGGTTATCATATTTTACAGTGAGTTTGACTTTAAAATAAATTGGATTTTTTTTTAAAAATATTTTCTCAGAAGTTTTCTATAGGTATCATATAAAAGGTTGATATGACATAAGAGAAAGATTGCTGAAGCAAAGATAGCATAAAAAAGAAATTTAAAAGACAAATAATAGTGAGATGGATGCATGAATATGTGACTGAATAATGGATGAACAAAATAAATTGAAGAAATACAGCTACTGTATAATCAAAGAAAGTATAGAAAAGCAAAGCTGAAATAACACATGGATAGCTATGATACATAAAACAAAATTAGAAATTAGGTTAAAATGTCTTTACTTACTAATTTGGCATAAAATGTTACAAAGTTGATATATGGAAATATATTTATTTTTAATTATCCTGTTATTATTCATTTGAACTGTAGATTTTATGAGTCAGGACAATCTTTAAAATCATAGCTATTTCAGGAACAATGTCCCATTTATCATTTCTTTGCTTTTGTCTACTTTGTATGGATCAGTTACTATTTGTCTTGAATACATCTGAGATTTGTTATTTTAACTCAATATATTGATTATCTTCTGATGATCATTCTTACAAAGAAGCAAATATGTTTCATATATCGAGAAGGAGAAAAATACGTGCATGTTAATTACAAGCAAGTGTTTGCCCACAGTAAATATATGTGTGTCAATGTTTATACAATTTATTAAAAACAAATAAATAAAAGTTGCTCTTTTATTTTACCCACAAGCAATTTGTATGAAAAAAACTTATAACAAACTCATCAAATAGTCAACTTGAAATGCTATTATTAACATATTGATCTCAAACTTTTCTTGGATGATTAGAATTTCAGTTAATGCTCAAAAATATTATTTTGTACAAACTTGTTTGAATTGAGAACTGATCAAAAAAGCTACTCATTATCTTGAATTTTAAAATTGACAATTATAAACCAGAGATATTGCATTCTTGTCAACTACTTTAGCTAAACTTTAAATAAGATAAACAGTTGTTGCATCTGATGCATTTTCTTTTTCAAAATGAATACCAATAATTTTTGCATAAGTTTCATAGTAGTTCATAACTTTAAATTTTATTACATTGTCTGTTACCTGGAAATTAATTATTTATCAAACGTTTCCTTTGTCCTTAATTTGGATACAATAAATTATTTTATTTGTCAATATATACTTACCAAATTCTTTACATTTATCAAAGTAGAAATGTGATATCCATACATCTAAAACACAATATGTTTGTGTGCATATATATATATATATATATATATATATATATATATATATATATATATATACAATGGGGTGAAACAAATATTCGTACACATACAAATTTTTAATTTATATTTCCAACTAATGAATATACATACTTTTCATATAATTGACTGTACACAGATGCGTAATAGCTAAATATGCATATAAGAGAGAAAAAAATTGATTTAATAGAAATAAATCCCATTTATCCATTTTAATGTGTGAAAAAATATTTGTACAATACAAAACAGAATACATAATCTTCATTTAATGTAGAATAGCCATTATTCACTTCTAAAGTGACCAACCTCTTCTTGTAGTTCTCATTGATTTGCAAATTTTAGTTGGTATTTTGTTCCATCCAGGATGTTTGTTGAAGCTCCCAATTGGATTCAAATTTTAAAATAACACCACAGATTCTCAATTGGGTTTGAATCTAGGAACAGATTTGGCCATTTCAGGATATTTATATTATTTTCAGCAAGGCATTTCTTAATAGATTTTGCAGTGTGCTTGGGATCATTATCTTTTTGGAAGATCCAATCAGGAGGAAGTTCAAGATTTTCAACCAAAATCATTAAATACGCTTCCAAAATATTTTGATATGCTGCAGAATTCATTCTAACATCTATTACTGATCTGTTGTCAGTACCTTTTGCAGTAAAACATCCCCAAATCATGAAGCTGCCAGCACCAAATTTCACTGTTGAAACTGTGTTCTTTTGTTTGAAGGCATCGTCATCTTTCTTTCATATATGATTTCTAGAATTACATCCAAACAACTCAAATTTGGTTTTGTCAGTCCATAATACTCTTTCCAATATGATTTTTCCTTATCCTTATGTTCACGAACACATTTCAATCTGGTATCTCTGTGTCTTTTCAATATCAGTGGAGTTTTCCAAGTTGAGTGTAGGGTGGGGGTACACTGAATAACAGAAGTATACATTTGTTAGCAGGCACTCCCACCCCACCTAAACTTAACCTAACTTTTTAAGTAATATATATTGGAAACATAAGCTGTCCAGGGAAATTAAAACCCAACCACCCCTAAATTAAAATAGATTTTGCTTAACCTTAGCAACACATAATATCAATATTGTTTGCACTTATAAATTTAGTAAATTTCTTTGAAAGTTTATTCCTAACATCTCTTGACAATGGATTTTAAGTTTAATTTTTATAATTAAATTTATAAATTTAGTTTCAGTTTTGAAACATGGAAATTTTCTGTGTTGCGATAGAATTATATTTTTCAAAAGAAAATAATTATAATGTTTTGCTCTACTGTCCGTATCGAGCACTGTTTTTTTTAAATATATATATATATATTCTGTTTATATGTTATTTTTATAGATATAATTTATTTAAGTAAATATATAAAAAATATGTTAAATAACTGTTGGACTTCATTATATGTTGTCATTGTTTACATTAAGATATGTTTCATGAGCAGATAAGATTAATCGAAAAAAATCATTGATGATTGTGTGTTTAAAAATAGTAATTTGTACTTTGCTAACCAGGTGCTTCTCCGTAGCTAAATGGTATAGCATGTCAGATCAAATGATGGTTTCTGTATAGAAATACAGGTTTGATTCCTGTCAGAGAATGCATATTTTCTACAAAATTTCTCAAAAAATTCAGACCAGTACATGTAATTAATACTGTTTAATTAAAAACAGAGCATTTACTTAAATAAATTGTATCGATAAAAATAAGATATAAACAGAAAATATATTAAATAATTATTGGAGTTAATCCATTTCATTATATATATATATATTTGTGAAAATTGCATTCTTTTTGTTGTGGCCTTGCTTCCAAAAATTGTTAGACATGATGTCACCATAGATTAATTAAAAACTTTAGCTTTTCAAAGAATATCAGGATGCAAACAAAGAAATCCTGCCTACTGCACAGGCACCACACAGGTTCTTAAAAATATCTGAGATAGTAAAAAAACATGACAAAAACAACAACACAAAATCTTTGTGGATGTGTAACACTTTTCAACATCACCAGAAGAGTTCATTATATGCAAATGGGTGAAATCCTCCTATCCGTATCTCCTCTGATTATGTAGGAAAAATAGAATTTTCTGTTATTTTAAACTTGATAAATAAAATACCATAATTTATTTAAGTTTTAAATTATTTTAGCTAATACAGTATTTTTAATGTGCATATAAATGGATAACAATATTTTAACTGTATTTTTGATATTTTATATCAACATCTTTGATGTTGCTGTTATTTTTTATGACAGGAGTAAAACTCTTCTTTTATATGACATATTCTTGGATGTATGTGGCCATGGCTTCCCATAACTTCCTATCTTTTGTTGCTCTAAGTAACTTTTACTACTTTACCACCCCTCTTTGTTCTTGCTTTGCCATCAATTTTACATAAACTAATTTAGTAGATTAACTGCTGTTTCTCTCTGCTTCTCTTGTCTTCAGTAGATTCTGTGAGTGCTAAGTTCTCTAGGCCCCTCTTTCTTGATTATGTTTCCCAAAAATTTCAATGGTTGCTTTCTGATTAGTATCAGTTTCGTTGTTGCTCATATGTTCTACCCATGTTCTTCTCAGTATTCATCTATTGCTTCAAGACTCTTTGTTCTCTATGAAGAAATTATTATCCATCATTGACCACCATCTACATTAGATTTTACATAGTTTAGCATTCTTTTCTTTGTTTCTAAGGATATTTTTTATCTCTTGCTATTTTGCTTAGTTTCTGAAAGACATTTTTCACTATGCCTATGTGTTTTCCTAATCCTGTATGTAGTTTAAACAAAATGAATCAGAGTGAAGAGTATTTACTTACCAACTCCTGCCAGAGAAAAGAGCTGGAGAGAAATTGATACCTGTAGCCTTAAGCCTTGGTTCCTTTCTTTCCAATTTACCAGTAGTAGAACTGTTAGAACTGTTAGAACTCTGAATACTTTGACCAATCAAACCAAATGCAATTCCTTTTAGAACTTATACTGCTTGTTCCTTTCTCATATAGCAATCTGCTTCTGCTTGATACTCCAAAAAGAACAAACTATCTGGGGGATTTCTAGAAACCATTTTTTCCCACAATGTCTTCATGCATATCCATAAAAAAAAACACTCCTCATTCACTCAGTTTCTTCTCAGTTAAGTAAAATATCTTTCTCTGCTCATTCATTTAAAAGCCACATGCCCACCTGATCTTTAAGATCATTTTTCATGATGCAATCAACATGTCCAGTAGGGTACATGGCATTCTCATTCATTTTCAGCACTAGTAGTATCAGACAGATCAACTACATGTCTTATATCCAGAAAATGACTTGGCACACTATCTACTATTATATTATTTGGTGACTGTACCCCAGTCACAAACTCCTCTCCCCCATTGCATCATACGCTATATATTTATATATATAAACATATTTATATATATATTTATATATATAAACATATTTATATATATTACATCATACGCTATATATTTTATATATATAAACATCTGCTCTGATTTGGATTGTTGTGATACCTTATCATTTTCTGGCAGAATGTGAGAATTGATTTTTATGGAATCATCCCTTTCATTTGTCCAATTTTGGGTGCCATATTGCTTCTATGGGTGATATCCCTTCTCTCTCTGTTATGGCTTTCACAGGTTGGTGATTTCTCACCACTATCTCATTTCCACCTGGCCTGTATGCAGGTCCATAGTAAACTATTGATAAGTAAATACCCCTACCATCCTGTAATAATGAGTAGCATTATCTGTCCGGATTTCCACCATTTTAGGACTAAATTAATACCCTTTAGTACAGCATCTAATTCAGCCACATTGATATTGTTATAAACATCTTTTTTTCATAACCATGCTGCATCTTCAACTACCACACCATCTATCTCAATAACTACATGCATAGCAATGATGCTTGCATCACACCACACTACAACTGTTTTCAATTTAGGCACATGCCATTTTCTACTCGCTGGGTCCTCCTTTCCTACCCCTGTGAGAATCTCCTGTATGATAGCAATTGTTCCATCATCCACTTTCCATTTCCAGCTAATCCCACTTGTCCTCCTTTTTACATAAGTGCATGCTACCCATAACCATCCAGCAATGGGATAGTGCCCCACTAATTTGTGACAAATTAAAAATAATTCTCATCAGCTTACATCTTTCTTTACGTCTGACACCTTGTTCCCCCTTGCAAACATCTGTTTTCCTGTTTTATCTCTCTTTAATTGTAGTCCTAGAACTGCTCCCCCATATAAGGATGCAGGAAGCTTTGCTATTAAAACAAATTTTTTTAATTTGATTCACCACTTCCTTAACTGACACTTTAGTTACATCTACAATGATGTCATCAAATATATAAGTCTGTTTGTATTCTTGTACTTTATTGTTCTTCCCAGCAATGTTTTTAGAACTGTCATCATCATAATCTTCAATGCAACATCCAGTTCAAAATATAACCTAGTTAGACAATACATTTTACCTTTTTATTTTACCAACTGGTACTGCCACAATTTCTCTGATATATTTAGTTGCAAATAGACTGACTTGAGGTCCACAATTTTGCTTTTCCCTGTCATTTGCCTCCACACATATATCTATTATGTCACTTCTCATATGACATGTTACATAATTATTCAGTTCCCAACAGTACTGGCCCGACTTTATTTTTAGTTGCCTGGACTACTGTCATGAATGGTAACATTCTTTCATCGACTCCACCTTTTCATGGTGAGAGAATGCCCTATGTAAGCCATTGTTCCACCTCCTTTTCAAATACTTCTCTCTCTTCTTTTAAAGAATTCTTAAAACATGCGACCTTGTTGTTTACTAATGGTGGCTCTCTCATCCAATTCCACTCTACTGTCCACTTTTTTCCATCAAACTCTGCTCTGAAATTTTTATTTTCAATTCTGCAGCAGTTTGATGTTTGTGTGTATGCGGTGTAACTTACGATTCCAAACTTCACTTTATAATCATTAATGGTTACACCTCTCAGCTCAGTGATTGCATCCATCCCAATAACAATATTGATACCATCAATAATGAATTCAATAAAAATTGCCTCTACACCCTGTATTTGGATCTTAACTTTCTTAATCCCTTTACACAATACTTTTCTCCTATCAATTGCTTTTAAAATGCCACTCCCACTCCAACTATTTCCATTCTTGGGTGTAAGCAAAGTTGTTGTAAATCCGGTATCTACAAGAGCTATACCAGCCCCCACTAAAATTTTTATCACTGGTAAAGATTGGTACTACACCATTGTTCTAGCAAAGGGGTAACATCTATTTCCCCTGTCCTATTTCCCTGAGAGCAATTCCTTGCAATATGCACAAGTTCTTTACACAAATAACATATAACATTCAATCTAGGTGGCTCACTGCTATCTCTAATTAAATATGGTCCCCCCCCATACCTAAAACACTGAAAACTGAGCCTGCCCATTTGCTTTTTGTTTTCTTTAGTTGCCTCTTCACTTTGCTTAACTGCAGCTACAGTTCTATGTTTCTGCAGTCTTTTACTTGTTAGTATTGTTGTAACCAGGAAATAAGGAAATGGAAGCACTATTTCAGCTATTGTTCAGACATGGAAGTACTATGTCAGTCATATTGTTTATGTGTGAATAAAAAGCAGGAGTAGCACTTCTGCAGACAGAAGTCACCAGACTAAACTGCGTTGACGTTGTTATTATAGACCCCACCTTACCACCAAGTTGTGACAAGTATTCTTGCAGTTGATATGAAATCGCTGCCACCTTTTTCACCACCAGGTAACTGTTGCAGTGCCACAGATATGTCATCTGGGAAGCCAGAAACAAAAGCTACTTTTGCTGTTTGATCCAAACTCCTCCCTAGATATCCTGCCAGTCCCACCAACCTTTTTATATTGTTAGCATACACACCTACCAATTCTTTGGTTCACCTAATTCTTTTAAGTTTTTCATATACTTCAAAAGGCCCTCATGTGAATGCCTTCTTTAGTTTAAACTCTATCATGTCTGCATCTAACTGTTCATCCTCACTCATTTCTAGGTAAAGAACAAGTGCATCTCTCTCTAGAAAAAGTGAAATGAAGTTTGCAAGATCTGGGATGGTTTGAAGCTTTGCAACTGTTATATTCTGTGCTATTAGGAATATATACTTGAAAAAACAAGGTGGATGAAATAAGTAGAGGTTTACTGTACAAAATTAGTACAATAAGAATAAAGGTAACAGTTATGCACAAAGTCGTTGCAAGTCAATCCAGTAACGAGTGAAGGTCAGTAGTTCTCACGTAAGTCTGAGCTGTATTCAACAGATCCCTGTATATTTAGCTACCACCCACGAAGGTTGCATGTGGCACAAGGCCGGTTTAACATGGGTTCTTCGAGCCCATAGGCTTGGCCAAAAATATTCCTTTTTGAAATGGTATAAATGGGTTCAAGAGCAGTCTACATCCCCGAACGAGACTCTGCCCTTCGGTAGAGCCTCATCCAGGTTCCTCTCTGCCCAAAGGCAGAGAGTTCGACTGTTTAGCTGGAACAGATCCCAGCTAGTATATTTAGCTACCCACCCACGAGGGTTGCATGTGGCACAAGGCTGGTTTAACGTGGGTTCTCCAAGCCTGTAGTCTCGACCAAAAATATTTCCTTTTTGAACCTACATAATTGGGTTTAGGGTCAGTCTACCTCTCCAAACAAGACTCTGCCCTTCGGCTAATATATTTTGCTACCCCCCTACGAGGGCAGCGTGTGGCACAAGGCCTGTTTAATGTGGGTTCTCTGAGCCCATAGGCTTGGCCAAAAATATTCCCTTTTGAACGTGTATAAACGGGTTCAGGGGCAGTCTACCTCCCCGAACAAGACTCTGCCCTTTGGCGGAGCCTCGTCTGGGTTCCTCTCTGCCTTCAGGCAGAGAGTTTGACTGTTTAGCTGGAACAGGTCGCAGCTAGTCTCTGTAGTCCACTGACTTACAGATACTTATAGGTAGTTACTACCTATAGTGTAGTCTACTCATGGGAGTGACAGGTTATTCCATTACATCAGCAACCAACTTTGCCTTTTTTAGCCAGGCACCTACATCTTCTTCTTCATTGAATGGTTCTATCACATCTGTGCCCAATTTCACTTTTGTTGCCATCTTGCCAAAATAATTTCTGGTTTAAACAAAATGAATCTGAGGAAAGAGCATGCCAGAGATGAGAGCTGGAGTGATCAATACCTTGGTAACTTTCTTTCCAATTTACCAGTAGTTAGAATTCTGACCACTTTGAACAATCAAACCAAATACAATTGCTGAATTTCTACCTCTTTTCCTCTTAGAACTTGCACTGCTTCTTTCTTTTTCCTATAGCTTGATACTCCAAAAAGAACAAACTATCTGGGGGATTTATAGAAAGAATTTTTTCCTTACAATGTCTTTGAAAACTCTCCTTATTCAACAGTTTCTCTGAAGGCACTTAGGTAAATAAAACTTCTTTCCCTGTTCATTCATTCAAACCACACTGTATCAGACTTTTTGTCATTTGTTACTACTACACTATCCAGATAAATTTCTATACCAGTTTGATTTTGATGTTCCCAATATATAAATCATACTTTGGGCTGTCTCTTTTGCTGACAACCATGTGTTCTATTTTATTACAATTAATAGCTAGATGGGTAAACTAGTTATTTAGTAATACACTTTTTTAGTATGACTCAATAGAAAACAACCCACTGTGCAATGGAAAAGCTAAAAATTAAAACTTTATCAGTTATGCTGTAGAAAGTCTTAAAGTAATGAAAAAAGTAAATAAAAAGAAGAAAAATAGTAAGAATATATTGGTAAAAAAGAATAAAGAACTAGTGTTATAAAAAAGAATCAATATACAACACACAAAGCTGAGATAAGAAATAAAAACTTGTAGGAAAAAGAAAAAGAATAAGAAAAATTATCAAAGTAGAAATTTGAAACAAAGAAAAATTAAAAGATAGAAAAAATGTATAAACACACGTACAAGGGAAAAGGAACAAGAAATTGAGTTTACCTAAGTTTTTTTGGATACATAGTCATGTGTATCTGAATATTATGGATGCAGATATTTTATTAATGAAAACAGTATAACAATATTACAAACAATATTTCACCAATAAATCCATATAAGTTGATGACCAAGTCATACATTTTCTCCCAAATATTTTAACTCTGGACATAAATAGGTTCATATTACTTTAATTGTATGTTCATTTATTATATAAAATACAACAGTATTTTTAAAAAGAATCAGAGTGGATATTTCACCAGTAGAATAAAATATATAATTAATTCTTTTGTCTTTAGACAAATGAGGCTTTATTCTAATTCCAAATTATCAAAATTCTGATATGGAATCAAACATTACTGAGGAAAACAAAATTTGGCCATGAAAGCTTTTCATACAAGATGATTTTTTCTATATACAGTCAATATTTTGCTTTAAATCTGGCCCAAAAATTCTTTGAAAACATGAGATTTTAGCAGTTTGGTTTGTGAACTGCTATTGAAGAAGCATATAAAGTACAAGGTAACACTAAAAGACTTGAATCCAAAGAATGATGAAGAATATATTTGCTAAAACATTCTGATCATAACAAAAAATTTAATAAAACTGTTTCAAATAATTTATGGAACACTGAAATACTTGTTTCTCAGAACTTTAGACAAGATTTAGTAACACAGAAATATTAATCACAAAATAAAAAGTAATAAAAACTTTGTGATAGAACACATACATGTGAATGTGCCAGAGTTACATAAAAATAATGCAGTCATGTCCTTCAGAGATAAGCAATACATCTAGAACAATTCTACTACAATTTAATATACAATCATTGTTAATCATTTTGAAAATGGCTAATTTACTCTGTCCAGATAAACTTATTTTTGACCCCAACGCATCTGACGCCAAACTGGAATAGTGTCACTGGATAGTAACTTTCAGGAACATCTTGAGTACATACTGTGACCAAAGTTCTAAGCTATGCTATCTCACCAAATATGTCTCAGTACAAGTTTGTGAGTATTTCACAAACACATTTTCCTATGAAGAGTCTTTAACAATGCTGGACAGGATCTACATTAAAAAGAAAAAAATGAAAAGGTCACTAGATACTTACTAGATACTTACTAGATACTTACTAGCTACAAGGCATCAACTACCCTCAGATTCCATTAACGGATTTTATCAAGCTTTGATAAAACTAAGGAAGAATTGTTTATTTTCTTCAGTATCAGCTGAACAATATCAAGTCAAATTGATATGTTATGCTTTCATAAATGGGCTATGGTCAACAGATAGATGACAAAGAATACTTGAAGACAGTAAGTTAGTATTACAGCAGGCCTATGACCAGGCAAGAGTACTAGATTTATCAGAACAAAATGCTAAAAATTATGATACAGAGACTTCTCCACATATTTTGATCCTCGAAACACTATGAAACACTAGGTTCTCCAAAAATATCAGCATTAATTAAACATAAATGTTTTTTTCTGTCTGGGCAAGAAACATGCAAGATCATTATGTCATTATGTCCTGCTACAAGGGACAAATGTTATAGATGTGGAAAGCAGGGACATTGGGCTAAAGTTTGTAAAAGTCATGCAACCCTATGAAAGAATTACACTGGATTTTAAAGGACTGCTCCTGTCAAAAACTCCTAACAAATAAGTGCTGACAATAATTGAGAAATATTATTGGTTTCCTTTTGCAATGTATCCTCTACAATGGTCATACAAGCACTTTGCTCAGTTTTTGCCATCTTTGGTCTACCCACGTATATTCATTTGGACAGGGGGGCTTCATTTATGTCCAAATGCATATGGTGATTCCTACAAGAACTAGGAGTAGCAATAAGTAGAAAATCCCATATAACCCTCAAGGTAATGGCCAGTGTGAGAGGTATAATGGGATAATTTGGAAAACCGTTCAACTAGCAGCTGCTGATAAAGGTGTAGCTTTAGAGAATTGGGAACAATTACTCTCAGAATTAGAATTAGAATGCTGTTATGCACATCTACTAATGCAACACTCCATGAACGATTCCTCCTGTTTTCTTGAAGTTCGACTTGAGCATCCCTACCATCTTGGCTCTTGAAACCAGGGGTGATATTACTAAAATGTTACACATGATTGAATAAGAATGAACCACTGGTGGATCAAGTGGAGCTTCTAGATGCCAACCCTCAGTATGTCTGTTACCTTAATGAATGGGAAAACACAGTTTCACTAGGGGACTTGGCTCCAGCAGGGGATGAATCAGGACCCACAAGCCTAAGCAGGGGCTGTCCTCAGGACACTTCAACTGACTATGAAGAAACAGAAACATGATCTCCTTTTGAAGATGACAAGAAACCCTTGAGCTCTGATTCCTCAATTGGTGACAAATGCCATTTCACAGAAGAGTGTGCACCATCCTACCTGATACTTCAGTTGATGAGCAAGCCACTCATAGAAGATTATGAAAATGCAGCAGGTTTAAATCCAGTTCTAGCTAAAAAAAAGAGGAAGAACCTCCTCATGCTCCTGGCAACCTGATATAGTCTCACAGACAGCAAAGGATGCCTCTGCTTGATTCAGGGACTTCTTTTCTCTGAAAGAATAAGGCAGGAGACAATATGGTATGATCCATCTCCAACTTTAATGGATGTCCTGAACACATATATTCAGAAGAACTCTGCTGATATGCTTACTGATAAACAATACATATTTTCTAGAACAATTCTACTACAGGAGATATCTACTAGATTCAGTCTTGTATCACTATAGTAAATGGTATCAATTACAGTTCAAATATTTGAATATGCTGTATTTTTTACTGTAAAATATGTGTACTTTTTATTGCATGTTTTGGTATAAAATCGGTTTTGATTGGGCATTAACTAATTGTACTTGTGAACCATTTAAGAACATTTTTGTCCTTCAATTTGCATATAAAATTACTTATAAACTGCTTTTACTAGTTATCATCCATATTTAATATATTTTTTAATATGAATGCAAGTAATGTAAATTGTCTTTTGAAAGTTATGATAATTTTAAAGAAAACAAATTAATACAACTTGAATTTGATTCATGAGTTAATGAAGAAATCAGACCTATTTTTAGAAAAGATAAATTTGTAAAAGTATCAAATTTAAATATAAACAAAAAGATTGATTGATTTGTTTGTTTGTTTAACAGCATTCATCCCTTTATGGATCATTTAATGCCAACATAAAAAGAAAACAAAGTAAAATTTATAAATCAAAAAGTATGTAATAAATGACTAATATATACAAATGTGTGTCAATAAGTCAGTAGTCTGATATGCATTTATCAGCTGAATTTTGATCTGAAATTTTTCACTGTATAATGTTCACTCTCTGTCATTAATATTTAACAGTGGATTAAGTGCATGGGTAAAGAAGATTATATTGAAAAATAAATAGATGCTATTTAAATGAAATGTTTTTTTATCATTTATGGACTTATTTGTTTACTTGCATAAATGAGAAATAAAAAATATTTTAAAAAATGATCAAAATGTATAGATATAGAGAATATAGAATAGTAACAAAGGTTGTTAATGCCTAACAAAACATATCAACCAGTAAATGATTAGAGTTTAGCACATTTAAAGGTGAGGAGATTTTTGTAAATAAAATGCTCAATAATTATAAAATTAAAAAATAGAGCCACACTAGTTAATAATAAAAGTTCAAAGGATTTATCTTTTGACTTCAATATAAAATATAAATATGAAAAATAGAATATAAATATAAAATCTCTTAAAAATGCAAAACATTTTTTTATTTTTCTCCACTGTAATTTTGTTTAAACCTAATACCTACTTACAATGGAGTAGTGATGTGTTAGTCTTTTCTAAGTTTTTGCATACTAATTAATTACTATTCTTATTTACCTTTTTACCTTAGGACTTCTTTAATGATATACAGGATAAAAGAAACAAGTAGAAATCAAAAGAAAATATTTATGTTCACAGGTAGAAAATACTTTATGTCTGACAAATCAAATCTAAACCAAAAACAACAAGGTAGCCAGGCACAGATGATAAATGCCAAAGCATTTCAAAATATTTTCCAAAAGAAAAGCAGAGAAAAAGTGAATGCAAATTTTTTGTATTTATGTTTGTGTGTTTGTTTAGATAGAATTAGTGAGTTATTAATATTTTTAAATAGTGAAGGTCAGAGAGTTCATTTTTTTTAAATCCATCTAACATATAACTTATTTTTAAAATATATTTTTGTTTATAATTATTGATATTTTCTCACTTTTAGCACATGCTTTCCAAAAATTTTGATATGACCTAATTTTTGAGCAAGTGATAATAAAACAATTTTCAGAAACCTTTCATTTAAATTCAGAATATAAATACTGCAATTATCTTTAGACTTTAGAAATTCTGATTTCACAGTTTTTCAGAAACTTTATGACTACAAAAACATGAATATTATAAGCAAAACATGAACTTTATGAATGTGTACAAAAACTTTTGTTGAATAAATCTGATTTTCAAATGTTTTAACAATTTATTATGTCTCAAAAAAGGAAATCAGCATAAAGGTAAATTAATTCATGAAATATACAATTGTAGATGTAATTAATTTTCAGAATAATGGTGAAAATGATGGCTATTTTATCCACACTCCTTTGAGAGCTGTTTGTTTCTTGTTATATGAATATGCTTTATGTTTTACTTTTTAATAAATAGACACTTTGTTAAGTATTTTTTTGTTTTGGAGGTGGAGGAAATTTAGCAGAAGTATTCATTAAAAAAATATAATATTCACACATTGTTTATTTGTGCAAATGCAATTTGCACACATATAAGGGAAGTTGAAATGTTAATAAGGAATGAATACACATCCTACGATATAATTATGCATGTTTAAAAGTTCCCATTACATGTTTTTGTAAACTAGTCTGAATACATAATTGAAAACTCATTTTACCCTTGAAACTTTTGCATGCACCTAATAATTTTACATGCACCTAATAATTTAAGCCTAAGATTAAATGACGGAACAAGGATCATTGCAAGTAAAGTTATTTAGTGTTCATAAAAATCTTGAAGATTATTTGGAGAACAATGTAAAAAGAACTAAAAATACAAAGAGAATTTCAAAAGTGGGGGTAAATAATTAAGTGAAATTTAAATGTTTTAGTCATTAGAAACAAAACCCATTAATTTGAGTAGAAAGTAGGTATTTACCCTGGTCTTCCCACTGAGATAGTATGTCACACAAGGTCAGGTTTAACATGGGGAACCCGAGTGCATACACCTAGCCAAGGACAAAAATTGCCCAGTCCCTACAACCATTGGTGACATTGGCATTGGTATGACTACTGATACCTATTCTTTAGTGCAGGCGTTCCCTGTGGCAGAGAAAGTAATTTTATCTTAGTTTTGAACTCTGGTATTCTATCTCTGAAGTGATGTTATGACCCCATGCTTTCCCTGTAAGGATTTTTAGGCTTAAAATTGAACAAATTCACATTTATCAAGAAACACATTTGTTTTTATTATCCTTTGATTCATTCAAACCAGTCTCGTCATCTTTGTTTTTATTGACCTTTCCTTGGGAATTTTTCATATTCAATAACCTTCAAGGAATATCAAATGAATTTTTGATTTGATCAACAATAAAAGTGAGGAACCAAAATACCATGACATAAACAACAAAGATGGAGATACTGGTCCAAATGAATCAATATATCATATTATTTTTGTATTAAAAACTCAGAAAACAGTTGTTGCTATTCTTGACAATAGCTGTAGTCATAGTGGAAAATGGAATGTTTTATTGCTTCCACTTGTATATTTTGTGCCTGCTTTGCAAATTGTGATTACACTAATTTGCATTAAGTTTAAGTTATTGGTTAATGGGAGAAAAAAACACTGAATAGATGTCTTTAGTGCTCGTTCTCTTGATTCCAACATGATCCTTAGAAAATCTTTAATGTATCACTGAGTATCACTCACAATTTATGCAATCAGTATAAGGAATTAATAGATCCGCCCACTTATAGCAATGAGTTGTCATTTTTGATGATGTTTCCTACTATTTTAGGCAGGCAGTTCAGTTGTTCAATTTATTTCAGCTAACACCACTTAATTCCTGCATCTGCAAGTTGGTGTTTCTTCATTAGGTTTATCTTTTGGGGAAACATTTATGTTATGGCATTTCTATCTATCTCTCTTTATTTCAGTCTTCTTTCTTCCTTTCTTTGCTACACACTCTTTTACTTTCATTTACTTTCTCACGCATTCTGTTTCTGACCCTTTGATGGTCTTTATTTTTTCTTCTTCATTCAATCTTTATTTTACACTTGTATTACCTCATTTCCATTCTTGCTTATTTTTCACTTTTTCTCTTGAACTCTTTCTTCTTCTTTGTATTTCTATATCTCTTTTTTCTTTTGAAGCAAATATAAAGTCAGTTATTTTTTTTATTTTATTTTAGTCTCACATTTCTCTTTCTTTATCTGTGTTTTTCTATATGTTTTTCTCTCTTACTTTTTAATTTTCACTTTCATTGTTTTGTGATTTATATAATTTTTTGAAAAACAAACATTTTTTTTAAGATCTTTTTATTTGTTGCTTGCTCTTTTCAGTGAACACAGATTTATTTTTTAGTTATTATTATTATGGTAGCAATGATGACTGAATTGATGGAGATATATATTCTAACTAAAGTGAATACAAATTACTGTTTTTTTTTCAGCTTATATTAATATTGTAAATAAAATTAATTTTTCAACTCCTAATGATATAAAAAAAATTAATTTTGGACCTTAGTTTTATTGATTTTGCATTTCTATTGAATGGATGACTATAGTAAAAATGACTTTCTTTATTTTCTAATATTTCTTTATTTTTATTAAAAACAAATCACTTTGTATTTATAAATAATAGGATAGATATATAAACTGTATCTTTACAGTCTAGATACCTACCTGAATACCTATCTTAGTCAAGACAAAATCAAGTTACTGATTTTAGAAAATATATTTCTACACTTCTTGATGATGGAAATGGAATATAATAGACATAATCACTTTGTTTACTTACTTATCTCTTAATCCAGTATTACAGAACACTTACAGAACTTAAGTAATTAATACCAAACCTCTTCTTAAGTGATCAGTTTAATTAATGATTTGCTGCTACAGTGCCTATACATCAAAATTGTTTTTGTAGAAAACAAGTACCCATTTAAGTCTAAATGTTATAATATATATATATATATATATATAAACTCTTCAATCTTTAAGACTAACTTCTGTGTGTGTATATATATATATATATATATATATATATATATATATATATATATATGAAGAAAATATCTGGAAAAACAATACAAAAATCCTTAAAATGCGATTATGTTGTTTTAATATGAATGAAATGTCGACGTCTGACGTTTCGGTTTAATAACCTTCTTCAGGACAATATTCATTAAAAATACAATTAACATAATCAGTATAACACGACGAAAACGATGGACATAAAAACAAGTCTTATCCAAAACAGATAAATGAAAATTTTAAACAATTTATTCACAAGTTTCCCCTTTCATCAAACCATAGACATTATCCTTAACTTCATGTACAAAAAATAATTCTGTCCTACCTCCATCCATGAAACTAACTATCCTCAAAAAATGATTACATGCATGCACAACCATAGTCCTCTTCTATGACCATAATGGCAACATCTACACCCAAACTAATGGTGTTAGTATGAGAAATCCACTTGGTCTGTTCTTCTTCAATTATTACATGTTCCATGTAAAAAACATGATATTTAAACAGGTCTGTAAACCTAAAATATTTCTCCACTACATAGATGATATTATTATTTTAGTGAAAACCACTAAAGAAATATATATTCTCAAAACAACACTTGAAAAAAACTCTGAACTTTACCTATGAACTTAGTCAAAAAATAAACTCACATTCTTAGACATTCTTGTAGAATACAGTAACAACACTTTGTATAAAAACCCACTAGCACAAACTCTTGTGACCTTAATTTTAAGAGTGAATACCCACTCAAATACAAAATAGCAGTGATAAAAAAACTTCCTAAAGGGAGCACACAAGAATTCATCTTCTCGACTACTTTTCCTTAAAGAACTCAACAATGCAAAACAGACACTAGTTAACAATGGTTTTCCTAACTACCTCATTGACCACCTGATTAGACTATTTCTTTCTAAGGTAAATAATAACAATACTGAACATACAGACAAAAATAACATAAATATTTTCTAAAAAAGCTAAATGCCTGTCAACTATAAACAAGATGAATTTTCACTTAGAAATATCATAAAGAAATTCACTACTCCATTTGACCTGAACAAAAAATTAATTATCTACTACAAAAAATTTAAAACAGCTAACCTTATCCTCAAAAATAACAACACACCTGCAAAATCAAAACTACAAAGAATGAACATTATTTATGAGTTCAAATGCCCCTTAAGGTACTATGTTTCTGATCAAACCAAATATTTACTTTGGTCACATTACTACATACCTATCCAGACACCTTACATTACACCTATCCAACCACACCTCCATTAGAACCCATTTAAACACACACAAAAATCTACCAAACTCCATCCAAAACATACTAGTAGAAATTAAAAGCATAATAACCTCATCTACACATAAAAAAGATTAAAAATAATGGAAGCCTTAATAAAAAGAAAAAGCCAACACTCAATAATTTTAACTACAAGCATGGCCATAATGTGCTGACTGTGTTCGGAAAATAAAACATCCCTATAACTCTAGATACATGCACACAACCCATACATCCAGTTAAAAAGTAAAAATGAAATCAACCTTGATAATGGCTAAAAGTATAGCCAAAAGCACTTGGAATTATAGATGATTTAGACAGTTTCTAAATACTCTGTGTCCAGAAAAAAAACACTTGTCTGAATACAAGAAAATATTAAATAAAAAGCTTAATCACAGTACCTCATCTATTGTCTTTAATGAAACATGTAAAAATGAGTGATTGCTTACTAAATGTACAATATCTATCTATCTATCTATCTATCTATCTATCTATATATATATATATATATATATATATGTATGCATGTATGTACGTATTTATGGTGTAACAATAAAATTAGTATTAACCAATAGTAGTTGGTAATATTTTCAGGATATACTTATATTTGTAAGATAAATACACCATGGGAATTTCAGCTTTATAATGTTTTTATTTAAAATAATTATGAGAACTTATATGACAGTGTAAGATTTTATAATGCAACTCATGAATTGTCCATTATATTGTAAATGTATATATTTAATCATATAATTATTCATACCTATTTTTCATTTTTGATATATAAAGATTATTATGAGTTTTAAGAAGGATATAAACTTAAAAGAGAAATAAAATATTGTAAAGTTATTTAGTGGGGAAGTAAATATTGGAAACTGCAAACGCTTTTAAGTAAGCATCACAAAGAAAAATGTGTAAAGTGGGTGAAGTAGTCCATGAAAACTGATTTGCTAATAATAATTCTACTGATAAATGTAGATACATTTTATGGACCCAATGGCTTATCTAGAGTTTGGTTCCTTTATGAAAATAGACAACCAAATTGATTTCCAAAACAACACCAATTAGGTGCAGTAATGTTTGTAGCTAGTTTCAAAATTGATGTTGGTGTTAAGATAAATGGTGAGAATTATTATAAGTTCTTTGAAACAAATTCTTTTTGAGTGGTACAAGTCAAAAGCAAGAACTTTTAAGGTAAAGGGTATATTGATATAAGATTAAGCTACTGCACATTCTGCAAAGTTTACTATTCTCAACCTTGCCTAAAAAAGCTTTAAAAACATCATATTATAAGAATAGAACCCAGCTCCTCCAGATATTAATCCACTAAAGAACATTTGATCTATCATTAAAATAAGGATGGGAAAAAATATTCAAAAAATCTGTGGGAAGCAATAAAAACTGCTGCAAATATTGTCAAAAGTCAAAACAATAGAAATGTTAATAAAATCAATGATTGAAGGATTGATGAATGTTATTGAATGTCATCAAGGAGCCAATATTATATGTAATATAATGAAGTAATATTGTTTTTAATCAAATATATTTTTCTGTTGCATTTATTTAGAAATAAAAATTGTCATCATAGCAAAACCTGATACCTCCCCAAACAAGTTATTATCAATATTTCTAATAATGATCAATATCATAAGTAAAAAGTGACACAAATTATTGTTCATATAAATATAAATGTATTTAAAATTTGGGCCAACTAATTAATAAAATCTGAAATATTTTAATATAAACTATTAAATGTTCTTATATTTAACCTGGCCGTGCGTCTCAAAAAGGACCTCCAATCGGTTGTGAACTGGGGCAGGAATTGGCTGGTCAACTTTAATGTCTCAAAAACAAAACTGCTCTCTATTAATCACCACAGAGATCCTTCCCTGCCCCCCATTAGAATGTCTGATGCTCAACTTTGCAAGAGCGCCTCTCTGCGGCTGCTCAGTCTCACGTTGTCTACTGACCTGAGATGGAATAAATACATTGAGTCAATTGCTTCGTCCACCGCAAGGAAAGTTGGCTCCCTGTGCCACACCAGGAAATTTTTCTCCCTGGAATCAATCCTTCAGATCTACAAATCAACAATTCGCCCTTGCATGGAGTATTGCTGCTATATATGGTCTGGAGCCCCTTCTGTTTGCTTCGGGATTCTTGATAAGATCCAGAGGCAAATATGCAACATAATTGGCCCTGTTAAGGCATCAAGTATACAGTCGCTCTCTCACAGATGCCCCGTTGCCCCTCTCTGTCTGTTTTACAAATACTTTCATGGTAATTGCTCCGAGGAGCTGCATTTGCTGGTTCCCAGACTTGGTGAATTCAAGCGCCCTACGAGGCTGGCATCCCGCTCTCACCCTTTCACTGTCAAAACTATTAAATGTAGCTGTCTCTTCTACTCCAATAGCTTCGCACCTCTTGCCTGTGGAACTCCCTTCCCTATTCCAGTTTCCCTGAGAGCTATAATCTCCAACTATTCAAATGTAATGTCAATCGATATCTCCAGTTGCCTTGATCTATCCACTATCCTTCTACTCATCCTTTCCTCTATCACTTCTATCTGATCTTGCTCCAAATCTTCTGTAACCCCTTGTGTCCTAGTGGCTTCCCACCTTGCAACACTTAGAAAAAAAAAATTTGCTTTTATGCTTTTACACTAAATTGTGTTGGGATTTAATGGGAAATGTGAAGAGTTCACTAAAAAAGAAAAAGTAAGAAACTGTCAGTGGCAATGCTCAAATACTATATTAACTTATGTCTGTTTTATTATTCTTATGTTATGCTCTTAAAATCTGATATTGTATGAAAATTATTGTTACCATATTGAAAAGCATATTCTTTTTTATGATTGGACTTTAAATAATTTTTTTGCAGTCATTAGACAATCAGACATATATTTTAGATATAAGCCTAGCATGATTTTCACTGCCTGTGGGTAAATCTATTTATATTCACTTATTTTTCAATTTTTTATTACAATTTCTAGTTTTAGTAATAGAAAAATGTAACAGAATGTATGAACTATTCATTCAGCCAAGGACATCCTTAGACAGCTGGTCAGCTACAATTAGAATTTCAGCTTCAATCAATGTAGTACATTTTGGTTCAACTTACCTAAGCTAATAAGAAGAATGATAAGACTAAATGAATGGTCAGTTATAGAGTTAGACGTATGGGATAATTGAGGAATTTCATTTCTGTTGATAAGATGTAACTGTTTTGACAAGTATGCTTAACTTGACTTTGACTTCCTGTCAAAAAATAACATTCATTGCAGCATTACTTTTATAACAAACAACAGACAAAAAGTAGGTATAAGGGCTGACAGCTCAGACACAATGAACCACTTAAATATCTAACATTAGCTAACAGTCAAAAAGTTATTTCTAAAATGCCATGTTTCCAAAGCAATTGCAATAAATCCACCTAAAAATTAGTTGTTCTTAAAAAAAGGAATTAGTTTCTATCTACATAAATAAAAATAAGGATGGAGACTTGAAGTCTTGTACTAAAAAAAAAATTGATAAAATATCCCTTTTAAAGCATAAAGACAGGATTATTCTGCACAGAAAGCCAGAAAATCATTGGTCAACAAAAGGTGTGCTATGTGTTTGAGGACACACCTTTAACAGCTCATAAATGGAATTAAATAAAATGTGACCCAATATAATGTAATGTGGCATGAACCAAATTTTAATATTCTTTCTTTTTCTGACATTAATATGGTAGCTTTCAATTTAGCAGAGGAGGTGAAAAGGCATGGTATATTGATAGCACTAGTAACTTAGAGATAACTAGTTTTATGAAAGTGAACAGGAGTAATGACAAATGGATGGTTTTGTATGTCTTCCCAAGTGATACCCACAGTAGTGCACACACAGTTCACATCATCTATAGTGGGGGTTGTGAGCAATGAAGGTGATGTCTCACTTGTTCTTGCAAAGCCCCAAAGTCAATGTCACTATTTACATAAAGATGGTCAAGCTCTGGGTTGGAAGAATGGCCATCAGTGTTTCAGTAGGACTCTACTCCTTTCCATATGTAACCCAGGAATTGCTGACAGAAAATTTTCATGATAATTTCATCCACAACATGTGACAATCTATCTCACCCAATTTGAATCCCTGGACTACTATAATGGGCATCATCAACAGGACCCACAATATCAAGAACCCATTGAATACTGCTGTTGTCAACATGATGCAACATGAAGAAAAATACTCTAATCTGGTTATGCATTCAATTTCAATTCTGAAGATGAATCTATATATATATATATATATATATATATATATATATATATATAGAGAGAGAGAGAGAGAGAGAGAGAGAGAGAGAGGGGAGAGGAAAGAGAGGAAAATATAGTTTTAAGGTATGCTATATTTATGGATAAAAGTGCTCAATATCAGAGATAGAGTGTATGTAAATATAAAATATACAAGTGAACACTAAGGTCAAGACCTAGTAACTTGATGATTGCATTCAAGCATGAAACAGACTGTCTCTGGTAGGTGTTGACCTCAGTGTCCACTTTTATATTTATATATTTCAGTATTCTGGATAGTATTTTTTATGTTTATTTAGATACAAATATATTTGTGGTGTTTTTGTCAAAGTGAATGTATTATCATTTAAATTAATATCTTATTTAAGTAATCAATTTCAGTTCTTTTTTTAACTATAATAGTAAAATGGATAATTTAGAGCAATCTATGTAACACTTGTATGTAAATTTAACTTGAATTTGTTACACCATTTATGGAATTATAGAAAGTATTTTATGAGATGTAAGGATGATGATTTCTTTGTAAGATGAAGTGAATATTAATGCATTTTCAGTGTGTATAAGATTTTTCAAAAGCTCCAACTGCTGTAAAAATCTCAAATAGGAAGTGCAAATTGAACAGATTAAAGAAAACTTTCTAAAAGAAAATCAAAAAAGAAGAGGAAAGTACAATTAAAGGAAGGAAGAAATTAATTTCAGTAAAAAGAAACATGAAAAATAAAGCAATAACAAGATGACAAGAAAAGAAAATAGAGAAAAAAGTAAATGATTAAGAACAGACAACAAAATCACTACAGAAATCAATTCAGAATAATGAAAGAAAAAAACATCTATAAAATAGTAAAAGTAAAAAAACAAACAATATTTGTTTGTTGTTTATACATTTATTGTGGACACACAGACAGCCCAGGTGCATAAAGCATTAAAAATACACCTAAACTAAAAAACCAAAAAATTTGTTCTCTTTTTATTGGGTATAAGTGAGGCTGATAAAAAGCTAACTACTGTTTTGTGCAGCAGCAAATCTTGCATTAAAAGAGAAATATATCTGACTTACCGGAAAATATTTATCTGTTGTTCCATAACTTTCATTCAAATGAGCTGATGGCACAATAAGGTTTTCAAACTGATAAAAACAAAAAGCCACTGAGTTTGTAGCCAAATATATATATATATATATATATATATATATATATATATATATATATATATATATATATATATATATATATATATATATGTGTGTGTTTGTGTGTATGTGTGTGTGTGTAAACATTTTTTAAACAATTTTATATTAAATATACATTAAAAACTGTTTGAAAAGTTTCTTATATTTTTCTATTTATCATTAATGTTCTTATTTATATTAGGTTAAAAATATTTTTATAAGGTATTTCAGACTTGAAAAAATTAATGATTATAACAATCATGCAACACATGCCTTTTATTAACCCAAATCAGTAAGAAATAAATATAAAGAGAAGCTCAAAAATATATTATAAATGTAAATATATCTTTACATTATGTGACTGGTACAAAGAATGAAAACCTTATGAAATTATTGAAGACATTACCTGGTTGAGCAAACTAGATTGACATACAATTAGATAATGTTGTGTGTATTAATTCTCACAAATGCCCCACACTTTTAACTTTTGCTAAATTAAGCTAATTTGTTGTTTTTTTTTTTATTGATTTGCTTTTTATGACTTATCAAACTCTTACAGGTTATTTAAAGCCAAAAAATGTTTTTAGATTGCAAGAAGTTTTGAAGATAACAATAATTTATCAATACAAGTCCTACTAATTAACTCATAGCTAGGGGAAGAAGAGGTGGATTCATACCTTTTCCAAGGGAATTTGCATGTAAGTAAATATAACAAACCCAAATGGAATTGGAAATCAGTCATCTAATTTCCAATTCCAAGCTGTTATTACACCACCCACACCTCTAAGGTACTTGGCTGGGCTTGACATTGCTTAACTTCAGTGATAATACAATGACCAATGTTTCAACCAAATTAAGATAAGCTCAATAAATAGGTATATATAATCTGTAGTCATTACTTTCTAGATCCAAATAAAGAATTACCTTAAGTAATACTTATTTTTCACTGGTGAGGAGGGTTTTAGGCAATCTAAGAGTGTAATGAATAAATCAGTTTTTAGTTACAGCCACTTGATCTACTGCATAGCCTCTGGTAGGGACATATTCTTCAACAAAATTCCATGTTACTAGTATGAAATAACAGATAAGTATTGACCATATCTCATAAACATAGTAAAGAGTCAAAATTTAATGAAGAAAGTAAATAGTATTTAAAACCCAATTAACAATCATTAGTGTTGTGAAGATATAATTCTTACCATTATTTTCAATCAAAAATTTCTTGAAAATTCTTGTCATATTTTATGGTATAGCATTAGGATATGAAGTTAGTTTTCTCTAGGAATAAATCCTTATAGATTTACACAGCAAAACATTTTTCTGAGATTAACTAATAATCATTTTCTTAATTCTGATGAATGAATTAATGAAGAACAGAAAGATAATAAAAACTAGAATTGCATTGATTTCATTGTATTTCTGTTTAGTTTTATGTAAACTGTTGTGATTTGAATCCATATCCTATATATTCAATAACTATATGTCAAATAGATTCAAGCTGTACATGATGTCAAAATGTGCACACAAACAAATAAATAAATAAATGGCCATGTATTTTAGCATCATTTCTATTTCAGGCATTTTATTAACTGTTGTAATGTTGTCTTTGTTCAAAATAGCCAAGAATTAGGAAGGCTGTAGTTTGAGAATTGAAAACTGGGTAGAGGAAAACAAAGAAAAAGAGCTTTATTAATTACTCATACATAAAATAGAAAAATTGAGTAAATCAAATACTATTCAAATCCTACTCTAACATGGCTACTTGCTATATTCATAAATAGGAGCAATCCATTGCTATAATAGTAGGGAAGAGCAGGAAGTATGCTGAGTCCTACTCTACAACATTAATGATGATGGATCAGAATTTCTTAATACTAATCATTAATACTAATTTATATTTTTCATATACTCAAACCACTTTCTGATGATCATAACTTATTTGGTATAGTGATTTTCCAAGTGTAGCTTAGATGTGGCACAAGGCCTTATTTGGTATAAAAGTATTTTGTGAAGCTCAATTACTTTTAGTAATACTTCAACATTTTTTTTTTTTTAAGCTGACTTTTAAAAAATGAAAACAGATATATTAAACTAGTGATTAATTTTATTTATGAGGTTTTGTCTTTTAGAAGTCATGCATCAATTATTTGGAATTTTTGTTTTGTAATTATTGCAGTTATTATATGAAGCAACTTTTTTGTATTTAAATGTTTTATTGGATATGAATGAGTAGAACTTCATAAAAATGATATTCTTTTTCTTTCTGAAGGTAATAATTTTAATAATCTCCAAAAAGTTGAATATTTTCAGTTTACACTTCACTCTCTATAAACAAGTGGGAATTTTAATTTACTACATTTATTTATTCCATTCTCAGACTCAATAATTCAATTGACATTAAGATGACAGGATAAGGCTGTATGTTGAAGACTTTCAGAGAGGATTTTTCATAGTTTTCCATTTTAAACTTTGAAAGCTACACAACTAAACTAAGTAATTTTATTTAAGAAAGTAATTCTCTACATTTAGCACTGATTATTTACTTGAATGTCTAAAATTTTTTCAATAACATTGCTTTTATTGATGTGCAGACTTCATGCCATTAAAATACTTATAATTTCTTGGCATTGGTAAATGAGGTGAAGTTTAACTAAATTTATCCTAAACTGCACAGTTTTCTTACAAACACAAAATATAGTAATAAGTACTAGCACAACTGCTAATATATTTTAATGATACTTAATGTTAGTATTCTTTCTTATTGCAATGGGATGATTGCATTAAATCACATGGTTTTATCATATGATAAATTTAATTTTTTTAATATTTCATATCAGTTACTTCATGATTAAATGTCAATAATGAATTGCTATTAACTCTGAATAAGAAATCCAACAAATACATCAATGAAACCCATTTAGAATCATACATAGAGAGATTATACACTGTGTCATGCTTTACTGATATGTAAAATAAATATTTATTGGAATTTAAAGCCTTTACAGAATGATGGCAACATCAAACTGTGCAGTTAAGAGGAAAGCTAAGGTCATTATATATAGGATATAAACTCTTATATTATACAGCCAATAAGTGAAACACAAGCAAATCAGAGACACCTATAAATAAATCGTACTAAATTCAGTAGATACAAACCTTTTTTACAATTCTGCATAAACTTGGCTCTAAATTAAATAAGTGGTCTCTAGAACCTGATTGGATATGATAAGTAACATGATATGCTTTCTACTATGTCTGTGTGGTTAAACTCCAAAAAACCATAAAAAATGTCAAGGCTTCGGTTACTGAGTATATTCCTGTGCAAAACTCAGAGAGTGACTTGGAGCCAACCCAAAGAGATAAAAACGTCTCAGGAACAACAGACAAAAACAGTTGGTGGAAAACAGTGAAAAACAGTCAGTGAACCAGACCAGGCCTCAATCAACAACATAGACATATGTATCCTGACAATGCATATGTCAGCAATGATTTTTCTACATACAATGCCACGATCAAAGTAAGTTTTGTCTTTCCTCTCTTTGTTCACTGTGTTTTAAAATTACTGCTATTGTATACAATCAGTAACCAGTCACACAACACATTTCATTAGCATGTGCTTCACACATATTGGCATACCTTACCACTTGATTTCCTCACTTGCAAAAAACACTTCAAAACTTTGCAGACTCACTTGCAACAAATCATTTTGAAAACTCAAACTATTGTTCCCTTCATGGCCACAACAAAGAACATTGATTTTTAATATGCAAATACATGTACCTGATTGTACAAATGTCATATTTAGCTTGGTCTTCTTCCTTTTCTCTGAAGATCATTTCTTCATATTGCATAAAAAATTGTGTTGTATTTGTGGACACAACACTTGGATTTTATTTTTCCACCTAAAATCCAGGTAAACTGACCCCACATGGTACAGCTGTAAACAAGCTTTGAATCATCTGTTCTCATGGAATTATACTGGCAAATTTAAAAACATTTCAATGAATGTTCAAATGTTGATATGAACTGATAGAGTAAATGAGTGACTGTAATTATAAATGCACTATGTGAATTTGTACTTCTGAACAGGATTCCACTTATAACCTCAGGAAATTAAGCTTAAAATCAAATAGAGAAATTTTAGTCACTGTAGATTCACAACATTTTTCTTTGATACACTATATGTATTGAATACTTTGCTCATGAAAATCCCACAAGGCATTGTTTCTTAGCATCTAATGAGCTCATTTAGTTATGGACATGTTATATGCCAATAGGCGTATTAATTTTACAACTTTCAGCCAGCTTTGGTAATTTTCCTTATGCAAATATATTGGATATTGTGTTTTTCATTTTGATATTTAAACAGAAATTAAAGTGAATAGTAGTTTTATGGAAATAGTCATTAAACAAAATTGAAAAGATAAATACATCAATTTTGATGGATTACAAACAGATTGAGTTTAAAACATGTAACTACATTTAAATATTAAGGACCTGTAAAATTTGTTATCAATATGTGTGTACACTTTTATTAATATAATTGAGAGTATTTTTTGTTTGTGTTCAAATATTCCTTTATTGATTGCTTAATTACATTTCAACAATTATATTTGTAAGAAAAAAGAAATAAGAAACTTTATTCAGTAATAAAGGAAGCCAACAAATTCAATAGGGAATTTCAAGTAGTGAAGAAGTGCAAATATACCATAATTCACCTACTGTAGTGACAAATAACCTAGAAAAGAAAGAAAAAGCAAATGCAATGTCCCAAATGCAGAACTGATGACAAAATAAGCCTCTTCATGGACAATATTCCAAACAAGCTGATGTAGACAAACCCCACACCCATCAGTGGTTACATAGTGAAGGGTTAAAAGCTGAAACCAAAGGTTTATTCTTGCTGCACAGGACCAGTTCTTGCAAAATAGAAATCACCAAGCACAAATACTGAAAAATTGTGTTAGCCCAAAGTGCAGATTCTCTTATAAATATCCAGAAATAATTGAGCATCCTGTTATCAGGTTGCACAGTATTGGAACCCACTGAATATAAAATCTGGCATGACAGAGTGAAACAATATCTACATTGGAAAATATGCAACTTTTACAGAAAGGAAACTGCAAGAAATTGGTATGAACACCACCCAGACCTGCTTACAGACATAGGACCTGTAACAATTTTATGGGAATTTGCAATACATGCAGATAGAACAATCAAAGCTTATTGCCCAGACATCATGATCAGAGAGCACAAAAACAGAATATGCCTTCTTATTGACATGGAAAGTCCTTGCAGAATGTAAGGTATATTTGAAAATCATCAAAAACTATTAAAGTACAATGACCTTGAAATTGAAATCTCAAAAATATGGCATGTGAGGACACCAACAATTCCAGTTGTAGTTGGAGCCTTCGGTTTGATTGGAAAAGGTTCCAGTAGACTCATTGATGGGATCCCTGGTAGCCTTAGCCTTAAAGAAATACAAAACATTTGTACTTACAAGTACAGCTCACACCTTATGAAGGCTTTTCTATGTAAAATGTGTGTGATCTTAGGTTATTTTTTTTCAAAAAATGCTCTAGTGGAAAATGTCATGATGCCATTTCTGACCTTAGGTCTCTGGTTGGGACCCAGAAAGAAATGAGTATATATTCAGAAATCAAAAGAAATAGAATAAAAATAATTTGGATATCTTTTTTAATAATTCAAAAAATAAGGAATTCTTCAGGAGAAAATGGAATGAAAGAAATTAAACACTTTTGGTCTGAGACTATATTGGTATTTGCTAAAAAGAAAAACTATGTACTTGTATTAATGTAACCACTTTCACAGCAGGAAATAAAGAGTTTGAGAAATGAGTTAAAAAAAAAAGAAAATAACTTGTAATTATATATTACATAAATTACAAGTAATTGACTATATATGATTCAAATCAGGAAATACTAGCAGTTTGAATCAAATTTAATACCAATCAGGAACCTTTTGTCTTAGAGGATCTTAGAGGAATTGAAAGTGCTAAATCAGGCATCAAAAGAGGTCCATGGCTGTACTGGCATAAAATAGGAAGTTGACCCAGTTGAACTTAGGATATACACATACAGGACAACTGCATGACAGAAAGTTATATAATTGCTCAAGATGCAAAGAAGAAGAGAGAGTCCCTGACATCCTTGTGAAAAGAAAATGAAACATTCAAAGTCCCTGAAACCACAGACTCTCCATGGTTAAAGTTAATTTGATGGAGTCCAGAAGTAAATAAACAGTAATTTTTATGTATTAAAATTTAGTCTTGCATTCTTATCAGACATTACAACTTTATCAAATATTACTTTAAAATCTTGTATTAAATAATACAAGATTTTAAATAAGATAATGATTATTTTTAAATCCTCATTAATGAAAGTATTCTGATAATGATTACTATTTTTTTTAAATTACAGTTACTCACAAAGTGACTTGCCTGCAAAATAACAAGTCAAGAGTTTGTTTTCTACTTTTTGTAATAATCTTATCTCCATTGTGCACTCAATTTGAGAAATTTATTTAATTTTGAAGAATTTATATTCTTATAATTTATTTAATATTTATTTCAGTTTGAATTTTACTTACTTCTAATTTTGCTTATAAGTTTCCATCTCTTCCAAATCATTAAAAAAATTTAAATTGACAAATTTTCAGGAAAATCTTTGTTCTTTCCTTTTTCGTGGTTTTGTAGAATTTTATTTGTTTAAAAGATTTTTCTAGCATTTCAAAATATCTATCAATAGCCTATCACAGACATCAAAATCTTAAACTAACTTTTTATATATTTTTTCTTTATTACAGTAACCGATTTCATATAAATTATACTACTTCTTTTTTCTGTTGAGTACATTTATTTTCCTTCTTGCCATTCTTTTGCTTTTGTATTTAAAATATTCTTGTCAATTTTTACATTTTGTTACATTTTTTAATTCACTTTGTTTTCTTTTTTATTTTATGATTTACCACTTTCTGTCTTTAATGTTTATTTACATTTAAAAAATTGCTTTCTCTTCAAAGCTTTTCTTTTTTCATGAAAAATTCTCTTCATTGTTTTATTTAATTCATTTTTTATTTTTTTTTTTTTGCATTTCTTTTATTCAAGATCATTTATTCTTTTTTCTCTATAATTTCCTTAAATTACTTTCTCAGATTATCACTTTTGTTTTTTATTTGTTTATTCTTTTTGTATTATTTGTTTTATTTCCCTCATATTGCCATTCATTCATTATCTGTTAACTTTTGCCTTTCTTTCTCTCATATTTCTTTCTCTTTTCATTCACTCCTTTTCTTTTTGAATCTTCATATCTTTTTTCTGTGTATATTTTTCTTTATTTTCTGAACTTTTATTCTTTCCTAACAACTCTTACTCAGAAAACACTAATTGTTAATTATTCACTTTGTTGGACATATATCTGCTGGCAGTACCATTCTCTTTATTCCAGTTCTTCTTTAAAACCCAATGGGTGATACCAGTTCCAACAGTATCAATATTTAGTTCTCTTTTCCCAAGTATCTCCTTTAGAATAAAGAAACTTGTTTTCTCCAGACAACACAAAAATAGTTTGCTGTTAAAAGACTGGACAAAAATAGTTAGAAACAAATGATTGGCTGATATTTCTTGTTAATTGCCATATATTTGTCTTCATTTTTTTTATCCTCTGTCAACAAGTAGCCCATCGGGTAAAAATGACTAAAACAATATGTCCCTGTTTGTTTACTACTTACAAGTATCTATTTAAAAGGCTGATCATTTAAATATTTCATTATATAAAATCTACAATACCTCTGTAATCAGCTAATACCTTATCATGAGCATTGACAAATTAAGCAACCTATTAATATATTTTTGTTTGGCAACAAATAATGTAGACAACTTCTATAAAGGTTCAGTGGCCAGAGAATTCTTTAATTTGAAAGTTGTGGATCAGACTGACAGTATAAATGTTTTTTAACAGTGTGAAAAGAGAGCAATCATGATTCTCAATAAAGGAAGGAATGCACAAACAAATTCTCTTGTGTATCAACAAGTCTGGTCACCTTATGATATATTCTCGTTCTCAATTATGCAGGTGTGCAGTAAAGGTGCCAGAGAACCAGAGAATGAAAGAGTAGAGAAATTATTTATCTGCCAATCCAATTGGTGAAATTGTGGCCCCTCTGAGTATACAGTTTGGATGTTGGGTTGGAGGGAACTAAGCTCTTAATCTGTGTTTCTTACACAGTCTAAAAAGAATATCTGTGGCATTTTACTCCTGGTCTTAACTGTCATTTACTCTCTGTGTGTGCCATTTAAATCTAAAATTGATTTCCTAGTCTTTTCAAATGCTGTATCTAAGAACATCTTAAAATAACCCATCATTCATCACCTGATGTTGACTGGAGAACTGATCAGTCAAAAAAGTGTATTTCCTAGTATCAAAAATTATCCAAATCCTCCTGAAAATATAAGGAAATTTTAAGTAATAATAATTAGGTATATGTCAGATGTGTAGAAATTTTGGAGTTTAGAAAACCTCATAGTTACTTCATAGAAAGCACAGCTGCAATAACAGCAAATATTTGTAGCCCCATAGACTATATAAATGAAATAGAAAAGAAGATTGTTTAAATTTTAGCGTGACAATCAAAACATCCAAAATGAATCATGAAATTATACCCATCTCTTATGAAATTTTATAAGTTTTTTTAGACAACTTATAAAATTTTGGGAAGATAGTTATAGTAAATTTTGTGGTTTCAATTTTATGAAAGGGTTATATTAATTTATTAAAAATATAAAAGTATTTTGTTTATTTTTTTTATATTTTACATCAATGATTATACTTTTTCTGTATTAAATTTTCTTATATCTTAATATTCTAATATCTTTGTATATTTTATTGGACATAACTAAAAAAACAGAGATGATTACTCCTTGACACAAGGCTGTGAAATATACAAACACTTAAACTTTTCTTTTATTTCTGTTAATAAATTAATTTCACTTTGTGTTAACAAGGGGAAATATTCTCTGGGTTTTAATTGTACCAAGGGCAATGCATTTCATCTGTATGCATTTAACAGATATTTTCACAGCATCAGATGCAACTATGAATTTATATAACAAATATCTATTAATTGCAACTAAAATTTAGTTAAAAACTGTATCCAAAATTCAGCTTCCTTATTAGAAATGATTTTGAATCTTTTCAAACTGAAAAAAAAAACTTTTATCAAAACATCCTCTTTTCAAAGCTTACATTTTCATTTAAATCATTTTTAAATAAAATTATGAATGAAATAAAATACATGAAAATTAACTCATGTCTTAAATTGTGTATAGATAACTCATTTTGAAATTTCCAAGCATCATTACTAATATGAAATCATTTATATTTTGTAAGTCATAAACTTATATAGCCAAGAAAAAATTGAGTGTATTTGAAAGTCCTTTATAGTGTGTTATCCAAAACAGTAGAATCCTTATTTCATTGACTTAGTTAAATGAGTTCAACATTTAACTTTTCTGTATAATATAGCAAAAATCTTTCCTTGAAAATAATTTTTTTAAATCTTAAAGTTGATTCTATTTATAGATGTAGTAGCAGTGGCAATAACTCATTGAGCAGGTATCAACAATTCAGTTAGATGTGAGCAATATTCAGTCAAATTTTATTGCCTCTCTGTAAGCCTGAAACAGAAAATAAAGAAAAGAAGGAAATACACCTTTTTAAATAATTTAAAGAACAAATCATATCTTCAGACAGACTTTTGCAGAGTGTCTGTATATATATGTGCTTGGTTAACTAGTTCAACAAAATAATCTAGTCAATTGCATTTGTAGCTTTTTTTACAGTTAATATTTTATTACAACAAATAGAATAAAAAGAACTATAATAGTTTTTACACCAAATATAAACCAACCTGTAGGTCAAAGTTTGATTGAAAGCATCACCAATCTAACACAAATGATCTGCCAATATTTCTGTTATTTGTCTTGTTCTTTTTCATTAATCCTTATTGATAAATGAAGTGAGAGCTGTTCAAATAAAATAGAATTCTGCCATGTGAGATATATATTGAAATGGTAAAATAAATTGTAGCTCTTATGTGGAAATTTGCTTTTAATTGTGTAGAATGAATGTGTGCCATTCTTTTTTTAAGTGGTAATATTTATGTTGGGTTATAGATGAAAATTAATCTGTATTGAACACAGATGTTATAGATGTATTTATACAGATGCCTTTTTAATAGCTTTCTTGAGTATTGAGATTTGGAAAAATAGGTAGTACTTTCTATTAAAATGAACACTATAACAACTTTATATGAGAAATACTTCAGGAAAAAATCATACAAGCTTATTATTATTGGTATTTTGTGGTAGGCTTATATACTTAGTATAAATACACACGCACACACACACACAAGTTTTTTACAGTACAAAACTTAAGGATAGCTAGGAGTAAGCAGGATTTGGTATTTTAATATATATTTTAAAAGCTAAAAAAAAAAACAACCATTTTCATTCCAGCCTTATCAAGTTTATTTCTGGGATATAAAAAAATTAATGTTAATTCAGTGATTTATAAATATAAGAGTAGTTGTGGACTCAACTACATAGGGAGGATGTCTCAACATTTGGATCTGAGAATAAAGCAACACTTATCCCCCTGCTCCCCAGAATTTTGAATCTGGATGCCAGGAAAAGTCAACTAATTAATACTTCTGGCTCTTCTATTGCAGAGCACGTTATAAATAGTAGGAATTGTGTCTTTGATTTCAGGGTAGACCGTTTTTCTATTTTATCGAGGTCCCACTCCTCATATCACCTCAAGGTTCTAGAGTCCTTGTATATCAGATCTTGTGGGCCTTTCCTCTGTAAACAGAGGGAATGCTTACTTGATCTGAATGTTATTAGACTCTAGCTTTCTTGAAATTCATATTCCTCCCCATTCATTGGTTACCATTAATATCAATTAAATTTACACATTTATATTTTTTATATTCCAGAAATAAACTTGATAAGGTTGGGAGGAAGCCGGTTTAGCTTTTAAAATATACATTAAAATGCCATATAAATTATGCTTATTCCTATATGTATATATATATATATATATATATAATCGACTCTCCTGTCGAGATTCGACATATGAGGGTCAAGTAGATCAGTTTCCAGGAAACCGACAGCCCGACACCGGCACATGAGATTTGATTATAGTGGTGAAGGACCATCCATACTTTTTGAAGGGACGAATACAGAGACCTGGTGCAAGAGGCCACCTATTGACACTTTCACTACCATGATCACTGCCATAACCACAGTGACCTCACCCAACTCTTCATATGCAGAATGCAACTGACAGGACAATTCCAACATTGGTGGGCTCCTGATGTCATCACAGTGATTTCTAACACTTCAACATCTTCACTATCCATCCCACTCTTTTGCCTTCACCATCATGATCCCATCTTCATTTGATTTCAACAAGAAACCAACAGAGACATTCTGCACAATAGTGCTCTCTCATTGCCACTACATCAACCCCTGACAATGCACCTTACCAGGCAGTTGGTCTTCAATATCTAAGCCTCATTGCATGAATGCCAGCCCATCAAACAGTTCACAAGTGTCAATTTCAACCTTAAAGTAAGGCATATGTCAACCCCCACCCCCAGTGACATTACACTTGGCTTCACTAATGTGCTGCAGACATATCTCCTGACACCAGAGGTGTCCTTGGCCAACCAACCCAACAAATCAGTCAACTCCCAGCCTTACTGACATCATTATACACAATCGCTTGCCTTATCAACAGCAACTAAACTACATATCAACAATTTTTGTCACATAACTATGTGAATATTTTGAAGTTTGATCAATACACACTGTTGAAATTTGAGCCCTTGTTTGTTCCTTTCTTTTGCTACTATCCACTTTTGTTATAACAGGTTTTATTTTCATGTTTTTATTTTCATGTGATGCAAATAGAAGTCTCTTAATAATTAAAAAGTTTTATCTACTTCTGTATGCTTTTCAAAGTTCTTTAAAATTATTGGAATTAAATTAGCTATTATGAAAGTTAGTGTCACTAATGTATGAGTAAGAAGAAAGAACAAACATCCATGTATCACCAGTTGAATGTTTTAAAAATACATTTCATAACTTTTGAAAAAAATTGTTTCTCAAAATTATTTTTTAAGCAGAATATATTCAAGGAAAGAAAAGGAAAGAAAAGTAAAAACAAAAAAGGATGAGAAACTGTGTCTGAGTAGACTATAAGTAGGCTTACAAGTCATAGTTTGGCCAGGACTGTCTCAGTTTGAGAGCTCTGTTCCCAGTGATATATTATTTTTTGTGTGTCAGTCCTGAAGCTTAAGGTGTATTGGGTCATGAAAACACTTTGTTATAGAAGAAAACTAAACCTATAATAAAAATTGGAAACTGTCCCAGTTTGAGGCTTAGAAATTATGGTAAGCCTAACTGTAAGAGGAAAATGACAAGTGGAAGAGAGCAAATAAAAGAAGGAAGAATAAATCAGAAGGAAAAGCAAAAAGAAGGGAAAAATAGATTCAGAAAAAGATAGGAAAAAAAGAAGAAAAAATTGAAGTAGCAAATAATAAAAAGAATAAACAAGTGAAAATAGGGAAAGAGAAAAAGAAGCAAAAAGGAAAAGAGAAAAAGAAATATAGTAACAAACAGAAAACGAGAGAAGAATCAAAGATTCTTCTCTCATTTTCTGTTTGAATGTGTAGAATAGATAAATAAAAGAGAATGTGTAAGTAAGCGAAAGGAAAAATAAGGAAGGAAGAAATTTAAGATACAAAGTGAGTGGGGAACAAATATAAAAAGAGAAAAAAGGAAAAAATGAATTAGGAAGTAGGATGTAAAGAAATAAAAATAAAAGAGTGAAAAAGGCAGATATTAGCAGTGGTCAGTGGTGTCCTTTTCTTGCAATGTCACATCTCTTAGCAATGTCTCATGTTCTGAGTGATTTTGTTGCATCAGGAAGTTTTTGCTTAACCAAGCAGCAACTGAAGCAACCTTAGGAAAAATTGAAATTCACCCATGTTGAGATCTTGCACATTTTTCTTCATCATTGGCTGGATTTCTTTATTACTTTTTAGGTTAATTTACTGGCTAAAAGGCAAAAGAAGTGTGAAAAAAATAAGCATTTTGCAAAGTGGCAATCTCAGATAGTTATTTGCGCATGTTCTGGGATTGTTCACATAGTATTGTACATGTTATTTTACCTTCAAGTCAGGGCACGTGTATGTGTGTAACACTTTGATATGTGCCATGATGAATATGTGTTCATGTCATTTAGACATATTTATATATGTTTTTATCAGTTGTGTATGAATATGCCTATCTGATAAATTAATGTGTACCTATTTTTGTGATTATATGTGTGTATCTATGTAAAACAAATACAGTATGCAATTCTATGTGTGCAGTCATGAATAGGTTTGTTGAGACTTCAAATGTATGTATGTGTGTATGTAATCATTTAAGGTCTTCTTTTGAGTGTTTTCAAATAGGAAGGCATACAAAATTGATTTTATATCCTGTATATATATATATATATATATATATATATATATATATATTCTGCAATACACCATTGTGTGTAAGTTAATGTCTATATTTGTGCTGTATGTTTTCTTATTGGCTACTACATAACAGTTATATGCATACATATTGATAAAATATATTTATATCTGATCATTTAATGTGATATAGACATCAAACAGATGACCCACTTCATACTAGAAGATATCTTGTGATCTATTAAAAATTAATCTTCTTTTAAAAGTTATGCTATGTTACATGAGTTTTATCAGACAATGCCACAAGTTTTATAACCCATTAGAGTTGTTGGGCACCACATGCAATGCTGCCACACCAACAGTAGGACAAGATAATTTAACAGAACCTATCCCACTTCAGCCTAGTTTTCCTTCTTTTAGACTGGTTGCTACCTCAATGCAAGAGACCTCCATCAACCCTACTATTTAACCCATAAATGAGAGGAGAAAATGGATTCATACCTTTCCCAAGTGTATTTGTGTGAAAGTGAACATAATATATTCATCATGAATTTGAACTCAGATGATTTCTCTTTCTGTGTCATTAACAATTATATTAATTTCATATTGAGTAAAGATCATGAAATATTTGCTAAATGGAATAATATTTATGATTATTATATACATTATTGTTTTGTTTTATTGCTTTCTTTAAAAAGTGAGATTTTTGTTTTAAATTTCCAAAGTCTTTGCATCTAAAAAGTGAAAAGAAATTTACTAAACACTATTTCAATGGTATTTTTCCCAAATTATGAAAATATTTTCTAATTGTAAATTTTTTGATGAGATTTTTTTACTTTTTAACACACATCTTTTGCTTTTATTCCACAATGCAAGGGTGATTATTTTATAGAAATGTATTATAGAAGAATTAAATTTATGTTTATATTTTAATAAAATATATGTATCCTCTACTATAGTTATTAGTATGAGTCAATAGATATGTGCCACTTATATATTATTTGTATATGATTATATAAATTTATATGTTCAAAGAATTTAATTGAGAAAGTGTGTGTGTGTAAGTGTGTGTTCACCTAGGATTGATTAGGTTACTTAAATGATTTATGTCAGTGGTCAATTTCTTGATGAGCTACATGACATAATTTAAGATTCTAATGAATGAAGAATTAAGCCAAAATAGAACAAGAACAATGTGACTTTGATTCAAGAAATGCTATTTTAATAATCAGAATTCTATCATAGTGAGCAAATACAGAAAGACATATATCAATATTTTATAGATTACACAAAAGCATTTCATAAGATACAAGATGAAATACTAGAAGTACTTGATTTACAAAGTAAAGTTATTTGAGTAATCTGTAACCTCTGATGGGAATAAATAAACAGTCAGTATATGGATAGAGAACAATCTAAATGAATTCACAAAAATATAAAGAGGAGTAAGATAGGCGCATTTTTCTCACTGGAATTATTTGACATATGCAGCAAAATGATGCTAAGAACAACAGAAGAGCTATCAAGGTATAGTATTAATGTACATCATCTTGGCAGTATATGATATGCAGATAACAATGTGTTGATGACAGATTCAAAAAGAAAATTGAGATAACTATTAAACAAGATAGTAAAGGAATGCAGGAAGAAATGATTAACTAACCATTAACAAGAAGTCACATTGCATGGTCATTAGTAAAAGAGACTGCATAAGATGTAAGCTATATATTTGGGATGTTAAAATAAAACAAATACAGAAATTTAACAATTTTGATAGTGTATTAACAGAAGATAGAATGTATGATAGAAATCAGAAAGCTATAGGAATAGTGAAAGAAGCCATTCAGAAAATAAACAAAGTACAAAGAGATAGGAAAATGTCTCTAGAAACAAAGAAAATGAGTGTTGAACTGAACTTATGGTAAAGGGTCAAAATTTAGGAACACCCATGATTGCTGATATCCTGAAGGGACAGGCTACATAAGAGAAGAAAAAGAATATACATGTGAATGTAAAGCTATAAGCATATGAAAAATATCACATGATGATTACATTCTATTTTCCTTATATGCATGTCAGTATCCACATATTTCTGTATATATCTATCTGTTCTGTATGGAAAAAAATTGTATATAAAATGTGCATGCTTTATGTTTTGAAATATTATTATTGTAATATGTAAATGACTGCAGATATATGAGCACATGTTCCCTACTCTGACCCAACATATATGTATATTATTATATTTCCTGATGCATATTTGTACAGTGTAGACCTTATGGCTGTATGTATACTAGCAGGACCCTGCTCCCTCCCACTTGGCCCATGTGACCCAAAAATGACTGGCCAAAAAGGTTCATAATCATATCATCTCCAACATGTGACCCCCTAGCACTCCTGATTTGAATGTCTGGGCATCATTGAGAATAAAATTAGCCAACAGTTTCATAATACCAAAGATCTTTGATGGCCAACATAAATGAGAATCAGCTCATGCAGACATAGAGTCAATTCACCAAGGCTATCCTCAAAGCTAAGGGTGGTATTATTGAATACACTTTTTTTTACTGACTAACCTTTTTATTGAATAACCTTTTTCTGTATTTCTAAGTTGATCATGTGTACTATTTTTTCAAATAAATACTGATTTGCTTTCTATTGAATATCATTGCTTTTCTTTATAATCTGGAATGCCATATATATATATATATATATATATATATATATATATATATATATATATGTATATATATATGCAAAAAATCAGATATAAATTAAATGTATCTGTAAAGACAATATTAATAAAAGAAGTGACAAGAGAAAAACCCTTTATGCTAACATGTTTCATTACTTGAGGACATTTTTTTCAGTCATAAAATACTGTACTTATTAAATTAAAAGAGAAAATAACATACTTTGACAAAAAGTTCTTGAAAGTGCAATAACTGGTTCTTACCAGAATAATTACTTATACCCAGCATTTTCTCAAATATTTACTTTTCTTAAAAGAAATGCTACTTTCTCCTTGCCAACTATTTATGTACAGCCATAAATTTTTTAAAAATTAAACAACAATGGTTTAATCTTTAAAAAAGTATAAAATAAATAACCAAAATAAAATATGTAAAAATAAATAATAATTACTTAAAAAATTAATAACAGCAGTAACAATTTTAATTTACTTTCATTTTATATACCAAAAACTTACACCACTTAGTGTCTTGTATAGTTTACCTTTTGTTCAAACAGTAAGATTTTAGAATATTTTAGACAGTTCTCTAATTAAACACTTTGAACACTTAATGTTATTTTTCTCCACATTACGTCTATGTATAAATAGAGGTTACTAAATAAAACTTTCTACACTTGCCTTGATAAAGTTCCCCAAGGAACAAAACATGTTGGCATAAAAGGTTTTCCTCTTGTCATTTCTTTTATGAATGAGAGTATGTATATTCACCTTATAGAAGCTTCTGTGCTTCTTTCTTAGTCATGTGTAAGTTACCTCTTTCACCTCATCATCATTGGAAAACTCTTCCTGAGTGCCTCCTTCATGTTTGTTGTGCACCACCAAGAACTATTCCTCTACTCCTTTATGTAAACTTTGATTTCAAAACATTATCTTCTCTAGCAATCATTCAAATCTTTATAAATTTTCTAGAATTCTTACTAAGATATCTGGTCAACTAGGCTGATTTTTTTTATTTACTGTTATCTTATCAATAAAACATTTGTACGGAAAGTCAGTTATTGTAGCTATGAATTTCAAATGTGCATGATTCAAGTTTAATAAATAAGCAATCAAAAACTCCTCCTTTTTTTAGAGTAAATGAAAATACTAATTATGTTTTTACTTTTTTTGGAGGTGGGGGACAAGACCAAGGCAGACATATTGGAAAATGTATTTCTTTAACTTTATGTCTTCTGCACAATAAAAAATCATTATCTATGAAAAAAATATACAAATACTTATCATAATATATTTTGACAATATAGAAAAATAGAACCTCAAACAATATAAATATGTTTATATGCAAAGATAAGATATTTTATATATTACCTTGACACAAAGGAAAATGAGACAATATAAAAGAATGTAGTATGAAATTATATTAATATTAAATGTAACAAGAATGAGAATACTTATAAATTAAAAGAATATTTTATTACAAAATGATACAAAGTAATTAATTATCCTCTAAGAATATAAAGAAAATATATATATATATATATATATATATATATATATATATATATATATACATGTAAGAAAATATAAAAATATAAAAAGTACCTATGTATTGCAATATAAAAGCAATAATACAAAGGTAAAAATATTTATAACAGAAGAAATTGTCAAAGAATAATGTAATGAATATAAAAGATGTCACAAAAAGGAATATATAATACTGATATACAGATAAGAAATAAAATAGATAATAGAAGATATAAAAACATATATACAATCTAAAGAAATATGAGTGCCCACACCAAAGAGTAGTTCTTTAGGGGTCTAAGGGTGACAAAGAGAAAGTTTTGGATTCAATTTATTCTAAAGTCAATATTAATAAAATAATTGTAAAATTGTCATTATCATTAGCCTCCTGTTTCATAGTTAATATTATTATTACCACTAAAAGAGTATTTATAATTTTTTTAATTTATCATGAGCATCAGATTTTATGCTTCTTCTGGAGGTAGGTGATAATGGCTCTACACAGCTTCCATTTCTTTAATGACTTTGAATTTCTATGACTTCTAGATTGATTGCCTTTCCAATGTTAAAAAGACTGGTTTACCCTATTATTTACCATAGCCAGAGGGGGAAAAGTTGGATTCATGCCTTTTGCAAAGTCATTAGCACAAAGTTAATGTAATAAATTCAATAATTTTTAAAATCCCTGGAGCCAGGGTCAGGTTAACTCATTAGATATTTTCTTTCTGCCTTCATTGTTGATTATTTATATCCTTTGCTTTGTAACTTCATCTTCACTTTACATCCTTTGTACTGTATTTGATTCTAATTGTTGGTTTATTTTCTTATTTTGAATCTTTGTTATCATATAAGCAGGCAGAGAAAATGAAAAGGCAGTGAAGAGAAAGAACAAGAGAATCAGCTTCAATTTTCCACTATAAATCCTTTATTTCATGCTAATGTATTTTGGGAAAGTCATACATCTTAATGTCTCTGATTCTTGTTTATTCTGTGTCTCCTCAGTAATGAGTGAGGATGATACTGCTACCTGTTGATACCTGTTTCAAACCGTCAAAGTTACATTTCATACAAAAGAAACTAATATTGCAAGTACTGACAACTGTATTTTCTGAGATAAAGTAAATAACCAGTGAATATTATTACCTATTGTTTTGGATTTCATAATAAATAAAATGATTAACAAATAAAATTTGCCGTTTTATTTGTATAAAATATGCAAAGTTTATTACCATAGAATACTTTTAAAAAAATGAATGCTTTGATTTCAAACCATGATAGATGCAAAACTTGTATACAATTGAGTTTAAAATTATTCTGCTGTTAATATAGAAAATTTAAAAAGTCAAACTTTTATATGGATAAAATTGATAATGAGTTAACATTACACATTACCATAGTTTCAAAAGCTGTCATTTTTATTGGCTCAATGTAAAATTATCTATTGAAACTACAAACCCTCTAATTAAAACATTACAATAAACTGATTTATAGTAAAGGTAAAATTTAACTTGGTAACTTGGTAAAAATAGATAGGAGGAATAGTGAAGTTTAGCTTATTCTTATATTTTCTGTTTTAAACTTTATTAATAAAGTTGGTTTTATTTTTACTTACAAAATAATTTGATGTTAATTTATAGCTTATTAAGCTCATAAATAACAGAAGCTAAAAAAAGAAAGCTGTTTTTTTGGGTTTTTTTTTTAAGCGTTTCACCTCAAGCAAGGCGAGAAACCACTAGGACGCAAGGGGTTACAGAAAATTTGGAGCAAGATTAGATAGGAGTGATAGAAGAAAGGATGAGGAGAAGGGTAGTGGATAGATCAAGGCAACTGGAGATGTCGATTGACATTACATTTGAATAGCTGGAGATTATACCTCTCAGGGAAACTGGAATAGGGAAGGGAGTTCCACAGGTGAGAGGTGTGAGACATAAAGCTATTGGAGTAGAAGAGACAGCTACATTTAGGAGTTTCGACAGTGAAAGGGTGAGAGTGGGATGCCAGCCTCATAGAGTGCTTGAACACATGAAGTCTGGGAACCAGCGAATGCAGCTCCTCGAAGCAATTGCCATGAAAGTATTTGTAAAACAGACAGAGAGAGGCGATGACGCATTTGTGAGAAAGTGACTGTAGACGAGATGTCGGAGCAAGGCCAATTATATTGCATATCCGCCTCTGGAGCCTATCAAGAACCCCGAGGCAAACAGAAGGGGCTCCAGACCATATATGGCAGCAATACTCCATGCAAGGGCGAATTGTTGATTTGTAGATCTGGAGGATCGATTCGGGGAGAAAAATTTCCTGGCGCGGCACAAGGAGCCAACTTTCCTTGCAGTGGACGAAGCAATTGACTCAATGTATTTGCTCCATCTCAGGTCAGCAGTCAATGTGAGACTGAGCAGCCGCAGAGAGGTGCTCTCAAGAAACTGAGCATCAGACATTCTAATGGAGGTGGTGATTAATAAAGAGCAGTTGAATTGGTTAAGCATTTCACATTGCAGTGTTTTCTTTCAGATAAGCAATATGGCTTTCACTTCTCTAGGTCAAGTGCTGACGTATTAATGCTTATTGCTGAAAGAATTTATCAAGATTTAGATAAGAATGGTGAAGCTATGGATATTTCACAGGGTTTGGCATATTGATCTTCTTCACAAGTTGAAAGGTTATGGCATTTCTGGGTGAATTTTTTCATTGAATCATGAAATGAATGTTGTTTTGAATGGCCACCCTTCTAGATCTGTTTGCATTAATGCAGGTGTAAGTCTGACCATTTCAATAAGTTCAAATTGGCAGCTGACCTAAAAAAAATGACTTACATTCGGTTATTAACTGGAACAAGGAATGACTTGTTAATTTTAATGCCTCCAAAATGAAACTGTTCTCTATTAATCATCTTAGAGAACCCTTTACCTCCAGGAGAGTGACTCATTGTACCTACTTGGGCTAACATTTTCCACTGACATGAAGTGGAAAGAGTTTATTAAATCATTTGCCAGGTCTGCTGCTAAGAAAGTTAGTTCACTGTATCATGCTAGACAATTTTTCTTGCTCAAATCTATATTACATATTTATATGTCTACCATTTGTCCATGCTTCAAATATTGCTGCCACGTCAGGTTTGGTACTCTTGCTATATATTCAGAGATCCTTGATAAAATACAAAGAAGAATCTGTAATGTTACTGGTCCTGATGTGGCATCTTGGCTTCAGTCATTTTCCCATTGCCATAATGTAGTCTCTCTATGCTTTTTTTTATAAATACTTAGATGGTAATTGTTCTGATGAACTTTCCTCTATGCTACCTAGACTTTATAAATTGAAGCATAGTACTAGATTGGTGGTAAGATCTCATCAATTTACAGTTGAATTGGCTGCTAGATGTAACCATAAGTTCTATGGTAACTTTTCTGGTTTTAGCGTTCCAGTCCAGTTTGATCTTCTTACTTTCTGTTCTTTTATTGTTTTTGCTTCTTAATAACGTTTTTCTTATATTCTTTCACCCTCAGTAATCCTCTACATCTTAGTGGCTTTGGATAAAATAATTATATATATATATATATATATATATATATATATATATATAGTGAATGGATGGTAGAATAAGGACAAAGAGTCAAAATTTACTTAGAGCAATAAAAGACAGCAAGTGCCATAATGGTACACTTCCTGAAAGTGATTATGCAAGTCAGACAGACATTGATTTTATTTATAGAGAATTGTCTAAATTTTTTTGTAAATATAGCAAAATATGGATTTTTCAGTAACATTCTGAGAGCTGAGTAAATTTATAAAAACACATTAAATTTTCAACTGGGCTAGACCAGAAGCTGAATATGTTCGTTTATATATTTAAAATAATTTTAAAAAGAATAATACAAGTGCATATAGTATTTATTCTTGCAAAGTATATACCTATATTTCAAATCACTTTTTTATTTTTAAAAATATACATTGGTTATATTTTAACTTTTAAAATATATTTAGTAAGGACCGTCATTGCTTGTTTTTAAGAAATTTGTTGAAGAATGCATATATTAATCTGAATAAAAACAAATATTTTTCTATTAAAATAATCCTTGTTTAAAAAGAAATTAATAATATTTGTTCTATTGTTTGTATCATTTAGAATTACTAGAAGTTTCTTTCTTACTAAAGAAATATCTATATTAAATTTATTTTGCAACATTATTTCGGACTATAGGAAATGCATTCCATGAAATATGGTTCTATAAAAATTTATATCCATAAGGTTTAAGCTGTATTATGGGTATCATTCTTTAGCAATGTTTTTCTAAATTATTGTAATGTAATATTAAAAAATTTCTTGAAATGCTGCGATATTTTTAAGATAATCTAGTTGTACATGAATTCATAATATTTTTAAGTACAACATTTGCTTTATTATTTTTTTGTCTTCTGTTATTATTTCCATGATTATTGTCATTAATTTCATTCAGCAGATGCCATTTTTTTAAAAATGTGTTGCATTGCAGCAAAATACTCATATGTAGGATTTTTGTTTTATTTAATAAATCATAATAGAAACAATAACAATTTGGTTATTAAAATTTTCCAAATTGACATAGGATTTAATTACAACTCTTGTTTATCAGGTTTTCAAATGGAATTACTGTCATATTTTTTAAGCTGTATTTTTTATACTACTGTGATAAGTTAAAAATCCTTGACAGTTGGAATTGTATATATTTTCTAATAAACATTTCAATGCCTGAAATAGAAACAATGATAGAATAAATAGTCAATATTAGTATAACAAGATAAAAATATGATATTCAGAAACATACAAGCCAGGGCATCTCGACATGGAGTATTGGTTAGAAAGTTTGTCTCGCTAGATCAGTTATTACCGAATAGTGAGTTCAATCCTCACAGGGTGCCCCATAAATATGGCCTCGTGGCACATCTAAGCTACACTTAGAAAATCATCATAAACATACAAGCCAATTTGTTTTATTGAGTATTACATTTTTTACTTTTATTCATTGAAATTCAAATTATACTTATCTAAACTGCTCATAGTCATTGAATAAAAACATAAGTTGGTGTATATGGATGCATGTTAGCTAGCTGTCATGGTTTTGGGGCAGGGCCAAAGTTTACATTTTACCCCAATCACAGTTAGTGGGGAATAGAGTGAGCTAAACCTTTTTATGGAAATTATGGCATGCAGTGTCAGCTGAGTAAAAACCTTTCCTCCATATTTTTTTTTTATGAAACAACCAATAGTAAAAGTTATTTCCTAATGAAACAATGTAATTTTAACTATGATCAGCTAAATTTTCTTTTCTAAAGACTTAATTAAAGGAAAATAAGAAGAAAAGATTTACCATTAATTTTAAGAAGATAAATTGGATGGTTATCAGTACAAGGAATATGAACTACAAATGACAAAATGAAGCATATATAGAAATTTAACTCTCTGGGAAATGTTTTAACAGATGACAGGAAATGTGATACCAAAATCTGAAAGTGCATTAGAATAATGAAAAATGTTTTCTAAAAGCTAAACAAAGTATTAAGAAACAGGAAAATTTTGTTTACAACAAAGAAAAGAGTTCTCAGTTATTATGCAATATCAGTTCTCTTATAATACAGTATTGAATGTTGGACAATTTAATCACAAATAAAGTGGAAACTTGAGGCAACTGTGATGTGGTTCTACAGAAGGATGCTGAAAATATCATGGAAAATGCAAACAAAAAGAACACATACTTGGAGGTCTTGGAGAATTTTACACTCACAGGATATATTGAAGAACAGAGAAGTAGTGTTACTTACCCAACAAACTTAGGTAAATGGTGAACAGATCAGGGAGTGGAAAGGATAGTAAAAAAATAAGAGCTACAAAGGACAGGAAGTTGTGGAGAGTCATGATCATCTATGTCCTGAAGGGACATTGAACATAAAAGAAGAAAAAATATCAAAATTTCCTTAGTCAATAAAAACAATTTTATTTTATTTCTGCATGAAAGAAAAAAATAAATAAGTTTCTGGATAATCCTTTTTGATGTAAATCTGAACATTTTCATTGCTCTTTTGCTAATTCATGCATGTTAAAATTTAATATATAATTCTTAGATAATGAAGATTTTTACTTTTCTGCCTAACATTTTTAATGTATCAAGACATATTTATTATGTACCTTAATTCAATTCTTATGACTGTGCTCTTCTATTTTGTCTACCTCTTCTTCTCTTCTGCCATTCACAACTTTTATTCAATGTTATTACTTATTACATGACTTATCTATGTACCCTATGGTTAGAGATCCTACACATAAAAATAAACATAAAGTACAAATCTCTTTACCTTATCATTCTAACTATAGCTCCAACTTCCATCAGTCACAGATTATTAGTTTTTATGATAATGCTTGCCTTACTTTTGTAAATGTTTTCTTGCTATTTGTTCTTTTACCTCAGTTTTAGATTTGAATATTTACAGCATATATTTTTATATAAGAAATAACTTAAAATAATCTAATCTTTCTTTGATTCTTCAAACTCATAATTATGAAACAAATACATTCTAATTTGAAAATAAATTATATAGAAACCAAAATGTAATTTTACATATCACTGTATAATTACTACAAAATGAAGTTTTGATTTTTGTACTGAGTGAAGAAGTAATTTTTAGTTTGTAACTAATCAGTAGACTAAAATATTTTAATAAATATTAAAAAATTTTTGCTATACTTTTAAAATTTTTTTATAAAAAATGGAAAATGATTACTGTTTACAAGATACATATGTATTTGTAAGAATTTTTGTCTAACATTTTCTGTGACACAGTTCTCTCCATTGTACTGGTGACATCTTGATTATGACAATGACATCCCAAGATGTTTATGAAAATGAAAGGCAAAAAGAATGACTCCATGAAAGAGCAGAGTACAATAATAATAAGTGGGAAATATATATTTAAGAACTTACATGTGCAAACCTTGTAATAATAGTAACTTAACAAAATATGCCCCATTTTTTTTATGGGATGGGTAAACTAGTATATTTAACAAACTCCAGCAATACTTAAATTTAAATTGTTCTGAAATTCAAATTTCTACCTAACAACATCACAAAAGCAAACAGATTTAAATCATTTTTAAGAATAGAAAACAATAGTTTTTTTACCTGTGACTTTTCACAATATATTGTAATATCTTAATTTTTTTTCTATCTTTTTTAATGAAGATATGTTAATAGGTGTATCTTATATAAATCTGCATTTTACACTTGGAAACAATGTTGCAATGCTTAATGAAATAATTTGAAATAGAGATATACATTCTATTCAAGCATATATAATATTTTCACCTAAAATCTTTTTCCCCTTCCAAAATATTTAAAAAAATAATACAATACAATGAAACAATAAAATATTTACTATAAGTGAAAATATTAAACAAACAATGCTTATCTCTCATGTTATGAATAAAATCACTGAAAAATAAATACATTAAAAAAATACTTTATTTTACAGAGTTACATTAAAAAAGCTAAGCTTTGATATTTTGGCAAAGTTCATGCCTGCAAAAAAACGGTGTTTTAAAAGAATGGCTCTTCTGTTGACACTGCTATTACTGTATACTACCGAGAGTCCCTTGGTACTGTTCATTTACAAGATTATAAAACAATGTTAACCAAGTACAATAATGATATTTATTATTTGTCATTTTATAAAGAAATAATTTTGAAAGAAATCTTTTCATTCAAAAATTTATAAAAATCTACAAAATTTTAAAAATATATGAACCAACTAAAATGCAATATTTATTATTTACCATTTTATAAACAAATAACTGAAAATAAGTTTTTTATTCATAATTTTATAAAAATAACTATGAACAAGAAAATTAAATAAATATGATTTTTCCAGATATTATACATTTTTTTTCTCAAATTATTTTATATATTTTTTTAATTTATCAATTTTTTTTTTATAAGTGTGATCTATGATCAAGGATGCCTAATCAATATATATTCAAGGCCTGAAGCTCCAGCAATTATAGATTAACCTCCTTCCCACACTTTTTTGAAAAACATAATTTTGAAAATTTTTTTAATCATTGCTAATTTTTTCTAAAAATGCCTAGAAAATTTGCCAATAGATTATTTATTGTCAGCCAAATGCTGACTGATGAAGAAAGCTTAAATGAAGAATGGACACTTAGCACCTTGACTAAAGCAATTGGAGAAGCTGGCAAACTGGGTTCTTTGAAATGGTTTGCAAAACATTGACTAATTGCTAATTGATTCAAAATTCATAAAATAGTAAATAATAAAAATTTCATTACAGTCAGTTCACATATTTTTATAATTTAGTTTTCATATTTATTTCTTTATAAATTGGTAAATGATAAACATTGCATTGAATTAGTTGGTTTACATTTTTTATTTTTAGAATGTAATTATTTTTGAAAATTAACAATCTAATAATATTTTAATATTTTTGTTTTGATTTCTCAAGAACAAAATGTACGAATTCACTTTCATATGTTTGGATTTTATTAAAATCCTAATCATCATTTTTAAAATAATAAACATTACCAAGAGAGTGAAGGTAGCATAAAATAATACTGGTGGCAAAAGAAAAACTGTCCTTTTGACATACTGTTTTTTTTTTCAGTCATGATGGTTAAACTTTGCCATTAGTTTTTATGCTAAACTACTTCTATATTTTTCTTTTTATATTTTTTTTTAAAGATCCTTTTATGTTGATTATTGCAATTTTTCAAGAAGTAGACAAAATTAAAATTAAGCAGAAGCACAAGTTTTTTTTTTTCATTTCACCTACCAGTGTTGATGTTGAAGAGCTAAGTTATAATGTATTATGAAATAAATGACAGTTTACAAGTAGTTTGTGGAAAAATGAAATAGATAAGAATACATAAATGAATATAAGAAAATATAAAAAGAATGAACTTTGATATTGAAACATTAATTTTTCAATCAATCTGTTTATTTCCACCCCATTTCTTCTGAATGGCTAGTGGAAATCAAATGCTTAGGTATTTGCCTCAACCAAAGTGAACGGGGTTTGGAAATTTATGCTCTACTGAATATTAATTAAGTTACAGGAAAAATGTTTCAAATAAATTTGGTAACAAGTTCTTATGTAGGTTTTGCTTCATTTTCTATTGTTTATTCATGACTCTATTTATATCTTTTTTTCTTTTCATTTTTCTTAAATCATTTCCATTTTCTTTTTCAAATTGTTTTTTTTCTATCCTGTATTTGTACCAATTTTTATTATTCTTTCTTAGCTTTGTTGTGAACAGTATTTTTACTGATAAATTTGATATATTTTTGTAAATAACCAAGAACTTTCAAATTCTATTGTTCTCATCTTGGTTGATATAGATGTTATTATAGACACAATGTTTCAACCAAGTACCCTCTCATCATCCTCAGGTATCCATTGTTTGACTGATATGGAATATCTGTTGATTATTGCGTTATTTATGTACCTGTGATGCCAGTTATTGTTCATTTCTACTGAACCATTGCTTCACTACCTAATTCAGGGATTGAATACATGTTTCAAAGTCATTGTTTCAGATTGTAAAATAGTAATTGAAATTTTTCATTTTAATCCTTACATTTTTTTAATATAAGAAAACAATGATATTTAATCTCATATCAAATGAATATAATTAATAGGATTATTAGAAATTTTAATGTACCTCTTTGCAATTTAGGAATTAAACATTAATTTGTATATAAAGAAAAACCATATTTTTAGTTTTAAACTGTGAGTGACATTTCCAATCAGAAATATACTTTTAATGTCTTTAACTCTAGTTTTAAGGAAATTCAGAAAATTCAATATTCTAGGTAGAAAGTAATTCTCTGATGTTTGTTGAAATCCTCACAATATTTAGTATTGTTGAAGTTATTGCTAACATTTTGTCAAGATTTACAAACCCTATATTTCCTTCAATTTCACAAACCAATTGATGAAATTTGAATAAGCTGATTTGTTTGGAAAAATACTTTGACAAAAACCCTACTTCACGGTTTAATAATTTCTTTAATTTAATTTTATAAGTGTTTATGGTAAACAATATTTTTTAAGAAAATTTCTTTTAATCCTTTTTACCAGCAAAGAGTAAATTCTTAGGATTTCTTACTCTTGAGCATGTAGCATACAACTGGCTATGCATAAATATTTCTTTCTGGAGCCAAATTCCAACTTTTTGATGCATTTGGTCTTGTGATTTGTTTATAGTTCTTGCAAACACAGGGCAAACTGGAAACTGGATTCTTGTATATATAATAACTTAAAGAAAAGATATGCAAAAATCAAAATTTCATTTTTATTAAATAAGTATTTGTTATTTTAACCATTAAATTGTTTTTAAAATAGATGGAATATTTTGTATGTTAATAATGAAACTTTTAATTTTTCCAAAATAATTAATGAACATTTATTGTACCCTAGTAAAACAAACTGTACTTTATGCCCCCTTTCCTGTTCGTACTTCTGCCCAAAATTAGGTTTTGATTGGTCAATGTATGGTTATGGATGGACAGACTAACGGAAGTCACAGAATTTTATATATAGATACAATCTTAAGAATTTTTTAGTAGATTCTGAATATAACTCTTCTTATCACACAAGTTAATTCTTTGTAAACTTGTAAAATAATTCATCTGTTTGTATGACGAATCATGATAATTTTTATTCAGATTGTTATTTTTTAATACAAAAAATAAAAATACTTACAAAATTATAAAAATACTTGGGGAATATGATAACTAAATTATTTCTTCTATTAGAATTTCTAATATAAGAAGTTATTATTTACACTATTTACATTTGGACTATTGTCCTTATTTTTGTTGTTATCAAAACGTTTCAACCATTGTGCCCTCTAGCCTTCATCAGGTATATATCAATATGGACAACCTACAGGGAATTCTGAATTGAACCCTTTATTTAATCTAGAGGGGTAAACTGTTCTCGTTCCACTGTACATGTCTAGAGATATCTCATCTAGTTCTTATTTTTAGTACTATATATGATTATTGCTATTAGTTATTGTTCACTCATTTCCACTGAGTCCAAGTACGCACTGACTGGACCAGGGATTGAACTCACAACTACTATACTACCAAATTCATGAACCAATTCTTTTATCCACTAAGCTATTGTCCTGTATTTCTATGCTAAATAATCTGTAATGCATTGTTTTTCCAAAAATAAATTCTTTTAAAAATATTCAAATAGCCTACTTGCAATATGACAATCATTATATATTGAGTCTTTCTGAAAACATGTATTTCAAAAGGGATTTAGCTTTATTATATTATTAAAATAAATAAAATTTAGAAATATAGATTATTTTTCTATTATGTATTGTTTGTAAGCTTCATATTATGTATAGTTCGTAAGTTTCATTTTCTTACAACTATAAATTATAGAAATAAAATCAACTGTCATTTTGTTTAGATGTAAAAGAAGTATATTAGAGCTTTTAAAATTTCTATGTGTATTAAGGAAACTTAATATCACTTGTAAATTAACCACACATTCATAATGGCTGCTCCTCGGCAAATAGTGTTGTATGAATAAATGTGTTTATGTCTCTAATCAAACAGCTTGATTACAGAGGTGTAAGGTGGTTAATCACTTCAGAAAATACTTGGTCACTGTTGTGGCATAAAATTCATTGTTACAACCACTAATCTATCATTTTGGTGGACAAAAAAAGAGAAGAAAATACCAAATTTTGTTTGAAGAGAACTGGAGAAGAATAGGTCAGATGGAAATAGTTAAAGATTAAATTACAATAAATCAAAATAACAATGAAAGCAAATAAAGTTATAAAAAAAAAATGTCACTAAAATAAAATATATTTTATTTTGTAGAAATTAATTTTGTTCTTTTGTGTTTGATCTTTTTATTTGAAAAGATTGAAGCAAAAAATGCAGACAATAAAATACCAGACAAAGGAATGAAAAGAAGGCCAAATATAAAATCAAATCTGATTTTTGCAAAAATTCTTTCTTGATTTTTTTATCCTAAGGAAGATTACTTAAATGAACAAATAAAATCTTAATCACTTAAACAAATGTAAGAAAATCAATAAATAAAATGAAACTATTCTTTTAAATTTAAATGAAAGTTGACTGAGGTCATAACATTGATATCAAATTACTAACTTTTGTATTGTATACAATATTATCATGGATAACTCAAAACAACTACTACATTTTGATGAATATGCTTTATCTTTTTCAATGGAGCTTACATGAATATAAAGATTCATTTTATTATTACTGTTTCATGCTTTAATACCTGTTGAATCTGGTGGTTATCACTGGACATCAAGTGAGAGCAAGTTTCCACTAATTTACTGCTCTTTTTTCTCTATCTTCATAGACCTATGTTTGATCTGAATCAAGTGTTCCATTTAGACATGGTCCTAAACTTTATCTTTCAACTCTTTTTAGTTCTTGGGTAAGCCAGTGATATTTTTTCAATTTTTACTTCACCCTTGTGATCTGGTGATACAGCTATGTTTACAATCTGGCATATATTTTTTCTTCTTAATAACTATCAGATCCACTATTCTTGTTTAGTTGAGATATCAAAGTTCTTAGAGGTTCTTAGTATTTTCTTGAATAGCATTTGGCTTGTGTTGATATCATTTTATTACACATGTATCACTATTTCTATTGTATTTTATATGTTTTACTCTTGCATTGATAAAATTGGTCATGATGTATTTGCTCTTGTAGCATCCCACTACCACTTCCTTATCAATGTATAATTTTGTACATTTTTGTGCAAAAAAGTGGATCAGAGAACCTGCTCAGCTTAGTAAATATTTTCAGCAAAATATCAGCTTGTAATTGGTCAATAAACACACAAGTGAGCATTGCAATCCACCCACGTACAAATATTTTTTCCAACATGTGATCAAGTCAAGTTTCCCACCATTTGCTGTGATCCTGTCACATGATTACATTGTCTATAAATAGCAGACATGAGTTGGCTCATTCTCTTTTACTATTCCAAATTCCTGCAAAGATGTGATCTTAAGGATTCTCATCTAGACCATGGGCGGTCAGGCGTTAAAGGCATATTCATGCATGCACGTACGTACAAACTTTTCCAACCTACATTACAAACATACAGAACATTTCCAAACATGCAACAAGAACTTTTCTCTTTGAAATATTCTTCTAAAACTACAGTTTATTCAGCATTTCTCAGCTTTATAATTAATTCAACTTTTGTGAGTTCAGATAAAAATATTCCCAGTCTAAGAGACATAACTCCAACAGATCTTTAACTTCTACGCATGTACATCAACACACAAATAAATACAAATGTTATGTTTTAAAACCATTTTGTTCCTTCTTGTATTTTATGCTTTGTGGTATTTTACGTTTAATATAAATTGTGTTATTCATGCAGCTGCAACCAGACATCTACAAATTGTCCATTCTTACCACTACATATGGTAACCCCAACGCTTGACATGGGGTGAGAGAAACAAATAGACCACTACACTCTAGTCTACAATAATAAAAGATTCCATTTTTCTTTGCATGTATCTTCTGTTTAACTATATTCATAAATGATTGTCTATTGATAGTCTTGCTTTGCATTTTAAATTCTCCATAATGTGTATCCTTTTGACAGTTTTCTTACTTGTTTTTCTTATTTTTCCTAATTATTGTACATTTTAGCCATGTCCTAACAAGCAATTTTCATAATAAAAGGAAGTGCTAAACAACTTAGATTATTATTATTAATAATAAAGATGGAAAACTAAAAAATTAAGTTTCAGTTTCATATAAAATGAAAAAAATTCTTTCAATATTCTTTTACCTTCAGTAGTATTTTGCAGTACTATAAGTACTGACTTATGGAACAATCAATGATGACTGGGAAAAATCAGCCATTTTAAAAAAATATTGTATAGAATATAAATAGTACATATTAAATGCAAAATAAAAATATTTCTAGAAATGATACAATATATGTAAAGATATTACTAAAACTGTTATTTATATAATATCTATTTAATCCCAGAATATATAATTCAATAATTCTTTTTAAGTGAATAATGTTAAAACATTTTTCCAAAAGTTTTTCAAGCTATTGAATCCATTTTTTATTTTGCTAATACATTTTAGCCAATCTATTTTATAACTTTTTTCAGGTATACAATCCATAAAGAGAGAAAAAGATTACCTTTCTACAAAAATGGTGGCTATAATACTGATTGGTTTAATACATTCTCAGCAATGTAAGTTGCACATATGATACCAGCAACTATATTCCATATTTATACATGAGAGCTTGATTTTTTTCCCTTTTTGTTGATCAAAGAAAACCACATTCAACACTGAACTTTTGATACTAAGTTTGGCATACACATTTCACCCAAAAAGATGATGTATACTGCATCTTTTAAAGAGGTTAATTTAATCACTTCTCTCTGCAGATATATTATGACAAATATGGAAAGAATACAAAGGAGAAATCAGTTACCTCTTTGAACTTTGAAGTCAGACTTGAAGAACATAAAAACGCAATATCCAAAGAAATGGTAGAAAAGTTTAGTATGACAAACTATATCTGGAAAAAAGAATTCCGCTTTGGGATGAGATCCAAATAATAGATAGGGGACATTGATGAAGAGTGGGAAAATTAGAGGAGTCATTCTGTTGATCAAGTCAAACAGTATAGATTTCAGTGTAGTGTAGTTCTTTTTCTTCAACAGGAAAGGAAAGAGAGAGCATCCAACACCCTCACTATAAATATGGAATCACCTTTTACAAAGATTTCTGAGAATGGTATTATATAAGTGGCTTACATTGTAGGAAATGAACCAGATCAATCAATATATTAACCACCATTTCTTTTTTGATTACCAATTTTTTCTGTAGGAAAGTAAACTTTTTCTTTCTTTATAAACCCAAAAAATGTCATAGAATGGATTTGTGAAAATATTATAACAACAATAAAAGCAACAAAAACAGTGAGTTCATAGTATAAACAATTCTTCATATAATAATGCTTCTTCTTAAAATTATACCTACTATCATCATAGCACTTGAATGAATCGTTATCTGTATCATTTTGCAGTTTTTATTGTTGCTCATACAAATCTGGACATTTTTTTAATAAGAATCACCTCAAGCAAGGCAATAATGCCAGTAATACACAAGGGGTTACAGGGTGTGGAAGAATTAGGAACAGAAACATTAATGATGAGCAGAAAGAGAAGAGAATAATCATGTAGCCAGCTTAAATGTAAACTGATGATATCTTGACACCAGTCTTAACTCTAGACACAATAGTGAAGAGCTCATTCGAATAATTACTACAAAAGTATTTATAGAAAAGACATAGAGAGGCAACCTTATGGTGATGGGAAAGTGACTGGAGCTGAGCCATCAAATCAGAGAGAGAATGTGAGCCCGAGAAGGCACAATGTGTCAGTTTCCTGGAAGATAGCATTAGCCATGCTGATGGAAAGCAGCAAGCAGTCTCTCAGATGATTAATGGATAGAAGTTTAGTTTTGGAAGTGTTAAAATTAACAAGCCATCATTTGCCCTAGTTAACTATGGACTTGAAGTCATTTTGGAATATAGGCTACCATTTTGAAGGTCATTTTGGAATATAAGCTACCATTTTGAAGGTCATTAATAAAAATTAAAAATAGAGTAGGACCAACGATGGAACCCTTGAGGACATCTGCACTAGTACGACAGGAACTAGATGAGTGACTGTTCAGAATAACTCACATTTCACAATTTGATAGGAAAGGCTGGATCAATTCAAAAGAGATATGAAAGTCATATTGCTTGTCTGAGAAAATGCCAGTGATGAGAGATGATGGACCAATTCAGCTTTGATTAGGGCCTCTAGGAGTTTCCCAAAAAGAGGTAGAAAGCTAACAGGCTGATAGTTAGAAGGGTCAGATGGCTCACCAGAGATGATGACTTCCAGCAGGTGGGAAATCAAGAAGCAGTGAGAAATTTATTATACAGTTTAGAGAGAACAGGAGCCAGTTTGGGAACACACTTCTTAATGACTATCACAGGGATACCATCAGGCCCACATGGTTTAATGTAAATCTCTAATGTAGGTCCCACAAATAGCAGAAACCATGGAAGGGGTTATATGCATATCACTCAACAGTGACTCAGTTCTAAGAGGGTAGTTAGGCAGGGATATTCTGGATGAGTCAAGAGTAGAGTTTAAGGAGAATTTGCAAGCAAAGAATTCAGTTTTATCAACTTTTTGTTTACTGGTTTAGTTGTATTTTATTTTGTTGTGTTTTCCATGAAATTCATTTTGAGGAGATTGTAATTATCACTATCTGTTGTCAATGGTAATACAAAGCAACTAGAGTATGGCTGAAAACAGAACATAGTGTGGACTCAGGGTTGCCCATTTGAAATACATGCAGGGACACCTACTCATGCACAGCATGGCACTACAAATACCCATTTGGACTTTACAAATAATTTTAAAATGCCAAAAAGGATAAAATTTAAAACACTTTAAGAAATTATATCAACTTCATTTCTTAAACAAAAAACTTTAATCACCATAAAATCTACTAATGTTTACAAAAAACTATCAACAGTATTTTCTGGATTATATTATATATTTTAACCATGACAAAATCAATGCTGAATTTTTCCTTTAATGTGAATTTTTCATTTAATGAAATAATTTTAATTACTACAGAAAAAAACATTTATTACAAATTAAATACAAACTTAACATTTATAAAAACAAATGAATTTAAAGACACAGCTAAAAATTAGTTCTAAATCCATTATTGTTACAATTTGTCAAATGACCTTTTCAAAATAAAAGATTACTGATATAAAAACTAATGTCAACAAAAGAAAACATCAAAATTTGTATCTCAAATAAAAAGGACTTGGAAATGGAAACTGTGATTGTTTTCTTTGTTATCTGTTACAATCAGCAGCACAATACCAAAATCTGTTTTGTTTTATGGGAAAAATGACTCATAACAGAAAAATCCAACAAGAAAAGGAAGGAAGTGCATAGTGGGATAGGAAGTACTTTAGAAGCAGAGGAAACAATTGATATAAGTATATAAGTAAATATGAGTAGGCTATATGAATGCAGCAAATGAATTTTGATTATTGGAGATTTTCCTTCCGAGTATACATTTCAGATTTATTGTGGTTAAATCAATTTTAAGTCAGAAATCAGGTCTTAAATTGCTGATACTAGATTAGGGGCCATTTATACACCCAACATTATAGCATTATGTTAAATAAGTAAATTAGATTATTATTTAATTTTTGTTTTCTTTATGTGAAAATATAGCATTTTTTCAAATAATTCCCATGAAATTCTTTTCCTCTGTTTCATCATCTATATTTCTCAAGAAATGCCATATACAGAAAATTCTACATTATTTATTATATTTAAGATTATAGTGCAGAAAAGAGAACTAATGTTGTTCTAGAAACACTTTTATAACAAACTATTTTTGAAGGTTCAAATGATCAACAGTCGGAATTATTTTGTAAGATAATTTGGAATTTTTTTGATAAAATTTTAAATATTATATAAAACCATATGAAAAAAATTGAACCATAAAATTGAAAATAAATTTAATGTAATTTCAATCATATATAAAAAATATCTTATATTTGTTCTTTTGGTTTAACCCAAAGTTAAGAATCTTTTGGGGTCTCAGTTTCAACCTAAAACTAATATTTTTCTATTTTCTCTTTTCTGTTTTAAAATAAAATTTTTATTAGCTTATTTGTCTGAAATTATATCTGTTAATGCATGATTGAAATCTCTACAAATTAGTTCTAAAACCACAAGAAATTTAGTTCAATGTAACTTTAAAATCTACCTGGTTAAATAGAAGGATAGGAGGTAAAAGACTGAAAAAAATCAATATTAATAATTATTTTGCAAAATGACTGGCAAATAGTTTTTGATAAATTTTTAAATATTATATATTTTATTTACAGAAAAGTTCAAACATAAAAATAATTAAAAAAAAATTTTTTTGTAATTTTAGCCATATATAAAAATAACTGATATATTTTGGTAAGTAAGTTTTTCAGTGTTCAAGTTCTTATTCTCATCAGTTTGTATTGATTTCTTTCTGATTTAATCTGTTAGAAAGAATATTGAAAAAACGAAACAAAACACATTAAGAAATTTCAACAATAAACAAAAAAAAAAGAAGCCCAATGCACAACAGTTTTATGCAACTCATAAATGTAATAATTATGCCAAACTAGGAAAATCCCTTCCTGCTCAAAAGAAAAGAAGCATCAATAAGAATAAGTCATAAAAATGTTAAAAGAAGAAGCTCATATCATTGAAGTAATTTACAAAGTAGCATATAAGAAATCATAAAATAATGCTCTGTTGAAATAAAATGCTGAGATTCAGAAAAGGTTATCAGGTTCAAACTGTTTCTTTCAAGAAGGACTATTACTGACTGGCAACATGATTTAGTCCCATAATGAATAACTTTATGCAATAGTCTTGAATGGCAACTGCAACACAGAACAGCGATGTTCACACTATGACTAAGAGGTTTGTTATAAGAAATTTTTTAGTTTTTTACACCGGTTTAAAATTGTTAATTTGACAATGTTAAAGATAAATGCAAAAACAGGAATAAATTTGTATTAGAAGAATTTCCATATCAAGATTCATTAATTTCCTTTCATTGTATTTTGTATCAACAAAATCTGTGCTAAATTTACTGTTTCAAATGACACATTGACTGAAGCTACTAGCAAATGTAACATGGCACTACCAAATTTTATAGCATACTAAATAGTTTCTTTAAGCAGCAAAAATGTCTAATGAATAGAAATATGTAATGTGAACAATTTGAAAAATATATAGATGTTTACATTTACAGAAGGAGAATACAATGAACAATTTATAGATTTTGTAAAACATTCTTTTTTAAGTGCCATGTTGCTTCGTGATGTAGGCAATCATGGCCCTCTACTTCTTCCTGTTCCTTGTAGCTCTTAATAAGTTTTGTCTTTTTGTTATTTCTCCCAAACATTATTCTGCTATCCTTTTACTCAAGCACATAAAGTATGTTACACGCTGCTTTCCTATGTCCCTGTTTGCCTCTATCCTGCATGTTAGTATCAAATTTTGTAAGCCCTTCTTCCTCCTTACATGTCCCAGAAATTTCAATTGATGTTAAGAATAAGTTTTTTTTCTTTGTTTCCATTCTCTCCAAAACCTTGTTGATGCTCACAAATGCTAAGGATATCATGGGCCTAATATGCCCATGATATCCTTAGCATCCTTCTGTAGAACCACATTTGTTGCTTTGAGTTTTCTTCATTTTTGAGGAGATTGTTCAGTATTTGCTTTCATATGACAGATATCACATAACAGTTTAGTACTCTTTTCTTTGTTTCCATTTTTTTGTCTCTCACTACACTGCCTAGCTTTATGGAATGCATCCTTTGCTATCCCAATATATGTTTGGATCTCAGTTTTGCACATTCTGTTCTCTGTTAGAACACTTCACAGATATTCAAATCTCTGTACCTGCTTGATTTTAATATTCCTGACCTGTAATTTGCATTTTGGGCTCATCTTTTTGCTGATAACCAGGATTTCTGCCTTTTTTATGCTTAGTCCTTTCTTCTCACTTTCCTTTGTTACCTTCTGTAGGAGATCTTGTAGTTTGCTTTCTGTGTTTGCTATCAGCACTGTGTCAGTCATCTGCATATCTTACATTGTTAAGATTATGGCCGCCAATAATGAATCCTGGTAGGACTTCAGAATTGCCTTATTGTAGTTGAATAAGCCTGGTGAGAAGACACATCCTTGTCTTATACCCTTTTCTATTTTTGTATATCTGCTAAACTCATTTTTTATCTGTATGCAGGTGGTTTGCTGTCAGTGTAGATTCTGGATTATTCTAATGTCTTTTCCGAATATATCAAGGTCACTGAGCAACTTTAACAAATCTTTGTAACATTCTTGTTGAACACCTTTGTGATAATCTATAAAACACAGGTACATGTCCTCTGCATTTGTATTGCTCTTTCTGATAACATTCTGAGCATAAATATCACATTCTTTGTTCTGGTGTCTTGTCACTGTTCTTGTCCTTATCTCAGTGTGAAAGTTTAAAAAAGGGGAAACATGGAATGAAATCAACAAAAGACTATTATGAAATTTTGATCTTGTAAACATTTTCCCCAACTGACTTTGTTAAAATAGTAAATTAACTAATGTTTCTCATTGTGTGAGTAGTTGTAATTTGTTGTAATTACTTGACAACTAACAGGTTCTTTAACACTTATAGTACAACTGTGGATCTTTGGAAAATATTAGAAGATACAGGAACACTGGCATTAGCAGTTGGATAGGTTGCAATGGCTACTATCATAGCTCTATCAAAGATGTGCACAAAAACATGCAAATACCAATAAAATATACATCTACAGGAAGATTGAAAAGTAACTCCCTACTTTATGTATGAACTCTCCTGTCATGTAAAAATTATAGTTAGATGGGAGAGTCCATCATGCATAAAATAGGGAGTTACTTTTCAATCACGCTGATAAACATTAAAAGATATTTACTTGTCTTCATTCATAAAGTTACAAAAATAACATGGAAATATAAAAATGGAAATATAAAAATGTATGCATCTACACTATTCAAATTATAATGTTCTGACTATAAATGCTTCTTACAAATATTTTGAATAATGAAGACTGATCAATTGAAGTAGAAGAGAGTTGCTCTTAAACTGAAAAAATATCGAAAATCAAATTAAAGGGCAAATTAAATTAATCAGTTTCTAGAACAAAACTTCTTATCCTTTTGGGTTTATTTAATGCTAAAGGTTCTAAAATTTGAATTAACACATCATGATATAGATATATCATTTCAGAGAATTGTATAATAATATATCAAAGAAAAAACAATATTTTACAAATGAGCATCATCAATAAAATATAATTATCATTATTTATAACAAATAGAAAATTAGCTATTTCTTTTAAACATAAAATAACCTTTACTTCAATACAAATGTAAAAAAGAGAAAAAAAATGGATGATATGACTGCTTATATTATTGGCAGGAGTATGCCAGGACAGCATTAAAAAGGAATGTTTTTCTTTCAATTACCTTTTTAATGAAGTAATACATTGAACAAATTAATTCATAAAATTAAAATTATTCTCTTGAAAAACATCAACTTTTTCTTGACTCCCTCATCTTGAAAAATATAAAATATGGTTCTTTAGAACTAAAATACCAAGTATATAACTGCATTAAATAATGAAATAATGGAAAGTGAAGAGTTGTGTTCCAGGCATCAAATATAAGTTCATTATATTTCACAAACAAAACTAAATTCTTTTAAAAATAATATATAATTATGTTTATTTTTGTGTATAAGCACATAATAAATTCTCATATATATCATATATGTCTATAAAACACATAATTACATGCATGTGTGTGTGTATGAGAGAGAGAGTGAGAGAGAGAGAGAGTGAGTAAAATGAGAGAGATCAGAAAATACATTAATATTTTTGCATGCATGTATTTTCATAGAAGGCTAATATATATATATATATATATATATATATATATATGAAATATAGACAAATGATAATTACAAATATATGCACAATATTAAATATGCAGAGAAGTGTATTGTACATATATACACACACAAAATAAGGTGTATGGAATCATAATCCATGTGGAATGTATATAAAGATATATATAATGGGATATCTACTTATATATTCTATTTTGTAAAATAAAACATCATGATTGATATAAAGATATGCAATATAAAGTAAAAAGTATATAATCAGAAATGACAGACTGTAAAAGACTTTATTTAAAAAATAAAATATTTTACTACCAGCATATCAACCATAAAAATAAAAAATTAAAATATTGTTAGCAAAAAGTGAAAATTTACTAAGAGTTTCACAGAACAGGAAATTGTGGAGAGACATGATCGCCTACATCCCAATGTGACATGGCACATAGAAGAAGATTTGAAATTGAATGTATAAAGAAAAGTATGGTAGAAGCAAGATCTCATCTATTAAACTAAAGAAACAACTATTTTTAATGAATTTAAGAGTGAAATATTTATGAGACTATTTCTCCTTGATATAAATCCATTTTTAAGAACCTTATTTGAGTAATTATTATGTGCATTTAGTTGAAATGTTGCCAGGTAACTCCACAATATAAATCCAAGCCCAAATATTGATGAATAAGAAGAAAAATTCTTTATTTTCCCATTCCTTTTACTATTCACCTATTTGTTACAATTTCCTCCAGCTTTTCAATAACAATTCCTTTCTGTATTCTCTGTTGCAATCAGTCCTTATTCATACTTTCTTCTGTTATCAATGAGAAAATCTATATACAAGTAGTAGCAACAACACAGCATGCACATCTCTGTATCACATTATAAGATGTTGCCACTGCCCTGTTTTTAACAGATCACACATTATTATTACTGTACATTGATATGTTCATTAGACTTAGTCTATATCTATCTTAGAATAAACTCTAGTATTTCCAATATTGTCATCAGATCCCTATCTTTATATTAATACACAAATAAAACAGAAGAAATGATTTGGGGGATCATTCCTAATATACATTAAGTAATTTCATTTTGTCTCAGCCATTTTTAGCCTTATGAAAAATTAAATAAAGTGAACTGAAGAATATAATATGGACAGTTTTGTGAGTTGTGTGTTTACTGATTATTTTGATAAAACAAAATAAAATAGAACTGTCCAAAATTCTCTTTTTGCTAAGGATAAAATTATTTTCTCTTTATTCAATGTAAGATGATTCTCATCTTCAATTTACAGGCATAAAAATAACTGGTAAAAGACACCAGCCAATGTTTGATAGTTTTGATGCTTATATTTGACATATTAGCTGATGTAAAACCTAATTTTCTTAGGTCTAAAAGCAAAATCATATTTATCTTTTTAAGATACTAATATATCAGAATAAATTAAAAACTGGAAAGCAATTTAAAAAAACATTATTTTTATGCTTCCAAAATTATTTGAGCATTCATTAACTTTACATAAAAAGTTTTGATAAAATTCTATAAAATATTACTACATTTTACAATTTTTCTTTCAGTCAAATATTAAAAAAAAATAGCCAAAGTTAAGATAAATTCAAAATTGTAAATATTTTATTTCATGTATGAATAAATTAGTAATTGTCATTGGAAAAAAAGTGTTAATGATTTTTAAACAGGTCTCATAGGATGCATGTTTAACTTTTAAAAGCATTAATAATCTTTTCAAAATATTGTAAAAATCTAATTATAAAACACACTGTATATAAAATTTCCATAATAGAAAATATAATTATTTTCAAAATATTTTGCTTTTATATATAATTTTGATCTCTTGTTAATATAGCAAACAAATGTCAAAACTCAGAGACAAAAATGTTGTTCTGGTAACACAATGATTAAAAGAAAATTATCATTTCATGTAAAATTAATTTGTGTTTCATAATGTTTAATAAAATTAGACTATATTATTATTTCATTCTTTCTTTTACATCTCTTATGAAAGACCATAATACATATATTTTTCTACTTTCTAACACTGACATTAATATTCTTTAAATAACATAAAATATATTATAGTGATTTCATATACAAATATAAACATCTGCTTATTTTCATTTGGATATTTTTATAGTCTACTGGCCCTGAATTCATTTAAAACTAACATAGCATGTCTCAATTATTCTCTTATTCATTAAGAGAAGTAGATTTGTTGTATATCTTTTTGTATTATTTTCGATTTTGTGTTTGATTTCTGTTAAAAATAAACAAGACTTAAAATTTATTATAATCAAAGTATTAATATTAAATGATTATGCTTTATATTTTTCATTCTATAGAATTACATGGTACAAGAATCAATTCAAAAGTTATCAATTTTATTTTACTACTGTAAGTAGTACCTTTGTCATATTAGTGTACAATGAAAAGGTAATGTTTTCAACAAAAATGATGAAAGTAGAAAAAAATAAAATTATATAACACTGAACATATTAATCTTCATGCTCAATATATAAACTACTGCATTAGTAAAAACAAGAATCAGATAAAAATCAAAATTTCTTGGCATAATTATGTATTGACTATTTAAAACTGGCTGCATTTTACTCAAAAGTTACATCAAATATAGAATTTATTTTACCCATTGTAAGCTCAGAGGTTTTATAATTAGTGCATTTAAGGGTAATTTTTGCAATTGAATTATGTAATTATAACATATTAGTCTCTTTCCTGTAACTTTTTTGACAATAAAAGTCAAATTAAAAACAATGATTTTTTTTATATCATGTTAACAATATATAACAATTATTTTAACTTTAAGTCATACTTAAAGACTGTTACTTTATGAATCTTATAGTCAACATCACACATTTGCATTCATATTTATTAATCTTTTCAGATTAGAGAACTGCTATTAAATATTTCTCGTTACAGTCATTCTAAAAATGCTTCTTGGATAATTTAATGCTTTTACTTTTCCATGTTAGTTTCTATTTGTCTGTTCGAGTTATCTCCCTTTAACAGACGCACACTCAAGCTGCTCACTCTTAGTCTTATTTGTATTCCTTTTTTTATGCCGTTTCCGTTTTCCCTATTTTTTAGAAGGAAAACACGCAATTACCTATCCTTATCTATCAATTTCCATTATTTTTGTTTTCCTGAATTGAAGCAGGCTAAAATAAGTAGGTGTTATAATATTTCAAATTTAATAAAATTACTAGTGTGTCAATAAGCATGTAAAAGTATCATACACATACGAAAAAGATCAACTGATATGTGCGTGTGTATGTGTGCGTAGGTATATATGTATATATATATATATATATATATATATATATATATATATATATATATATATATATATAAAAAAAAAGTAAGTCTTAATCATTAGAGTTATCTGCTATGAGTTTTACTTTACAATACCATTTTTTTTTTTTTGCACTTAAAGCTGTTCAGTTAATTTTTGTTAGTGTAAGTTATACTGGCACTAATAATTTGGTATAGTGCCAATTAATATAGTAGATAAACTTCCAATAACTGTGGTAAAATTTAAAACTACAATTTTTTTTATGTAAATGTGTGTGTTTATAGGCGTGTGTTTTCATAGTAAACATTATTTACAATGTTCATAGAAATGGATGTGTTGTATCTAAAAACAAATACTTTGTACATTTCAGTAACTCACAGTTTACAAAAAAAAAAAAAAAAGTACAAGTGTTTTGAATTAGTTGGCACATTGCTACAGTTGTTGGCAACTCTTCTACTCTCTCTGTTTCATTTATCTCTTTGGTTAAAAAGAGTTGCTTGGCATAGATTTATGTAGATGTAGACTTTTGATTTAACTGACTACAACCTGTTGAAAAATCTATTTTTATTAGATATGAACTCAAATTTACCAGAACAAACAGCATGGAACTAGAACAATCTACCTTGGTGGATAAAATAAAGTGTTCAGTTCAAAATTCCAATCACTTGAAAAAATCTGGAGTATACAACAACCAAAACATTGTGAATATAGCAACAAAGATTAGGACAACAGTCTGAATAAAGTAAATAGTGTGTGTGCATATATATATATATATATATATATATATATATATATATATATATGGAGACACAGTGGAGTAATGGATAGTGGCTCGGATTGAGGAATCGGAGAGCCAAGTTCGAATCCAATCAAATCCGTTACATGCTAATGCCTTTGGGAAAAGTATGAATCCTCTTTTCTCCCCCCAGTTATGAACAAATAGCAGGACAGACTGGGTTCTATAGCTTTGGATGGCAACTGGTCTATAAGAAGAACAACTCTGAATTCAAAACCTAAGGAAGTTCATTTGGGGACCTTTGTGGCACATAGTGCACCAAGTCTTTGTATTCAGATCTTCAAAAAGCATGGTTGGTTCTGCACAAAGCCTTGACCACCATAATCAAATTATATGTGCCAATTGTCTGGCTGTCAGTTCCTTGGAACTGAGTGGCCTGACCATCATACATTGTAGGTTTAGATATTGCTGTGAACGTGGTCCAGTGGGGAGTTCTCACTTCCCATGCCTGGATTCCTAGTAGGCACTGGTCAATGGCCTGCATCGATCTATGATGGGAGAGTCCTTGATATATATATATATATATATATACATATATATATATATATATATGCAAAAGAAAAATGGTATCTGTATGTATGTATGTTTGATTGTACAATGACTGAGTGCATGTCTTTTTAATAATAACTCCCTTTACCCACTCCTTTCAAATTCAGGTGAGCTGAGGAAAAAGACAGAAAGAAATTCGCTCACCTTAGTTAAAAGAAAACTTTAAGTTCAAAGACATTGACTGGCAAGCTGAAGAAAAAAAACAAACAAATTCACAAGTCTATGTGAAATTTTCTTTGGACCAATGAAAACATGAATATAAAACAAAGATTGTGTCTTTATGTATGTATGTTTGTACAACAACTAAGTGCATGTCTTTTTATAAAGAAAAATGGTGGAGAACAGTAAATGATATATTAAAAAATTAATTAAAAAATGATCAAATAAAACAAATTAATAAAGAATAAAGTATAATAAAAAATAGAAGAAACATAAACAAGAATAATAATAAAAGCAAATTACCTAAAATCAAAGAACCAGTTACTGAAAATCAGCTCTGAATTGTAAAATACAAAACCCAATAAAACTAAGACGTTATTGAATTAGAAAAGCTTTTGCTTTTATGAATAATATATGTCAAGATTAAGGATAATATCGCCTGAAGCCAAAAAAATTTTCTGATAAAAAAATGAATTTTTACAAGAATTGTTTTCTTATTTCTACAATTTAATTACAATAAGTTATATTGTTGTTAAATCTTTTATAATTCAGTTTCAATGTACTGTTATTAAGTACAACTATTTTTACTAATCATAAATCTAAAAACTTATTACAATCTGTAAATGACTAGCATTTAAAAAAGAATTTCATATTGTTCCTGGATATGTATAAACATGCTTTTTTTAAAACTAAATATGAATACAAAATAATAATAACTCCTTTTACCCACTCCTTTCAAATTCGGGCAAGTTGAGGAAAAAGACGGAAAGAAATTCAGGAGCCTGTGTGAAATTTTCTTTGAACCAATGAAAATTTTCAGTTCAAAGAGATTGACTAGTGAGTTGAATAAAAGACAAAACAAATTTGTGAGCCTATGTGAAATTTTCTTTGGTATTATGAAAATGCAAGGGGTTCCCCAAGAAGAGCTATGGAGGATACTGGAACACAGCGAGAAACATATTTGCAGCCTGAAAGTGCACAAAATTCTTTACATCAGGCAGTTGAAACATTAGAACAAAGAGAAGAAAGACTGCAAGCAGAAAGAACCAGGATGGCTGTAGAATATCAGAGACAGGAAAAGCTTCATAAAAAAATGAGCTAGGTTTATTGCTTGCAGCACAGCTGAAACTCCTAAGCAAAGACAGGAAAGGCTTTTAGGTCCACTGCTCACAGAGCAGCTGAGACTCTTGAGCAAAAACAGAAAGGCTTCAGGCTGCTAGAGTTAAGAGGGCTGTTAGCAGGGCATTTGAAACTCATGAGCAAAGACTGCAGGCTAATAGAACTAGCTCTGCTGCTAGTAGGGCAGTTGAAATTCCTGAACAAAGAGATGAAAGACTACAAGCTGATAGAACCTGGAAGACTGCTCATAAATCTGCTGAAACTCCTGAACAAAGGCAAGAAAGTCAGCAGGTTGTCAAAACTAGAGAACAGAGAAGAACTGCTCTTACCTTGGAGCAGTGGCACCATGATGCCTTTAACTATCAGCTGGTGTATGACTACCCTTTTGAAAAGAAAATGACAATAAGCTTTATGTATAAAGTCTGTGGTAAATGTGAAATGAAGAAGTTTGAAAGAGAAACTCCTGGAATGTGTTGTTCGAATGGAGATGTCAGGATTCCATTATTGGAAGATCCGCCACAGCCACTGAAGCTTCTTCTTTCAGGCACCACTCAAGAGTCAAAACATTTTTTGGAAAACATTAGGAAGTACAATTGTGCTTTTCAAATGACTTTATTCAGGGCTAACATTATTAGTTCACACCAACTTTTAAAGTGCAGGGACAGGTGTACCATAGGATTGGATCCCCATAGCCACTAACAAATGAAGAGCAATTTATTCAGTTATATTTTGTTGGTAACTTCCAAGAACAAGCAGCAAGGTGTAATTCTATTTCACCTGGCATCAAGCTCGAGCTTACACTGAGACTGCAAGAGATGATACATTGTGTCAAAATGTGCTCTGGAAAACAACTTGCTCCTACTCACAACTTTAATGTGATCATTGATCCAGACAAGCAACTTACTAGACAGCATCCAGAAATTGTTTAATGAACCCTCCTGCAATGAAATAGCTGTGGTTCTCTATGGTAACCAATATAACAAAAGAGATATTGTTCTAAAGCAAAGGGACAACATGCTTCAATGAATTAATGAGACATATAGATCTTATGATGCTCTTCAGTATCCTCTGCTATTTGTTAATGGAGAAGATAATTACTATTTTTGTATTAAACATCATAATCCAAGTAATCTAGGGGATATATTAAACAAAGAGGTATCATGTAAGGAATTCTATACACACTTTTTTATGCTGTGTGGCAACTCATTCAATCATCTTCATCACTCTTGAGATCTCTTTCATCAATATGCAATTGATATGGCTGCTAAAATGAAGTCTGAGGCACTGTTTTTTATTAGAAACAAAAGCAACCATGATCTGAGAATTATATTCATCTGAGAGATGCCATAAACAATGATGTAGCACCTAGCAATCTTGGGCAGCTCTGCATTCTACTATCACACTTTACAGGAGGGCCTCAATACATGAATGAAAGGGTGCAGGATGCCATGGCCTATGTACACCACGATGGTAGGCCAGATCTCTTTGTAACCTTTACATGCAACCCAAAGTGGAAGGAAACTGAGGACAAACTTTTTCTGTACCAAAAGGTCAAAGATAGACATGAGCTCCTTGCCAGACTCTTTTGCTGGAAGTTGGAAAAGCTCATGGATCTAATTAAAAAGGGGAAAACATTTGTGTCCATAAAGTATGACATATACACAATTGAGTGGCAAAAATGGGAGCTACCACATGCTCACATTCTACTTTGGCTGGCAACAAAAATTCACTCTAATGAAAGTCAGGGATGGAGGTAAAACAGAGATCAAGAAGAGAAGTGTTACCATCTGGGTTACTGGGGGAATGCATAGGAAAATTAACTACTTGAATGAGGAACTGAATTATTGAAAAGCTAAGGGTTTGGATATCAGTGAGGTCAGTTACAGATTGTTTAAGCCACATGGTATGGTTGGTGTTAAATTCACCAAGCATAAATATATTTGCAAATGGATGTAGGGAGATGACCTTGTCTATATTATTGGAAATGCTATTGTGTACACAACAGTCTTGAGTGGAAGGGGAACAGTAGAGAAAAAAGAGATAGCTTACTGAATTGAGGAGAGGTAGATGGAGACACATATATGAATGGTTTGGAGATTTCAAAGAGAGTTCCCTAGCCAGTGGGAGATGATCATGGACACAAACTCCCAAGCCATGCATGTGGATTTTAGTATCCTTTCTAAAGAGAGGAAAGGAAGTCGGGAATCAAGCAAGTGAAGGAAGTGATTGACAAGTTAAGGTTAGTCTCACAGAGAGCTAGTATATCAGGAGACTTTTTGAAGAGGAACAATTCCATACTGCAGAAGTTGGTATGAATACCATGGATGTTGGAGAAGGAAATGTTAAAGGGTTTAGGTGTTTTTTTTTTTTAGGTTTATATTTTTTGTTGTTCAAAGTCATTTTGAGTTATGTTTATAAGGAATGGGCCAAATGTAATAGTAGCAGTCGGTTGTCAAATGTGACATGGGCAGAAAGAAACTGGTACAGACTGCAACATAATGTAGCCTCAGGGTTGCCCACTGGAGGTGCATGCATGGACACCCTTCTATGTGCGACATGGCACTGCAAGGACTCCAATATTATACAACTGTTAATCAGAGCAGCCTCTCAAGATGCTACACAAGAGTTTGGGCTCCTAACTACCAGTTGGGAACACCAACTAGAAAACTGCCAACCCTCAGTATGAGAAGACATTGCCACAAACTGCACACATCACAAGAGATACACAACAACACTACTACTAAGACCAGAGAAAAGGAAAGGATCCAGGAACCTCTTCCTAAACAGGAAACAAGGGATGAACCTCTACTCCTGTTTAAAAGAAAGGGAAGGAGTACTGAATGGGCAATAAGAAAGCCTATGTACTCCTATAAAAAAAATACAATCAACAGCAGACCTGACATCCAGAGAAATTATTATCACAAAGAATGAGTTACACTCAGAAAACTCAACTGGAGAGCCAAGCTTGGAACCATGGATACCTCATTGCAAGTTATGTATGTATATGTATAGCTCACTCATGAGCTAGAGTGCTAAAAGACACATTGGGAGGGGAGGATAACAGGAGATTCTTGTGCATTCACTACACCCACCCATTTGGATACAGGAGAAGCATATGAGTTGGATGGGGTATGGATAGGGAGCTAGAAACTAAAATATAAAGTTTTAACTTAGTTTAAGTGCAACATTTGATTTTTGTGAAAGAAAACATTCCATCACCCATGAACCATGATTAAAAATAATGTCCTATACTTGCACAATTCAGAGAAATCACCAATGACTTAATGTTCAAGTAGTTTCCAAAGAGGGTAAAATAAATTCAATTCAATTTAAGAAAAAATAAAAGTAAGGGTAAAATAAATTCAATTTAAGAAAAAAAAAAGAGGAAAAAACACAAAAACTTAGTGCCGAGGAAAGCTTATACATACACTTTAGAGAGAGAGAGAGAGAGAGAGGTAAATAAAATAAAATGATTAAAGAGATACATACAAGCATGACAAGTGATGACAGAGTTTCCAAATCCAGACAAGGAGCTCTATGAAATTGTTAAAAGGAACATGGTACATGGCTCATGTGGGAGGGGCTTTAACCTCAACTTGCCATGTTGGAAGAACAATATATGCTCAAAGAAGTTTCCCAAGAGATTTCTTATGGAAACACAAACTGGTAATGACAGATACCCTTCTGAGAGGTGATGGTGGATTTTCAGCCAAAGTTAGACAACCTAAGGTTGACAACTGGTGGATAGTACCCTATTGTCCCTTGCTAACAAAAAATTTAATGCACATTAATGTTGAGTTCTACAACTCAGTGAAATCGATCAAGTATATATGCAAGTACGTCAACAAGGGATCAGGTGCAGCCATGTTTGGCTTGCAGCAGGAAAATAACCATGATGAAGTAGCCCAGTATCAAATGGGCAGATACATCAGTAGTAATGAGGCATTTTGGTACATGCATGGATTTCCACTACATGAAAGACACCTGGCTATTGTGCAACTTGCAGTACATTTGAAAAACAGTCAATGTGTATCTACTTCACTGAAGCAAATGCTGTTCAGGTAGCATACATATCAAATGATACTACACTCACAGCTTTCTTCAAGCTGTGCCAAAATAATCCTTTTGCCCACACACTTCTGTACTCCCAAGTGCCATCTTATTACATCTAAAAAGGCAAAAAGGAATGTATGCATATATTGATAGGTCTAGATGTACTGAAGTACCCTGACATTAAGATTGATGAGTGCCTAGGTAGAGTGTAGACTGTACATGCCAGCCAACTTGAATTGTTTGTATGACTTACCAAGAAGCATGCTTGAGTTAAGGTTTGCTTGAAGATGATGCCCAGTGGGATGCAACAATGGCTGAGGCTATTGAGTCACAATCTCCTTGGAATCTTATGTCACTCTTTGCAGTTATATTGCAGAGATGCAAAGTAAGTGATCATGCCTCTCTGTGGTATAAGTATAGGGATAGTTTATCTGAAGACTTTAAGCACCAAGCCCAACTCCAATTTCCAGGTATGCAAATAGATTTCAGTGATGAAATTTACAACAGGGCGTTAATCATTATAGAAAACTATGTTGTTTTTGTTAGAAGAAATGTGTTACCGACATATGGGTTACCCAAAACTCATTGAACTGGGACCAGTGCCTTACCCACAGAGGTATTGAGAGAAACATCCTATGACATCAATGCTCTGTGTGCATATGATGATGAAAATGAGTGATGGTTGCTTCTGGAGGAGAAGCTTATGACACTTTAGTTGATAGTGTCTGCTTCACCAAAGGTGGAATGTTTTTCCTAGATGCTCCTGGAGGGACAGAAAAGACATGAGTTACTAAGCTGCTTTTGATCAAAGTTTGACAACACAATGACATAGCACACCTGCTATCTTGAGACTTTAGGTAAACACTGATGGTCATACCGAAAAAAATCCGGGATGATGAAGTTAGAGCATGTCCCAAATCTTCTTTGTTGGGGCAACATATTCAAATGGTGACTGTGAGCATCAACATGATAGCACAATTATTTAGAGATAGCTGTCAGCTCGGTTCTCCTACAACATTTTGAGTTTTGGCAATGTCACCATGAGATATATATATATATATATATATATATATATATATATATATATATATATATATATATATATATGTATATATACTGAAGTCCCTTTCTTAGATCATAATAATAATATATATATACAATGTGATGGTGTCTCCATGAGTTCAGTACTGGGTCTGACATTTAGCAATTTCTACATGTCAAACCTCGAAAATAAGATATTTACAGTTTTTAAAAAACCATCCATCTACCTAAGATATGTTGATGATATCCTTATGTTAGTTAAAATTACAGATGAAATACTTCAACTTCAAAAACGTTTCCAAAATAATTCTGTCCTTAAATTCACGTATGAACTCAATACTAATAATAAAATTCCCTTCCTTGACATTGATAAACACAAATAATAACAAATTTACTATTTCGCCATACAAAAAACCTACCAGCATAAATTCATGTACACTTAAATACAAGAGCGAAATGCCCATATTACTACAAAATAGCAATCATAAAAAATCTAATACATCGTGCAGAAACTAATTCATCCACAAAACAGATTTTTTACAGTGAACTAAAGAATATAAAACAAACACTTATTAATAATAGCTTTCCAAACTATATCCAAATAAGATGCTTTCTTAGAAATCTCAATACTAAGCAAATAGTACATAATTCTGCTTCTACTAATTTCAAGCATATTAATTGTAATCAAATACATACTAATTATAAACAAGATGAAAATATACTAAAAAAAATTATTAAATACTAATATATCTACAACAGATCCTAGCAAAAAATTAAGTTAATCATATACTACACTAAATCTAGTATATCCAACTCAATTATTTGCAATGATTCTTCTCCCCCTGTTAGCGATTTGCAAAAAAACCAACATAGTTTATAAATTCAAGTGCCCTTTGGGTGATTGTATCTCCAACGAATTAAATAATATTTATGTTGGTCACACCACAAACTCGCTTTCACGACACTTGACACTACATTTGAATGATAACTCTAACATTTTTCGGCATTTAAAACAACATGCCTGGCCGCATACACAATTCCGAAAAATCCTTGTTGAAAACACAACTATACTTAAACATGAAAACAATAAACAAAAACTAAAAATTCTTGAAGCTATATACATAAAACAGTTGAAACCTAACCTGAACAAAATAAACTATGAAATCTCCACAAATATTCTTAAATGCCTATAATTGGTAACAGAAGCCATTGGTTTATACCAACGGCTTCCCATACTTAATAATTCTCGTTTTCACTCTCGCGTGGTCATGTGTGACATCATGAGTTGTGGTGCGATTTTGCTTGGAAATCTTCAATGTTAACAGAAACAGACTATCGTCACTGATTTGTCCGTGTATTGCTTAATATATTGTAATGTAATTGTCATCTTTGATAATGGCTAAGCCAAAAGCTTAGATAGGATTAAAAAATATGTATCAATATTGTGATTTTCTTTCTTCGTTTAATGATAATGTTATTAAGCTTATCAGACAATGTGAAAAGAATTTATATAAAATAAATAGACAACATTTGTCTATATTATTTAAGGAAACATGCCTCAATATGTATAGATATATACATATACCATCATATATATAACATGCCTCAATATGTATAGATATATACATATACCATCATATATATATATATATATACACACACAACTATATATATATATATATATATATATATATATATATATATATCCAAGTATATGATTGGTGTATACGGAATAAATTCCAATAATCAACAGTTACTATTCTTAAAAGAGTGCTCAATACAGATTAGAGCAGATATAATTATTTATTTAAAAATTATAACATAAGAGGTGTTGAAACAAAATGGCTATTTTTGTAGTGATTTTATAACATATTTATTTTATAATTTTTAAATAAATAATTATATATATATATATATATATATATATATATATATATATATATATATATATATATATATAGGGGCAGCAGATCATTATTCAAACATACATTGTTAAATATAACAGACAATGAATGTGTATTATGTTTTATCATAAGCCTTTCCAAGCGTCATATAATAGCTTTAATTTCAAGAGAATATAAAGACAAAAACCATCCAACATTTAGATACTTCTTTATTATATTGCTCGTCGATCTAAGCTTTCAGCTCACATGAGCAATCATCAGAGTAGTTATATAGATATTACAACAGAGATGTATGTTCACTATCAAAGTTGACATCCTGTTTTTTTTACATAGATGTTTGCTATATGATGATAACAGTTGCAGTATAGCAGATGCAGGTCATAAATTTGTAATGCAGTTCTATGACATCATACATGACCACAGAGAAAGAACTGTTATCAACAGAACCATATGCTTAAATGCATTGTAATATGGTGTGACTGGTTTGAAATGTAATTTTGTTGCATGTGGGTTGCTTTGTTTTAATGTTGATGCATCCAATATCTTAAGGTACTTTTTAATGTGTGTATATGTGAGTATTGTTGTGTTATCAATGAATATCTGTCTAATATTATGTACATAGCTACATTTTTCAAAGAAATGTTGTTTAATGAAGCTAAGATCAGATAGGTGACAAGTAAGTCTGACATATGGGCACCTAGTTTGGCTGGACTATATTAATCTGGGTCAACATGTTTGAGCAGGAAGTTGGATCTGTGTAGGCAGTTACTAATCAACACACCCCATTTATTTAAGAGGTTAGGATTTTATATATTATTCAGGATTATTAATTTTTCAGTGAGACATAAATTACATTTATTGCCTTTTGCAACTAATTCCCAGGTGATAATTGAGTTTTTATTCTCGCTTTATAACTTACAGAAAAATTTAGAGAGGGCTTTGCTGTTCTGATATTTGATATGGCTAAATGTTATTCGATGGTGATGGAAGCATGATTTCCAATTATTTTCTGTAGAAATATATATATACATATATATATATATATATATATATATATACATCCTATATATATATATATATATATATATATATATATATAATAATAAAAGGCTTAAACATTAATATTCCATGGTCATAATTTATTCCATTGGAATCGTAAATACGATCCAATTCATCAGACCTACAAATTATGTGTATATTTACCACTAATATTATCTCTCTCTCTCTCTCTCTCTCTATATATATATATATATATATATATATATATATATATATATATATATATATATATGCATACACATATATACGCACACACCTAAACAAAATAATAGAAATGATACAGGACTCTACAGGGATGATGGTCTCATAATCTTAAGAAACTATAACAAACAAAATACAGACACAACTAGAAAATCAATAATAAAGATTTTCAAAAATAACGGATTTGACATAGACATAAAAACTAATCTAAACAAAGTAGATTTTTTAGATGTTACCTTCAACTTAAGAAAAGGTACATATAAACCATACAGAAAACCCAATGATAAACTGCTGTATATACGCACATCTTCCAATCACCTGCCATCTATAATCAAACAGATACCAAAATTGATTAACTGCAAGCTTTCTGACAATTCTTCCAATGAAACCATATTTAACGAAGCCAAGAAAGACTACAAAAGCCTAAAAAAATAGTGGATTCCTGGCAACACTCACATACTTACCACAGAGCACAAAAAAAGCCAACAGGTAGAGAAATATCATATGATTCAACCCACCGTACAGCAAAGATGCAAAAACAAACATAGGAAAAATATTCTTCAAACACTTACACAAACACTTCCCAGAATCAAGCACTCTAAACAAAATATTCAACAAAAACACAGTAAAAATAAGCTACAGTTGCAGCAAGAACATGGCACAAATAATAAAAAAGCACAACAGGAAAACTATTAACAAATCGCCCGAACAAATTAAACCTGTGTGTAACTGCAGAATAAAGAATGAATGTCTCTTAAATGGTAATTGCTTACAAAACAACATAATATACCAAGCCACGGTAAAATCACCAGATAATGAAGAAAAAATATACATAGTAGTAACTGAAGGACCCTGGAAACAAAGAAATTATGCACACAAAATCTTTCACAAATAGTAAATATGCTGGGAAATTAAAAACAAAACACAAATCACACCAAAAATATCATGGAAAATAAAGAAAGATCATCAGCCTACAGCAACTACACCAAAACCTGTAAACTTAATAGCTATTATTACCTTCCTAGACCAAAATAAACTACTAAATAAATGATCTAAACTCATCTCAAAATGCAGACATGAAAACAAATTTTTACTATGTTACTTAAAAATCAAAAACTGAAAAGAATAAATAAAAATAAAGAAAATTATAATAAAAACAAGTAAAATAAATTAATCCAAGCAAATAATAAACAAATTAACAAACCACTCCTGTTAGAATAGATGAAAAAGAATAAATACAAATTTTTTTCAAAATTATATGGTAGTATTATATAAAGGAGTTAATTTATGTGATAATTAATAATTACATGATAATTATTATAATTTTACAACAATATTATGTAATGATAAAATAGTAGAATATAATTTTTATGATGTCTTGTTGTGTAATAATATATAATTATGATGTTTATATAGGCTCTATTTTATATATTTATTTTAATCAATTGATATGATTATGAAGTGTTTAGAAATTTATTACTATTATATGTCTTTTTAATATATTAGTATGTGGTGTATATATCAATATATAATATTGATATGTAGTCTTGAAGTGTATCTTACTGATATATATTGTATTACTTGGTTTTATGAAGTGGTATTTGAAAATTTATCTTAGTATAATATTTAAGGCATTTATATATTTTTATGTATTTATTATTATTATTTATATTAATATTTACTATTTATTGTTTTTTATATAATAATATATTATTTAAATTTTTACTATTAATTAATTAAATTAATATATTTAAATTTATTTATTATATAGTGTTATAAAATTTATTCTAAAGGCACTTCTTAAATATTAGATGAGAAATATTAACTGTTTTTTCCTTGTAGATGGGAATTATTTAATATAGATTTAATTTAAAATATGTCGATTTAAATGTAGATGCTAAATGTGATACTTCTTCCTAAGATTATATATTTATTTCAATATATTAATTTTTATATTTTTCTTCTTATTTTTTGTGATATATTGTTTATTTTAATATATCTTTAATTCTGAATTATCTCTCTTTCATATAAATGGGTTTATCTCTTTATTTAATATAACATTATTTTTCTTTTAAGAAGGTTTTCATTATTTCTAAACTACCTTCTGATTGCTACTGTTTATAAAATAAATAGGTCATTTTTTTCTCTCTTTTTCTCCACCTTTTTTCTCTTCCTTTCTCCCCTGATCACCCCTCATATCCAAACTTACACTACTTTCTAGTTTTTATTTGCTCCCTTTTTTCTCTTTTTTTTATTTCTCCCTTTTTCTCTTTTTCCTTCTTTCTTTCTTTCTTTCTTTCTTTCTTTCTTTCTTTCTTTCTTTCTTTCTTTCCTTCCATTGTCTATCCATTTTTTCAATAATTAATCATCCACTGACAATTTTGAAAAATCTTTGTAAATTTTATTTCAATTTTTCCTATTTTATTTTTATATAAATTTTATTTCAAGATGCAAATGATCCTTAACCTCATGTAATTTTAATTCCTGTTGTATATATATATATATATATATATATATATATATATATATATATATATATATATATATATATGTATTTACAAACTTACATATCTGGACGTACAACTATATATTTATATCATACATACAAATATATATATATATATTTTCTTCACACCTGTATATGTATATATATCTACACCTATATATAAAATATATCTACACCTATATATATATACACACACACACAGACACACATGCACATATATATATATATATATATATATACACACACACACATACACACACATATATATATATATATATATATATATATATATATATATATATACACACACATATAGATACTTATATATATATATATATATATATATATACCTGTATATATATATATATATATTTATATATATATATATATATATATATATATATATATATATATATATATATATATATATATATGCACATATATATATATGCATATATATATATATATATATAAATATATACATACATGCATACATATATAAATCTATATATCTATATACAACTTTATATATATATATATATGTGTGTGTGTGTGTGTGTGTGTGTGTGTGTGTGTACACTGGTAGGATATTTTTCTGACATGATTTCTTGAATATTCAGGCCAGTAGATGTAGCTGGATAAAAAATAATTCTTAATTCAAAAATATTGTTTAATTATAAAACAGCTTCTACTCGTGTATGATTATCCATCAAAAATAACCTTTAAACAAAATAAATAAAAAATTACAATATGTAGGATTTAATCCATTTCCTAAAAATATATTTTGTTTGTTTATGTTTGGTTAGGATACAGAGCAGATATGGATATTTCAAGAGTCAGTAGGAAAACTTTGTTTGACTAGGAGTGCTATGTCGCCAAACGGTTAGACATGTGAGACCCAATGATGGTTCTCCTAAGTAGATGCAGGTTCAAATCCTGCTGAAGGACATATATTTTTCTGACAAGATTTCTCAAGTATTCAGCCTGGTAGATGAAGTTGGATAAAAAAAAACTGTTTCATTAAAAAATACTGTTTAAATTATAAACAGAGCTTCTACTTGAATATGAGTATTTAACAAAGATAACATTAATCAAAATAAATTAAAAATAACAATATGATAGATTTAATCCATTTCCTAAATATATATATACATATATATGTGTGTGTGCGTGTGTGTTGATATAGATTTTGACATGCCTATAAAATCTTTATGTACTAGCTATTTTAATTAAATTTCCAATATGACTACCAAATCACATAATTGCTCGAAAATTAAATAAAGTCCTTCAAATTAATGTGTCATTGATATGATGTGTCATTGATATGATTTGGGAATGGTGGGAGTGTTCATTATATGCCTGTTTTTTAGAGAATACTGATATTAAAATTAAATGATTTCTTTTTATTTGAATTAATTTCCAAGACTTATTTACCAAACACTGTAGACTAAAATATTGACATTCCTTACTACTAAGGTAAATTTTTCTCACTACTAAAAATGGTTTTGATATAAATTTATTTTGTAAATTTTAATAGGTATATTACTTTTATTAAGAAATTTCCAAAGAAACATTATTTGGTTAAATTTAAGATAACTTTGTCTTTTAGATTGGAAGAAAAATTCTGATTTTTTTATAAATGTTTTTGTATATGCTTGCATGTAAAATGCTATAAAACATTTTGATAGTTCAAGTCTTTAGTATAACACACTAAGAAACAAATGAAACATTTAACTAACAAACAAGATCTTAAAAGTAACACAATCTGAAGAACATCTCCACTTGTTACATCACACTTTCATGCAAAAATATCTGCATCATTTCTATTAAGTTTCTCATAACAAAACATAATATCAATTGATATCATTCTACTTTGCTTGGTGATTATAAAAAGAACATCCTTCTCCTCACCAGTTGTATTAAGGGATTTAGAATGCAACTAGCAAATTAATTACATGGATGACAAATCAAGTAAAACTCTCACTGTTACAAAAAAAAAATACAAAACATTTTAATTTCCTTTTTATTTGTCCTCAGTTAATTTTCTAATTGTATATTTACAAGAATATGAAAATATTTAATCAACACTTAGTAAGTAGCCAATGGGCAAGATGAACATACATATTTGAGATTAAATATGTAAGGTTTTATGTGAGTTGATTTTTTCCCAATTTTGTGTTTGTGGGTATGTAAGTGGATATGCACAGAATAAGTCATGTATACTTTTAAATAATTCTGAGTAAACATGGAAGCTATGTTTACAAAATAATTCATTGGTTCTTTCAGTTTAGTGAAATTAAACTACACACAGGGTTATTTTTTTCTGTTTTTTCTTTATTAAGAGACCCGATTGAAATTTTAATTTTATTTTTCAAATTATACATTCTCTTATGAATTTTTACAAATATAGAATCCAAATATATGAGTTAAATACATTTCTTACTTATGCCTTTGGGAAAGGCATGAATCTTTATCTTCTCCACTAGCTAAGGATCCATTAGCAGGAGAGACTGGGCTTCCTCGCATTAAGTGGTAATGAGAAATCACTTGACTATATTTCTAAAGAAGGCATGGTAATTTACAGATAAAAAAGGAATCTGTGGAGAGCTGTGATCACCTATAAAAAATTAAAGCAATCTTATTTAAAACCTGCTTTTTGCCCAGGAGGAGTTGTTACAATCTGTGGAGAAGCACTTTGCAAATTATCTTCAGAAAAAAATTATCATTCTGTAAGTAATTATTAGTTAATAGAAACTAAATAAAAGAAATTAAGAAGAGAAACTAATTGTTAATGTAGACTGTTTTATATCTGAAGGGAAAATAGAAAAATATATTGTATTACAACAATAACAAAGATCATTTTTTAGATTAATTTAGTACAAATATCTAAGTTTATTTTTTAAGTACAATGAGTAAAGTTTCTTAATCAGTGCCTCATTATTTGCTGAAGAAAATGGACATTTATATTTGGTATCAGAAAAAGACAGCTGAAATTGTTCAGACACAATGAAGAAAGAGGGTCTGGAGAATTTAACACTAATGGAAGATATTGACAGCAAGAGGAACAGAGGGAAATAGAGAGTAACCTACTTAATAAGCATTTATAAAATGATAACAGAATATGACTAGGAAGGATAGTAAGAAAACAAACAAGGAACTACAAATGGAGAGCCATGATTGCTCACATCATAAAGGGACACAGTACATAAAAGAAATTTGTCATCACGTGTATGTATTTACAGATGTTGTTGGAATTTACAAGGCTGAATATCAAAAGCAATTAACTAATTTTTATAACTTAGAATAAAAAATATCTGCAATATTTTCTATTTTTTAAAATCATAAAACCACTTCATATTTGAATCTAAGGAAAAAGATGATATCCTCATTTAAGTAAATCTTATTTAATTTGATAGCATCTTTCTGAAAGGAATGTGGTTTTATATTAAAAGACAATAATATCAGCTGGTTTCCTGATTCTGAAAAGATCAGATCATTGTTGTGGAAATCACAATCAATAAGAAAAATCAGACAAGAATTGCAGGGCTTTACATTCTAAACTATTTTTAGTATAATGAACTTCATCCACTGAGCATTAGTGACTGAACCAAATGTTTTCCAATCTTTGATTTCAAGTTCATCAATAAACTCTTGCTGAATCCACTGAGCTGATTATACTCAGTCAAGTGCTTTATCTATAAATCTGTGGTTTTAAATAAATCTTACCTCCAAGATAACATTGATTGAAGAAGATCTTTAGTACACTGTTCTATTGAATAAGTTAACAATTTAAATACATTGACAGACAAAACTTTGTGTTAAGACTCATACTTCCTGATGTCAAACTGTATTCAAAACCTCACTTATATGATAACCTCACTTATTCATCATCAATCTTAATTGGCCTTACTAGTTTAATAAGCCTCACTTACATGGCACTGGATCTTCATACAATGTCTTAAATCTGAAAACTATCCAAGTTGTCATTTAGAATTCAAAGCATAAAAAACTATGATTAATATTGTCTGAAAACTTTAAGAAAACTTTGGCAGAATAGGTTTCATTAAGTAAGTTTATTTGAAGTATTTTTGGTCATCTATATGGTTGTCAGGATGGATTTTAAAGATTTAAGACTTTACTAAAAGCATAATTGAAATATGCAACTTATTGTTTGGAACGAGAGATAAGAAAATTTTCTCATCTCTCCTTATTAATGTTCAACCTAATTTTGCATTACATTACTAACATCTACTTCATTATTTGGGAGTATCAATAAAGTTCAGGCATTATAAATGAGTTCAGGCATTATAAATGAGGCTACCAAGAATAGAAACAAAGATTGAATGATCTTCATATATTCTATTTACTGACAAGAGATAAATAATTCTCATCTACTCAATAGCAGGAATCTACCTGTAGACCATGTCACAAACTACCAAATCTTAATTTTAAGTTGTTCCAAATATATCAGGTAAAGTGCTATTAACTTAGGAATAAAATAGTAACAAATGTATTATCAATGGATTGTAAGATTGGTTTCAACTGTAATAATTCATTCAAGAACACACACACACACACACACACGCACACAAACACACACACACATATATATATATATATATATATATATATATATATATATGTCGAATATAGAGAAAACAATTAAAAGTAGTTATAAGACTGGATGGGGGAACTTTATGATACCCAGAATAAAGCTGTTATATATTTATTTACCTGACTTGTGTTGCAGTTAAATTGCAGAATGTCAAGCTTCAATTCAATTTTCCATGTTCTAAATAATGTGAATAGAAATCTCTTCACATAATAATAATAATAGCACCCCCCTTAATAAAAAACAAAAAAACACATGTGATCTCAAGTGTATAATGAAATTCAATGTTGTTGCCAGTAATGGAGATTGGACGGTCAATCTCACAATCTTTTATTTAATTTTTCAATCACCGAAACTGTTCCAAAAAAATAAAAATAATGATTTTTAATTCAACAGCAATGACCCTTACAATCTTTAAAGTGATGAAATCATCTTAATGAAGTTCACCTATTTGGTGATTTGTACTGTATTGTTTCTTCTTTTTTTTATGTGCCATGTCCGTTCATGGCCCTCCACATCCCTTGTAGCTCTTGATAAGTTTTGAATTTTTATTATTTCTCCCAAACCCTATTCTGCCATCCATTTGCTCAAACCCATTAAGTATGTCACTCATTTCTTACCCCTGTCTCTGTTTCTCTCTATCCATCCTGTGGGTATTAGATTTTCCAAGCCTTCCTTCCTCATTATGTGTCCCATAAATTTCAACTGCCTCCTCCTGATGTTAAGTATAAGTTTCCTCTTTGTTATCCTTCTCTCCAAAACCTTGTCATTGCACACATATTTGGCCCATGGTATCCTTAGCATCCTTCTGTAGAACCACATTTCTGTTGCTTTAAGTCTCTTCATCTTTGAGGAGATTGTCCAACATTCACTGCCATACAATTTTCTTCTCACTCTCCTTCACTCCTTCTGCAGGAGGTTTTGCAGTTTCTTTTCCATGTCTGCTATCAGCACTGTGCCATCTGCATATCTTATATTGTTAAGATAGTGGCCACCAATGATAAATCCTGGCAGGATTTCCAGTTCTCTCAGAATTGCCTCACTGTATAGGTTGAATAAGTCTGGTGAGAAGGGACATCCTTGTCTTATACCCTTTTCTATTATTGTATATCTGCTGAACTCATTTTTTATCTGTATGCAGGTGGTTTGTTGTCCAGCAGAGATTTTTGATTATTCTAATATCTTTTCCAAATATGTCAAGGTTGCTGAGCAGCTCTAATAGATTTTTGTGCCATACTTTTCAAATGCCTTTGAGTAATCTATAAAACACAGCTGCAAGTCCTTCTGCATTTATATTGCTCTTTCTGATAACATTCTGAGCATAAATATCACATTCCATGTTCTTTAATATATTCGTTCCAGCACTGAAGAATTTTTCTTTGTCTAATATGAGCATTCTATTCATAGATTTTATGCAGCCTGTTGATGAGCATGTCTTCTGTCCTGTTAGTTCCCTTATTGTTTTATAATTTCTAAAATAATATATTTTCTCTGAATTAAATCTATTAAAGTGTTTTATATCTTTATTTATTGCATACTTTCTGGGAATCAACTGAAGAAAATGGTTTCTCTTTGCATTGTTTTTTATTGGATATATTAATTTTATTAAACCATTCTGTAAGATTGCAAAAAATATCAGGGAAATGTATAAATTTCCTGTAAAATTTTTACTGATTGAAATAGAAGTAAGAGAATATTACACTCTGATTATACTCAAAGTCAAACAGATAATTATTTGATAAATTTTAGTTTCCTATAAAGCAACTATTGTATAATACCCAACAAGTTCAAACTCACAATCAAAGGCTTGCAAAACCATAGTAGATTGTGCTATGACAAGTGCTTCCTAAGTTCAGAAAAAAATTTCTCAATGCATTTTTAAGATAACAAGTTAAAAGTTCCTCTTTTTTCTGATTTTACTTTTATTCATTATATCAAATGGAGATTGCAGAAAATCAAATTCCTCCATCCACAATTTGAATAAGATTCAAAAAGCAAGTAACATTCCTTTCTATATGTAGTTTTAAAGTGATATTAAAGGAAAATTTGCTGACTCATCTGTGTGACATGCACAGAAAGAATTGGTATGCTGCATCAATATTGTTAGGACATCAAATATGAACCTATTTACTTATATGGAAATATGCAACATGCATGTATAAAAACAAAATATAGAGTAAAAACAAAAAAAAAATAGTGATTTTGCTGCAGCAAAATATATTTGCTTTAGATATTGATAATGATATCCAATTAAGTTTGAGCCACACATTTGATCCACTTATGTACTAACATGTAATAAGTTTCGGTCAAGATTAGATTTGCATATCTGAACCGATATCTGAACTACAAGATTTCAATAGTAATTTTTTTACTGGCTATGAAAAGGAAGTGAGAGAGAAAGAGATAAAAAAAAGAAGTATAGCTTGATACATAAATTATTTTATTCCCATATCTAGAGAAATTTGGAGCTTAAAAACTGAACTTAAAATTATCTCAATATTGAACTGAATAAAATTTACAAGCTTCAAATCAAAACTTTTCCTCATTATTTTTGGGGAATAAAGGGACAGATACTACACCTTGATTCTGAGCAGCAACATTTGTCGGGCTCATTGGCATATCCAAATGAGCAAGTTTCAATCATTTTCTATATATTTTTGTCCTGATAATCTAACAACCCTTCACACAAACCACCCATCTGCCACTGGGTGGCATGACACTACTAGTGTTTACTGCTGATGTCCCACTGTCAGACTGCCAGTGTATTCCTCTCAGCAATGTTATCCCTGGCGGACCACAGAGGACCGCTGGAGTTGTCATCGGTGGCAGGTTTGCGTATAAGGAAACTATAAATGTTGATTTGTTAAACAAATGTTGATGGTCTCAGTAACCTTTTTTTTATTTCATTTGATTGTCCCCGCCCCCCAATAAATAAATCATCTCCACACACACACACACACACACACACACACACTTTTTTATGTTTAGCACTGAAAGAAAAATGATTACGTTCTGGAACACTCTACGAACCCTTTATTCTCTCTCTCTCTCTCATACACACACACACGTGTTTAGCATTAATCTTTTTTAAAATCTGAAAATTTCAGTGAACCTGTGTGGGAGTTGCCTGTTGTGTATGTATTCGTACCTGAGCCGAGAGTAAACAGCAGGTAGAAGAGAAATAGAGAAATTAAATGGGAAGCAAAAAGAAATAAGAAAGAAATGAATGGAAGTCAATGCTGACATAAGCTGCCTGATCATTTTTATTATTTAGAAAAGACAGGAAATTAAAAGACATTTGGTAAAGAAAGAAACATGTTGGTTTTTCAAAACTAAAAATCAAAAGATTACTGACTCTATCTTTACTACATAAAAATAAATAAATAAAAAGTAGAATTGAATATGGCCGGGTGGGTACATATACCGGTAGCAACACTCAGATGAAGCAAACGATATATATATATATATATTTAATTTCTACCAAGGCAAGGGAAGGTTGAAAAATTCCAGGAATGATCAAGTCCTTCAATTTCCTTTTAATCTGATATTTGGTCATTTGAGCCAAATTTTAGGAAGTGAGTAAAACTTAACTGATAACTTAACCTCTCTCTATCTATCTGAAACAGAGAGAAAAAAACGTAATGAATGAAAAGAATTTATGGTCAGGTTTTCTTCAATGACATGTTTAGACAAGCACACAATAATCTTCTTACAAATTTCTTGACATTTGTTTAGAAAATATTCATAATTATTTCATGCCTTGTTTGTGACTCCTAGTATTGTTTCTTCTTTATTGTGCATGCATTTATTTTATTTATGCGATAATTAACTTTAACTATATTCACATGTACATACATGTTTGAAACAAACAAAAATTGCAATTTTATCCTGACGAATTGAAGTAAATTAAAGTTTAAAAAATTAAACCGCGTAAAGTTATATTCAGAGTCCAGACTGTCAAAAATTTTAATTTCCTTTCCCCTTTTCCACTATTCTCTTCTTTCTATCTTAACTTGACATTTAATTTGAGTTTCCTGTCTGTGTAGTCGATACCATTTTTTAAGAAAAGGTAATAATAAGTCTCTGATTATTTTTTCTTTTCTTTTTTATACGTATACATTTTTACTCACATCACACTCATTAGTCATTATCAATTAAAAAGTACATGAGAATTGCTAAGTGCTAAGACATACAGAATTATGCGTACTTTAATCAAACACGTGGAATTCTCAGTTACAAACCACAAGCTTTTAGGAAAATATACACTTGACATTTTTTACACATCCACATTCATATAGAAAAAACATAAACGCACTTGTTCTGTACAGTACAGTACACTGTCACATACACACTCATCATATGATAAAATTTTTATTTCCACTAACGCACCAATCTTCCAATCCATAGACACTGACAATCATTCACGACACCTTATTTATATCACAAGAGAGACATTTTAAGCCTATAGCGTACACAGGCCGAGCTAGAAAGCTGAACATCGGGATCAATATAAATTCTAATGCGGTAGACTTGTTGCCTAGCGACAGAAGCCATTGCTGCCCCCACCCCCGTGACGAGGGTGTATATGGGTGGGAAAAGAGGGTTGGAGGTTGAATACTCAATAGTAGAGGAGGTGCGAGACATGAACGTTGTGGCGGGGGATTAAAAGAAGAGAAAGTGAGAGAAAAAAAAGGAGTGGAAAATGGATAAAAGATCTGAGCAGTTGAGAGGAAGAAAGGAGAAGTGGGTAAAATCGATAGGACGGCTGCTGCTGTTGCCACTGCTGCAATTTCTACTGCGTAATGATGGAATTGGAATAAAAGTAGACTAGAGAGAGGATGATGATGTGTGATATTGAATTGATGGGTAAAAAAAGTATTTAGTGGTAGGCACAAACGGTGAGGAGAAAGGTGAAGAAAAGGACCAAGAAGGGTAAGAAAGAAAAATGAAAAAGTTGGAGGAGAAAAAAAAGGAGAGGAAGAGAAAAGATTCGACAAAAATAAAAGAAAGAATGTATATTGTAAATGAGAATGAAAGTAAATGTAGCAGATGAACAATAGAAACAGGCGAGAGTGACTAAAAAAAGAAGTGAGATGATATGAAAAGATTAATCAGTTAGAGAAAAAATGGAAATAATAGGCAAAGATTGGTGAAGAACTCAACTGAAAGATAGAGGAATAAAAGAGAAAGATTGTTGAACAGGAAAGAAAAGGAGGTTGAAAAAGAGAAAAACAAAGGGAAAAGAAAGAGAAGGTAGAAGAAGGTAAGGGAGAAAAAGTAATAATCAGAACGTTTTATTAGCGAAAAGGGGAAATTACATTTTTTAAAAATGTATTTGAAAGAAAGAAAAGAATATATAGAGAATTTTAAAAAGAAACAAATAAAAACGGGGAAAAACATATTTTTAAGGACAGAAATAGTTAAGCAATAAAAATTGATTGAAAAAGAAGAGGCATTGGCAATCTGGGTATTTAAAAAGATGAGGAGAAAGGAAAGAAACGTGAATAAAAAGAGGTTAGTAAATATTGATTAATAATGTAAAGGAAAGCGCAATGAGAAAGAGAAACGAGCGAAAGTAAAAATAAATTAGCTACGTAAGGCGACTAAAGGAAAAGTGAAAAAAAAAATAGACAAGAAAAAATAAATAAAAGAGGGAATGAATTAATTGGGTTAAGTAAGAAGAAGAATGATGGCAACAAATATGAGATAGAAAATAAAGACAGTCCAGAAAGAATGGAGATACAACAAAATGAAGATGAAAAGACAAAGAAAGTGAACATTTGAATATATAGTTGTTAGTGATGTTGAATTAGCAAAAGACGACATTTTTCAATGAAGAGAAACAGGATGACAAATGGAAAGAAAAAGGCAGGAATGAAAAAGAAGAGAAAGCAGTAAATGAAAGAGAAAAAGATGAAAAGGGTGAAGATCTAAATTGTAGAGGAATGTCAAATAAGGTGAAGAAAAGGTTGGTGAAAAGAAAAAAACTGAACGAGAACAAGATAGCTTTCAGAAAAGAAGTAAAATTTAAAAAAATAGAGGTCAAGAGTCAAGAAGAGTAAGGCTGAACAACAAAGTGAAGCGAGAACTAGAGAAAGAGGAATAAAAATACCAGGAAAAAGAGATAATAGAAAATGTCAAAAATTAAATAAAATGTGAAAAAGGCAAATAAAGAAAGATAAATAAATAAGAAGAGTAAGATGATGAACAGTTGTTTGTAAATAAATACGTACAAGAAGAGACAAAAAATGGAAGTAGAGAGAGTGATTGAATCATTTCTCTAGAGGAAGGCAGTAAAAAGAAATGGCAAATAAAATGCTCATATATGGCAACAGAGGCATGAAAAAGCGAATTAAAGATAGAATGATGGTGACAGAAAAAAATAAAACATTTATTATTTAAGAACTGAAAAAAAAGTAAAACTCTCAGGAAGGATAAATAAAAATGTAACATTAAAAAAGAAAAAGGAAGACAAAGAAACAAACGGTCAGATAATTTAATTAGAAAAGATGAGCAAGAGAGAAATGAATATAGAAGAAGAAAGTTTATCAAAATAGAAAGGGTCGATGAAAATAGGCTTTTATCCTGAAAATAATAAAAGTCCAAGAAATACGACAGAAAGACAAGAAGAGAATAAAGATAAAAATGGTTGCACCTGTTGTTACAAAGTTATTATTGCGTTGATAGACATGAAAATTCATTCATTCTACTAATCAAAATGACATTTTTAGGGACAAATCTTTTTATATTCATTTTTTTAATAAAAAGTAATGTAATGAAATAAAATTTAATCTTATCCTAAATTAAAATTAAAAATATCTAAGAAAAAAAAGAATGATTCAGCAAATAATTAAAATTATTGTACCAGGCTCACTAACTACAAAGTTACAAACTCACACATCCCATAAAGTAAATTTTCATTTCTTTTTCTAAAAATAAATATTTCTTAATTTTTTTTAAACCATTGAGTTTTTGTTATTCTTGTCATAAGTGAACATTAGTGAGGACTGGAAAAGTACACCGTTAAACGGCGTTATAATAATAATAATATTTTAATTTTATACACTGTCCTTTACTGTAAGGCTTTACACGAACGTACACACACACACACACACACACACAAGATTGATTATATCAAAGATCACCATTACGTGTAATTATTTTTTTTTAACCTGCTTTGTATTTAAATTATGACTGATACAAATAAAATAATTTGCACTACAGTGTAATCATTTTTTAGACCAGGACCAAAATTCAGTTTTTTAGTTTTTCTCGAAATTGAGCTTTCAAAGTCCTAAAAATAAGATGAAAAATATCTTTAAAAGAAATGCATTCATCCATACAAAAAATAAAAAACAAAACAAAAACAAATAATTTACACTACAGTTTTTTTTAAGTTTAATAAAATAGAACAATTAATTTTAGAAATTTGAAGTGAATGATTTAAACACCGGATGGTTGTACACAAATAATCCCAGTTGATAAATTATTTCTTCAAATATTCTTTTTTTTATGAAAAATAAAATTTTATTAAACTAATTTTAAAGACATTGTAGTTAAACTTAACAGCAATGTTTATAGTTTGAGATATTTGTCTTTCTTTAAAAAAGGTAAATGTAAAATTGTAAATGAAAGCTAACATAAGTAACACAAGTTTGATGAGTATTTGCATTATTCATTAACAACAGGCTCATCTCAACCAAGGTAATAAATAATGATATTTTTACAATGGATAACTTTTTCTATTCAAATGTAGATTTATTTGAATAGAAAAAGTTATCCATACAAAATTTAAATAAGAAATGTTATGACAGAAAAACAATTATTGCATCTCTCTCTCTCTCTCTCTATACAGTGTGAGAAATAAGTATGATACCCCATGAAATTGTTAATAATTTTCTTATTACTGCACAAATTCCTCTGTGTGTGGTATCTAGATCTGATGGGGATTAGTAGTGTATACATATTCGATTTTATAACAACTTTCCACCAAAAAAAAATTATTAACAAAAATTCGTTTTTGAGGGTGGAAATAATTATAAGACAGTTTTGAAAATTTGCAAATCTTGTTTACTTGCCAAAGGAAGAATAAGTGCATGTGCAGATTATAAAAAGACTCTTAGAATTTTAAGCCACGTGAGTCCTATTTAAACATTTCATAATTGAATACAGTTACTGAAAAATGCCTAGGAACTCACCACTTAATGAAAATGAAAAAGGGCAAATTTCTGCCTATAAACTGAAAGGAAAATCTATAAGTTTCATTGCAAGAGAACTGTTGAGGTCCTGAACAGTTGTGAGAAATTATCTAAAGGACCCTGAATTGTATGGCACCAGAAAACATCCAGAAAACATGTATGTATATATATATATATATATATATATATATATATATATATATATAGGTGGATAGATAGAGACAATGTACATACAAATCAAATCTATAGTACGAGGTTTGAAGATTGCATTGATGAAACTGATAGTCACCATGCAGTGTTGATATATTCACTGTCAATATCTATAAATGCTTTATCTCTGATTTTGAGCACTTTTCCTTTAGAGGAAATTTTAAATATGATATATATATATATATATATATATATATATATATATATATATATATATATATATATATATATATATGTGTGTGTGTGTGTGTGTGTGTGTGTGTGTGTGTGTAAAATTCTACAGGTAAACTCTGAAAAATTTTTCATATATATATATATATATATATATATATATATATATATATAATTTACAGGAAACAAAATATATGCCTAATTATTACCTAGTCAATGAAACTTTAAGTAAAAGTAATAAGATATGTTCTTTTACACATAACTGTAAAAAATAAAAATTTTTAAAAAATAATTACTTTGGTTGTGTTCCTGCATAAGTAATTAATGATTTTTATCTGTACAACTAATTCTATTGTTGCACATTAGAGAAAATCCTGCCTTTTAAATGATTAAAAGTAAATATAACAAATGAAAGCTAAAATATTCTTATATTGATAAGTTATATGACTTGTTCTTCGTAGTTCATTAATGAGATATTATGGTAATGTATCATGCTACCATAACAAGTGAACATCACCATAATAAGATGAAAACAGGTTTCAACCATTGCATATTTAAGTTGTAATCCTTCATTTAAAAGTTTTATCAACTAGAACAGCCAAATACTAAAACATTATACACCATTTCAGTAAGTTCCTTCACAAGTTTTCATTTCTTTTATTGCTAATTATTATCTTTGTCGCCCTCAAGACCTTCCCAGGTTGTCCATGATGTCCAACACCCATGGCTGATTGAATAGGTTATCGCTTCGATCCAGGCCCATGCTGTGATTTGATTTGTTCATAAGGCAGGCCAAGATCAAATTGCCATCAGGTATCTTCACATTGGGCTGGTCCAGCAGGGTGAAAACGCAAAGAAGGAAAAAAAATGTTATTTTTATTGTATATTTGTACAATAGTTGGTTAACTGTTGTTAAAGTCTAGGAGTTCACATGCAGACAATTATGAACCCAAACTGCTTCTTAAGTCAGATGCAACACTTGGTTAACTTGGTAAAGGTCGTTTTGCTGATTTGGTGAAGTTTGGCACAAGGCTGATGTCAGAGGGTCTTGTCGGCAGATAATCACATGGGGTGTATCACGTCCAGTGGCTGGAATGATCTCTCCCGACGATCTCTACTTTCTCACTTCAAGGCATTCATATTCAATGACATTCACCTAAACTGTCATGAGTGGGGACATGATGTGGCTGGGTATTCAGTATCTTCTCTACCTGTCATCTTCATTGTCTGGATTCTGAGAATTAATTACTTCCTAATTTGAGGAATTCCCCTTTTCCATGGGTGATGGTCACAGGCATTAATCCACCTCATAACTTCTACCTTCTCTTATTACCATCTCCCACTAATACTTCTCAGTGGGTGTGTGTAGCTCCTCCACCTTCCTTGGTGTCTCATCTGTGCCTGCCACCTCAGCCACCCCTCCAATCAATGGTTGTTGACTGCCTCAGGGTGAAGACACAAAGAAAGATTAATTCCAAGTTTGTTATCTACGCTGAAAATTATTTTTCCATGCTAACCCTATTTTTTTCATTGTCCAAAACTGAAACACAGACCAGATGGCTTTCCACAGCTTTGGTGTCCCATTAAGGACATTCTCTAAGAAAATCCTTATCTCCAAATCATGATTTTAAATCCTATTCAGTTCTCTCTTCTTGCCTTCACAGCCTGTATTTTTAACTGTAGGTCATCCATCAAGTGTCAAAATATTTGCCATATGACCTGTTGTAGTTGAATGTTATTTTCTTTGCTAGCTGCCTGGTTCTTGGAATTTTGAGAAATAAAATTTTCAACCTTTTCCACAATGGTCTATTGGTATGTCGTTCAGTCTATTCATTAACCCTTCTTATTATTTGCCCGAGGTCTATTGGCATGTTTGTCGTTCTGTCTATTCAGCCTCCTTATTATTTACCAGTAACAAACAGTGTCATGTTTTCACCAAACCTGATATTATTTTATTACGTTGATTTGATTATGTTTATCAATGATATCAGAGGCAAATGCTGGTAGTATGGCAGTAGAGTTTAAATATGCACCAATAATGCATTTTTTTATTACAAGTAACAGCACTCTGTCAAAATGACATCTGTATGGAGTATAGGTGTGTTATTGAATTTATCCAAGCAGAAACAATTGTATTCACAGACATTCATTGACACTTGCTGAACATTTATGGAGAGCAAACATTGGATATGATCATAGTTAGGCAGTGGGTACTGTGTTTCTTTGAAAAAGTAAATTGGTTCGGCTGGTCCAGATTTTTATGAGAACAGGCTTTTGTTTATTGCTGGGGAAAATGCATAGCCAATGGTGATGATTATGTGAAAAACAATAATGTTTAGTTGCTGAAAATTTTATCTATACAATGGTAATATTGTGTAATATTCATAGAAACAAATAAAAAACATTACTTTCAGAGCATCCTCTTGTACATTTTTATTTTTCATTTAAAAATGATACAAATGATATTTATTACTTATGTAAATAACTGAGAAAAAACATACTAACTGGAGATTCATATGTAGTATAATATAAATAATGTATATGTAGATGTATATATATAACATATAAATAATGTATAGTAGATGTACATGTAGTATCATATACATCTCCAGTCAGTAAGTTTTTATCCAGTTATTTACATACACAAGCACAAAGCAAAATATATAGTTAAATTAAATATTCTTGTTACACAGTTTTGTGAGTGAGATTTTCTAACCTTCACTGAAAGACTATATATATATATATATATATATATATATATATATTAAAGACAAAAGGAAAACTTATCTAAGCTAATGCATTTTTATCCTCTGAAGGACTTTATGTAAGGATTTTATTTTGCAACAAGTATTTATAAACAAAAGTAAAAAATATTGTTAGTTTTCAGAATTTTTAAATTTAAGAGATGCTCATCCTTCACACAAACTGAAAGTCAAGGTAAATTATGGAAAATGCTAAGTGATGTAATTTAATGTCTAATGAACAAAAGTAAAAAATGTGACTAAATGTTATTCTTGTTGAATTTTTTTTATAATGTATTTATTATTTATATTACTTTGGTTTGAGATTAGTTTATATATTATATATTTTAAATAACAGTAGATTTTGAATTTAACTGTTTTCATATAATTTAAAAAGTGTTTAATGGTCATGTATGTTGGCTTGTGAAAAGAGTATTTCTTTTAGGAAAGGAGTTATTTAAAAAAATCTGGAGCACAGACATATTTTGGTAATTTCACTAGTGGCACTCTCCAGAATTTTTCTGTCTAAGCAAGTTACTTTTACTAATAATAAGTGTGACATTCAACATTGTAGTTGAACTTAATTCTATGTATAACTAATTCATTTGATAAATTGTTATGTATATGATCCCTTTTGCATTCATTGATGTTTTTTTATATTTCTACAAGATTCCCCAATATATTGTAAGGAACAATTGCCAAAGTTTATTTTATATATACTTGCTTCAGAATTATTATTATAGATATTTTTGTTCCTGATCATATCCGTAATAGTCTTGGATTTGGTTGTAATTATTTTGATATTGTTAAGATTGGATAAATTGTTTTGGACTGTAGATGTTAAGGAGTTAGTAAGTAGTATTATATATCTGTTTTATATAGTTTATTATTGTTGTTGTAGTTGTTGTTGTTATTATTAATGTCATTATCTTTTTTACAGTTATATATTTTGTATGTCTTTCACTTAGTGTTGTGGATGAAATAATGAGGATATATATGTCCATATATATTATATATTATACTAATAATAAATCCTGGTAGAGTCTCCATTTCCCTTAGGATAGTGTTGCTGTAGTGGTTGAATAAATCTGGAGAGAAGACACATACTTGTCTCACACCCTTTTCTATTTTTGTATAGTGACTCAATTCATTTTCTATCCATATGCAGGCAGTTTGCGCCTAGTAGAAGTTCTGAATTATTCTAACATCTTTTCCAAATAGATCTAGTTTTTCTATCAGTTCAAACAGTTCTTTGTGCTGTACAGTGTTAAATGTTTTTGCTTAATCTATAAGTGCACATCCTTCTGCATTTGTATTGATCTCTCTGATACCATTCTAATCATGGATATCACTTCTTGTTCTAGTGTCCTTGATAGACAAAACTGTACTATTCTTGTCCTATTTCAGGTCTAATTTTGCTTTGTGCCATATTCATCAGAATTCACATCTTTAGTTTGGTTACATGTCTCATTAAACTGATTGTCCCATGGAGCTTGCATTTATTTGAAATGGGTCTCTTAGGTAATGTTATAAAGATGGATTTAGTGATGTCATCCAGTATGTTACCACTGTTGTATATTTCAGTTATTACTATGATATTATTGATGCCAAATCCTCTAAAACTTTAGAACACCACTGTTACAGTCATATGCATTGCCCCTGTTCATCTTCTACAGTACTGATCTTACACCTTTTAGTATTTCAGTCCCTTCTATATTTTCTGTCATGAAAAAGTTCTTTGATGCATTTGTTCCATGATTGATCATTTATCCTTTTTTTATTATCAGTGATTCTTCCTTTGATTTTACTGTTGACTGGCTCACCTTTTGTCCTGTTAGTTTCTTTTATTCTATTGTGAATACTGGCTGTATTTGTGAATACTGGCTGTATTTGTTAATACTTGTTGTATTTGTGTTGCTTATCTTCTCTGTTTCTGCAGATTTTTCATTGATTCATTCCTTTTTAGCCTGCCTACATTTGTTTTTAATTTTTGTGTTTAGTGTTTGGTATGCTTTTCCATTACTTGACATTGTTTGTTGTTGCTTTTTCATCATCTCAAGAATTTCCTGTCATCTATTTGTTCCTTTCTTGTCTTGTTTTCTTTGAGGATGATCTCATTTGCCAATGTCATTAGTGTTTCTCTCGGCATGTACCACTTTGATTTTATAGTCTTATTCAGGTTTTCTTTTTTTGTATATCTCCTTCCAACTTTGGTCCTTCAGGAGTCTGTTGAATTGCAGTTCATGTGTTGCTTTGGTCTTCTTTTGTTTCTGTAATTTTGCTCTGATCTAGTACTCAACTGGAAGATGATTACTTCTGCAGTTGGCATTTGGGTATGTTTTGCAGTGTAGAACTGCATTTCTGCTGCTTGAAATAGAATATTCTAATTATTTCTGGAGACCAATCACATTTCAATAAAGTGTAGAGCCTTTGGTTATGAACAGTCAGAGTTAGTTCCACCATGGGTTACAGCAGATAAGGACACTATATGTTTTCTCTTGTCATTCACTTTTACTCACAGTAGTCCAGTAGGGTACAACATTAACTTGGTATATAACATGGTGCCAGAATAGCATAACCTGCCACACAAGAAAAAAAAAACAAAACAAAAAAAGACTGGTAAAACAGTTCAACCTGGAAACCCCACAAAAGGGAATCTTTTTTTAAATTCCCAATGCCATTAAGAACAGATTTGTATATAAAGTAACTTCAGATGAGTAAAACAGGGCTAAAAACACAAATAAAAGAAAATGAGTTTGAAACCACAACTGAACCTCAACTTTGAAGAAAACCTGGATGTAAATTACAAAGTTTGGGAATAACAATATGATTTTTATTTGCTCATTGTTGGAATAGCAGAAAAAAGATAAGTGAGTACATGTTACCACATTGCTACATGTAGCTGGACCATGGTCCCACCAAATTTGAAAACCCTAATGACAACAACAAAATACAATGTGTGAAAGATAAATTCCAGCAATATAGTTGACTGAAAAAATATATAATGTAGGTCATATATTTATTTTCAGCAGAAACCTATTAACTTCTGATAAATTTGACTTATTTCTGACTGATATAAATTTAAGGCTAAGGACTGCAAATTTAGTATGCTCCAGGACAACTTAGTCAGAGACAGAATTGTATGTGGCCTCTGAAACAAAGATATTCATGAATTACTACTACTTTGTGATTCAGATTTAACGTTAAAAAACAATAGATAAATGCTGAGCGGTTGAAGTCAGTGCAAACCAAGTTAAAATGTAAATGAAGAAATGTCAGTTTCAGCAGAAACAACGAACAGAGGACTGGAAATTAAAAAATAAAAAAACGGTGGTGGGGTATTGAAAAAAAAAACAACATTCCAATGTCAGCTCTAAATGTTACATTTTATGTGGTAAATGCAGAAAAAAAAAACACTCACCAAAACAATGCCAGGCTTACTCAAAAACATGTAGAAAATGTCACAAACCTAACCATTTTGCCAGCTTGTGCCATTGTAAACCACATGGTATATCAGAAATAAACCCCAAAGAAAGTGATGACTCATCATACCACAACCTATTTTTAGATGTCATCATCATTCTAGAAACAAATGCAGTGACATCCAAATAGACACAAGAGATAATAGTAATTGGAACTACAACCATTAATTTCAAGCTGGACACTGCAGCACAAGCCAACATAATACCCAAGAATAAATTGTGTACATTTTACACCAGTATGCTATAGACAACTAAAGTCCAACTGAAGAGTTACAGTCAACACATCATACAACCTGAAGGTCAAATAAAACTGAAATGCTCTGTCAACAGACATTTTAAGTTATTAAGCTGAAAGTTTCACCAATTCTAGGAAAAGATGCATGTGGCACTTGAGGAATGCAGACGGTGGACAATGCAATACTGAAAGTGTTAAATGAGTTATATTAGCAAAATGTAATGATTTTATTTACTATCCAAACAAGGAGATAGACTAAATGTCCCCACTTTTCAAACAACTGCACTCAACATTTTTCTACTTTTAATATCTTCTACATTCATGGTAATAAAAAAAATTCTTTGAAATAAAACTGGTGAATTTAGAGATAAAATAATATGTGTCCTTCATTCAATAATTGCCATACAGTAGACCAAGAAATTTTCATTTGTTCATTGTAAATGCAAACATTAGGGAAAAACAACTTTAACTTTAAAGTACAATTGTATCTAGATGGCTATCAAGTTTTGTTAAACTGTCCTTGAGCTATGGATACATTTAAAATAGTAATCTTTAAATTTTACCACTATTATTATTCAAAGTATATTTACTACATTAATTGTGGTGATGACTAATTACCAATGCTGCTATACAGTGACAGTGTTTAATACACAGCTGAGAGGATTGGTGTATGTTTGAAAATAGGATGACAAGTGTCCTCATCAAATAATGTGAATAGCTTTTACATAAATACAGCATCTTGGGTGTGATGGTTAGCAAGTTTGTCTTGTTAGAACAATTATGACTCAGTAGTGAGTTTGATCCTCATTGGGTGCCCCATACTTTCAACCTTGTGTCACGTCTAAGCCTAGAAAACAGCCATAAATACAGCATTATTGTTGATCGTTAAATTAAATTTGCATATAACTGAAAGAAGTAATACAGTAATAACTGATTTTTTTCTCTGTGCAGATTGAATAAATTTAAATTGATGACTTGGATGATGATTCTTTGTTGATTTAAAATAAAAATTTATCAAAATGTTACAATCTGCATTCTTAATTACTTAACTCTCTCATTAGCCATAGAATTTGTGAAAAATACTTGCCAACTGTTAAAATGTTCAAGTTTAAGAGTCTCAATGAAGGGAATAAGATAATAATATTTTGACCAGAACATCTGTGGTATCAGCTTCATACTACTTCTACTGGTAGAATTATCTGTTACATTTAAAATTATGTTAATCATGTTAAATATGCTAAGAGCCAGTTTTTCTCTAATGAGAAAAACTCAGCAGAAGCAGCAATGTTTACTCTTATTAATATAATCTGAATGTTTAAAGAAAGACGTTAGTGAAGCATTGCTATCTTTTTTGTACTGCCATTATGATGGAGACAAGAGTAGAAATTATTTAATGGCAAAAATTAAAAAGAAAGTTCAGTAAAATTTTATCTAAATCTCAGAGAACAGGAACTGATGATGGCAGTAACAATAAAGAATTTGTACATAATTATCAGAATTTTACTATGTCTTTATTCCACACAAAAAAGATAGAATACAAATGATCTTTAACTTTATAACCATACATACAACAGTCATGTAGACATGAGGAAAGGTACTTTTATGGCAGTATCTCCAGATGATTCAGTAAAGGCAAATTCAGTATGCAGGAAACTCTTGTGGATGTGACTGTCTCACTACTTAGTATTTTACCAAACATATCACCTACATATGAAAACAACTAAACCAAACAAGATTATCAAACCCAACCTCACAAAAATAAAAGTAGACTCCAGGTTCACAATCTCCTACACCAATGTGAGGGGCCTACATTCCAACATTCCAGAGGTGGAACACCTTCTACTGGATTCCAAGCCTGACCACCTATTCCTGTCCCAAACTGGCATTGATGACTCTATCCCACTGCAGGAGCTTGCAATCCAAGGCTATTCACTCCTAATAACTAAGCAGGACCATCAAAAGTGTCACAGCCATTGATTTAATGCCTATAGTAAGGATGGATTTCCCCCTAGCAGATACCCCCAAAAAGGACCCTGATCTCCCATATATATGCTTTTGCATGGCACTTACCAACATTACCACCTTCATGTTCACCCTGTATCATCCTCAAGATGATTGAACTTTAATGTTTTACCAAATATCTGAGACAATTGATGATATCCTCACCAAATTTCTCTCAGTTAACTTTTGTATTTGTAGTAACTTCAATATTCACCACAAGTCCACTCAAACAAAACTGCTGAAGAAGGCAAGTACTGTAGAGACTTCTCTGTCATCTACAATCTAATGCAGATCATTGAAAAACCCATCTGCATTCCTGATTCGTGACAGAACATCAAGTGAACCTCCTTGACCTCTTACTCTTATTCTGTCTTGAAAAATGCCTCACAGAAATTTTACCCCCACTGGGCACTTCAAATCACACCCTAGTCAGTGTCAAAGTTGATGCCAAACCAAAGGCATTCCTTGATAGACTGTTCCATTGAATGATCTTTTGGTACATGAATGCAGATTGGGACAGCTTTAGATCTTACATGGCGGAAGCTCCTCTTTCAGCCTTCTTCAAACACCCTGCCCCCAAAACTGCTGCCCATATATCAGAATAGATCTTCACTGGAATGGAGAGAAAAAATTCCAGCAGAAGCCAAACACCTAGCCCTGGTTCACCCTTGAATGTGCTGCAGCCATAGCTAATCCTAACAACTATTACAATACCTATCACAATGAATGGTGTAGTAGGATACTTGCTGTATTCAGAGCTGCCTGCAACCCACTGTAAGAGAGTTCTAGAAAATGCAAAGTGTAGCTATGGATCAAGATCCAGGCCAAGTTTGAAAGCAAACAAACTGGATCCCAAGCATTCTAGAAGATCTCTAACCAAATTCTGAATAGAGGCAAAGTATCAGTGCCTAATATTATAAATGACACTAAGGTCATCTCATCCTCATTGGACAAGGTAAAATTCTTTGTTTTGACCTTTGCCTCTATAACTCAACAATAGATGACAAAGGCTATCCTCTTTCTGACTTCCTGCATCTCACTGAGCACAATCTCACTAACATTTTCATTACAGCCCAAGAAGTCTCTAGACTTATGGAAAGTTTTGACCCTAAGAAGGCCACTGGTCCAGACAAAATCACTGTGGTTGATCTTAAGAATATTAACCTAGAGTAATTTCCAATGCTAACAAAACTATTTAACTGCTGCTTAAAGGAAAAATCCTTCCCAAGTGTGGAAAATGTCAAGTGTATGCCCAATTTTCTAGAATGCAGGTGAATGCTCACCCACCTCACAGTATAGACCCATCAGTCTCTTCAGTGTCATTAGCAAACCCTTTGAAGAAGTTTGTTAATCATCTCAATAGGTACAACCACCTGGGTGACGACAATATGGATTTCAATCTGCCCAGTTTACTATTGATATCCAATCTATGATTATTCACAGAATTATTGAGGCACTAGACAACAAATACATCTCAAAGACAGTGACATAAGATATTTCAAAGATCTTTGACAAGGTGCAGCATGAGGGGTTACTGCACAAGCTCTCTAGCTATGGAGTCACTGGAAGGGTCTTCTCAGTTATAAAGTACGTCCTAATGAGTAGGTCTCTGGAGGTAATTATTAATGGCCAGTCCTCTGAGTCCCAGGTGATCAGCATGGGCATCCTCTAAAGTTTGCTTTTCAGTCCAACCCTCTTCCTCCTCTAGATAAATGATCTGCCTAAGAGTATACTCTAATCACTTGTGATTATCTATGCTGATGATACAATGGTATATGGGTGCACCTCCAAAACCCTCGATGACCAGTTTGGCAGCTAATCTCTAATCTGACATTAGCATGAGCAGCTCAGAGGGAGAAAAACTGGCTGCTCTCATTCAATAAATCAAAAACCAAACTAGTGACATTCTATGGTCACCAAGTGGACCCTGAATTTGCATTTATCATGATGGATGGGTGCTCTCTCAGGGAGGCTACATGCCTTGAGTGGCTATTGGGATGTAAGCTCAGTTTAAACCTCAAGTGGAACTGCAAAGAGAAATTAGGGAGAAAATCTTTGTTTCAATCACTTTTCTTTGCCTCCCCAGTCAACATATCCCAAACACAAACTCTTTTCTTTTTTCCAGGATGGGTACATTTACATAGATTTAAATCTTAAATTTAAAGCTTTTGCATCAGATTATACATGATGCAACTTTATATCAGTCTTACTTTGTTTAGTATGTTAAAAAACTAAATGAGGTAAAACGGAATGAGGAAATATGGTGTTAGATCAGTCTTTCAAGTAGGGAGGGCCTAGCTTCGAAAATTAGCATTAAATTTTTTTTTTTTTTTTTTTTTCATGTATATTTTTAGGTTCAAACATTAATCTCTGACCCAATGAGGACTATATACTTATTTCAGTCTGTCTTACACTTGGGAGCCATAATAATAGGTAAAGTGTTCCCAAAAAAACAACACAAACAAGAGATAGCGAATATAGTACAAACCAATATGGCATACAGCCAGAGAAAAAACAATGCCATCTTCCTTGCATAGTGCCAATCTGACATAGCACCAGCCATCAACCACTATGTCTTTTTAAATGTAGCCAGGTCCTTCATGTTCAAGATCATGAACAAGCTAGAAACATCTAGTCGAGATGTGTCATCAATGGCCATGAGAAAGAAACATTCTAAACAGTCTGACATCATAAGGATGGTTGAATTTGTTCTGCAAATCCAGGACATCACTTATGACTTAGCAGCTCAAGAGAGCAGATAATTAGTATGAATAGAAAAAACTGATACAGACATGAAATTGCTTCCAAGGCTATATCAAGGCATATCAGTTTTACTGAATAACCTTTTTCTGTTTTTCTAACTTGAAAAGTCTACAGATTTTTGAAAATATACTGACTTTTTTCTATTGAATATCTTTATTTTTTTTATAATTTGTATGTACTCACTGAGAATATCTTGTATTAATAAACACACACACACACACACATATATATATATATATATATATTCATGAATTATTCACACAAAAACAAATGCAAAGGTTAATGATTTAATTGGCGAGAAATCCATTGTCGCAAACAATTCAAATAATATACAAAAACCTCCGAATCCGTTATGAATGAAATGATCCTTGTTTCTATAAATTTCTGCCGTATTAGTTCTTATTTTTACTACAAGCTTTCGTCTGTTCCTACAGACATCTTCAGGTATAGAATAGATGTTGTTCTTGTTTTTTCTCTTAGTAATAAGAGGACAACGAAAATATATGACTTTTGGATAATAAGTGCGACATTACTGTAATTATTGAACAATATAGTTCATGCCACTTTGACAGAAAATTTACCAGTAAAAAATTCGTTCATCACCATATTTGTATATGAACGCACAACTTTTAAAAATTTAAAATCAAACTCAGCGTTGCTACTGCACGCTCCAAAAACAATAACTCATTTCCAATAGCATTTTCGGATACAACAATACATATATTTTTCGTGAATAATTCATGAATTTGTAAATTGATTGCACGTTTATCGTAATATATATATATATATATATATATATATATATATATATATATATATATATATATATATATATCTGCATCTATAAATGGCATTCTGTTAATGTGTCTGTGTGTCTGTGTGTTTGTAACCTTGTTACATCATCCTGAGCAAACCGTTTGTCCGATTGGCATAAAAATTCACACACAGATCGGAAATTTACGGCATTACTTGACGTTTTCGTATTTTTCGATTGTTGCTCTAATTTTGGAAAAAATCGATAAAACTGATACGGGTCGAATATTGATTCGAAAAAAAATTCTTCAGTTTTTCAGTGATAGTTTTCACAAATTACAAGTGATATCCACCAAACTCACGTTGAGCAATGTCCTTACTTATAGTTTTGAGGTGCTGTTCTTTGTTTTTAAAAATTGATATCAGTTATCGGAAAAAATCAATAAAATCAATCACTTTGTAACATCCGATTCAAATCCAATGAAGCTGATTTTTGGCTCTGTTTTTCGCAAATGGTGAAGAATTTCCACCAAAATTACGTTAAGCATTGTTTTTATCAACAGTTATGAGGCGTTGACATTCATTTTCAATATCGATATTAATTACTGGAAAAAGTCGATACAATCGATCACTTTGGGACATCCAATTCAAGTCCAGTGTAGCTGATTTTTGGCTATATTTTTCGCAAATGAGCATAGTATTTACCGACAGTATTGAGGTGCTGACTTTCGTTTTCAATATCGATTTCAATTATCGAATAAAAATCGATAAAATCGTACCTCTTTTGACTTCCCATTGAAATCGAGTTTATCTGAATTTGGCGATGTTTTTCGCAACTTGCTTGGGATTTTGATTAACTTTATCGGCTTTAGTCGAGACAATTAAAAACTTCTACCCTGTGAGCTCTTTTGTGACCAACTAATACCTGAGAAAAGTCAATATCATCATGTCTTCATCGGAATTTGCGAATACACCAATCAAACGTATGTTCAACTGAAACGTCTACACTACAGACTCTACAGCTGATTGTTATTCACACACACGTGACCATGCTTCACATAGTATCTCATTGGCTGAATGCAGTACGCGGTCACTGATTGGTGTTCAAAACTCTAGGACGCTCGCTGATGGGCACAACCGATTGGCCAGTAATACTTCGCATTTGAACCTGAACTCACTTCTGCTCCTGTTACGCCGCCATCCAGTTGATACGATAGGCTCCTTCAACTGATCATTTCTCCTACCGCAAGTTGTTTTTTACGTTTTTGTTTTCCGTTTGTCTGTTTAACTATATTTTTTCCAACTACCATAAACAATTTATTCAGCTGTTTTACTTAAATACGTGCCTTCCCGATTCTGGCTCACGCTTTGCGATACTAAGTTAGACTTTCTACTGCTGCAAATAAGCAACCCTAATCAATCACTACAAGCATCACTTTTCCCAATGCTGCCAAAACGGAGAGTACGTCTTAGCTTTCGGTCTGCAAAAGCGTCCGCTATGAGGGCAAGACTACAATGTGACTATCACAAGTCGCTCAACGCAGCGCCCTCACGCAGGCCTCGCAGTCACAAGAGGAGCATGCCAACTGCTTGACTGGGAAAGCTTCGTTGCAATCAAGGCTCAAGAATGCACAACGGTCGAGAATGAACGCACAGGCTGCAGCAACCGCCTCTGCATCTCGGGCTTCCGAGACTCATCATCAAAGGCTTCTTCGTAACATAAGAAACGCTGCTGCCACTGCGAAATCAAGGGCAATAGAGACACTTGACCGCAGGCGCGCCCCTCAATCCAGGGACGCTGCTGCAACAGCGAGCGCTAGGGCTGCTGAGACACGGCTACATAGATCTGTTCGAAATGCTAGGAATGCTGCCACCACTGCCAGGTCAAGGGAGTCCGACAACCCGAAATGCCGGCAATGCCAGAAACTCCGAGGGCCCACAGACAAGGGCTAACAGACTTTCAAAGGCTGCTACAAACGTGGCCACTGTGCGCTTATCTCAAACTCTCCAAGCTCACCGCATACGCCTCAATTGCGACATTCAGTTCCTTGCAGCCGCCCGTGGTATTATAGATAGGTATTATCTCAGTAGCTCTTTTTGATCTTTCTTGGCTTTCAATTACGACCCAGGCATTAACTTAACTACACATGATGACATCAATGTAGGGTCCATGACCTGCGTCTGCCAATTCTGCAACGCCTGCAAATGGGCCACGGAGCCTGCCGGTCTGTGCTGCTCCTCCAGCAAAGTTTGACTGCCACCTCTGCATGAACCACCTACCCTGTTAAGGGGACTAATAGCTGACTCCAACCACTTCCTTAAAACAATTAGGCAATACAACAACTCCTTTCAAATGACCTCATTTGGGGTTCAGGTGGTTGGAGAAGAGGGTTGAATGCCCACTTTGAAAAAATACCCGGATTGGTATTTTGCCGCCATCGGAAAGAGTTCCTCGCAGGGACGTCATACTACTACTTCAGGCCATGCTTCACGAGGTTAACAGCTACATTTGCAGTTTCAAATATGCTTTGGAAAATACTCCCTTTCCTTCCTTCAGTATTGTAACTGATGCCGACAAACGGCCTCAGGATGAACACGAACGCCGCTACAATGCTCCTGTGTGCAACGAAGTGGCCGCTATTATACATGGGAAGCAAGACCACACTCGCGATATTGTCCTCAAATCAAGAGGTGGCGCTCTTTGCAGCATTTCAGAGACCCATCGATCATATGACGCATTGCAGTACCCTTTACTTTTCCCTTTTGGTGACGATGGCTATCACTTCGGCATTCCGCTTCATACTCCGGGTGGCCAACCTACAACGTCTTCCAAAGCCTTATAGTGCAAGGCCTTCTACACATACCGTTTCATGGTTAGGGATGGATATTTCAACCTGTCTCATAGATGCAAGGAGCTTTTTCACCAGTTTTGCGGTTGACATGGCCGCTAACATGGAATCGGAGAGGCTTTGTTTTATACGGAATCATCAGAAAGAGCTGCGCTCAGACTCCTACGTACACTTACGCGACAGCCTTCGAAATGAAGTCAATCCCCGCGACCTAGGAAAGCTGTGCATTCTGCCCTCTACCTACACTGTGTACATGCATGAACACATGCAGGATGCTATGACATACGTTAGGCAATATAGGGGGTGCAGATTTATTTATAACGTTTACCTGCAACCCCAAATGGGTTGAGATAACTCGTGAACTCCTACCCGGACAGAATTACACTCACTGACATGACATTACCGCCCGCGTATTCCGCTTAAAACTGGGAAAACTTATGGACTTAATAGTGAAGGGACCGAGACCTACAGTGAAAACGCAACCACTATTTTACATTGCCAGAATTAAAAATCTTGACCGATTATGAACATGTGGCAGTCTTGCAACCGGTTGCCATTGATCTCATTGATTTTGCTACCAGTGAGATTCCCGGCCTATCAGTGACCTCAACAACTGCGGATACGTGCGTAAGTTCAATAATTCAAACCCCAAAGCAATTTAACTGCATAAAACCCCAAGCAACGCCGGGCTTTACTGCGAGTATATATATATATATATATATATATATATATAGCTTTTTATATCAGGTGTATGAAATTTTAAATATGCTAAACTAACTGCTAGAAGGTAGAGCATATTAGTATTATGTACCACTGTTCACAATTCCCAGTGGAATAATGTAAATTAATATACATAATTCTTTTTGTTTTTGCATTTTTTAGTCATTGCTACTGCTACTACTTATTGGTTAGAAGAAAGTATGGGTTGTTGTTTTCAGTAAACCAATCAATATTAAGGAAAAAAGAGAAACACGAAAGCATATTGTAATAGCAATCATAGGAAACAATGAAAATAATTTATGCTTTTGGTGTTAACACAATCTGCTAGTACTGAATTTGGGCTTGCTGTTCACTTGTTATATAACTATTAACAAAGAACAGAAAAGAAGTTTTGTTCTGTTAGCAATCTATAATACTGCTGTAAAGATTATTCTGCTTTACATTAACAAAATTTGTAGAGATGAAATAAGGTTAAAATAGTGCATATAAATTGTAACATTTTTGTAATTCAATGTATTCCATGTACTTTGGCCAAATTTAGCTTGATCCTTCTTATGTCTAATAATATTGATTATAAATTAGATTTAAACCTCTAAATATAATCAAACTGTTAATTTTATACTATCGTCTTGTGATTTTTCTTTTATAGACATAAATATGATATATAGAGACATTATTATTTTGTTCATATTCAGCATACCCTGAAAATAATTCATTTTACAATAAAAAGCTAAAAGAAAGAAGTGTATCATCAGTACTTTTTGACCTAGGAGCACAGGATTCGTTAGATTTTGAAAGAGCATGTATTTTGTTTAATCATTTCACCCTAAGGAAGCTAATAAAGCTACTAAGACACAAGGAGTTACTGAGTTTTTTTAATTTTTTTAATTGGTATCACCTCAAGCAAGGCAGTAAAGCCCCTAGCAAGGGGTTACAGGGTGTGGAGGAATTAAGAACAGAAACATTAGTAATGAATAGAAAGAGAAAAGAACAATCAGTAGATAGCAATTGATATTGCATATTAGTTGGCTGGAAAGTATAGGGCCAGGAGGGAGTTACACAGACAAGAGATGCAAGAAAAGAAGCTGTCAGCAGAGAAGTTACAGATACATCTAGCTAGCTCAATTCTCAAGTGATGAGATCTCACCATCAGTCTAGTATTGTGCTTAAATTCATAGTCTATGTAACACAGCAAAGAGCTCATCCAAACAATTACCCTGAAAGTATTTATAAAAAAGTCATAGAGAGGCAACCTTACAACAATGGGCAAGTGACTGAAGCTGAGCTGCCAGATCAGGACCAATAATATTGTTGATTCTTCCAGGTAAAGTTCCAGGTAAACATCAGGAGCACCAGACCATATATGGTAGCAATATTCTAAGCATGGTAGACTTATAGATATGCAAGATAGATTCTGGAGAGTAAAATTGTCTTGCTTAACACTGCTCTTAGCAGCTGACCTATCAATGGATTCAATATAGTCTTTCCACTTCATGTCAGCTGAGAATGTGTGCCTGGAAAGTTGAAATGAGTCACTTTCCTGGAGGATAGCATCAGCCATGATGATGGAAGGCAGAGAGGGGTCTCTCAGATGATTAATGGAGAGAAGTTTAGTTTTAGAGGCAATAAAATTGACAAACTATATTTTATTCAGTTAATAATGGTCTTGAAGTTGTTTTTGGATACCAGCTGCCATTTTGGACTGATCAGCCTTACTATCAAGTCAGGAGTAAATGATAGTGTTGTTAGCCTAGATGACAAAAATAAACACTATTAAGGAGAGAGAAGAATAAAAGAAAAAGAATTAAAAAAAGCAGAAGATAATGATTGACATTGCATTTAAATTTTTGATGATCAAAACTGATTGAGAAGCAAGAAACCTGAAGAGAGTTCCACAATTGAGAAGTCTGATAGGACAAAAAACTATTAGTATTTATTACATTTGTTATGCCTCTGACATTTAGATGTGCAAGGTAACTCAAAAACAAAACTAAGCAAATAAGTTCATTGAGTAAATGACTAAAACATATTAAAGTTAGAATTCTAGCTTTTCAAATAGGCAACATCTGTGTTGTGATTGAACAAATCAGAATTGAGTTTCTTATTTGTTATTGTTTTGTAAGATAGAAACAAAAACAACGAAAAAATAAGTTTTATTCAATAAATACAGTTTTTTAATCCAAAAAGTAGGATGAATTTCAAAACTAATTTTTTTATGATTTACAATGTGGCATAAATACTAGGAATTACTACACCAAGTTTCCTGGATTGTAAAATGTTATCCCAAACGTTTTACATTAATAAATGTTTTTGAAATATAATACATAGTCACTGAAAGATTATTATATATATATATATATATATATATATATATATATATACTGTGATATCATAATATACATGAAAAAATGACAGGATTATTTATACACCAACAGCACTTTTACCAAGGATCAGAATATCAGAAAATGTGCACTGTCTTAGATCAAAATATCACTACTGAATCTCTTCCTAGGATCAATGTAATATCTGTGCCTTCTGCCTGATTCACTCAGGGGAACCACTTTTATACCAAATGTGCCTTCTTGTGACCTAATTGGTAAGGCACATTTGACTTAAAAGTGGTCTACCTGATTGAAAAAGGGAAATGTTTAATTTCTGTCATGAGGCACATTTTCTTTAGTAGGACTTCTTGATCTGTAGGCTACTAGGCATTAATTTCACTGTCTAGAAAACAGAACAGACGTATGAAAAGAACATTTATAGATTAAAAAATCTGTGAACTATATATAAGTATAATATTGATTTTACAAGTGTTTTAGGGAAATATTTACTGGAAATATATAATCACTTATTTCTTATTACTATAAACGTTTTGATATCCCTGTTTTTATTTATTTTATTAAACAGTGAATTTAATAACAGCTGGCTTAGATTGAGAATTTCTACTAAAGAAAAATTGTGCCTTCTGACAAGAATCAAACCTGTATCCCTTTTTTCCATCAGAAAAAAAAGGTTTTTAGCCAAAGCGAGCTGCTACCAGTTTTGCCACAGAGACCAGCTTGACAGAGCAAGGTTTGAGTTACCTGTTTAAGGAAAATATATCTCTTAAATAGGTTATTCAAATTTTGCTCTGTCAGGCTAGTCTCTATGGCCAAACTGGTAGTGGTATGCTTTGGATAAAAAAAAGAATTTTCCATAATGAAAAAAGGAATAATTTTTTGATACCTGTCAGAGGCACAATTTTTCTGTTATTAGACTTTTCAATCTTGGCTGGTTCTTATTAATTTCACTGTTTAAGAAAATACAGTAACTCAAACACATGTACCCTCTAAAAAAGAAAAAAATATTTATAGTAATAAGAAATAATGTTGGATAAAAAATCCTTTCAGTAATCACTTATATATATTTGAACAGTAACACTTGTCTAACTGGCATGTGTCACTAAACAAATAGGTTATTAAATGTGTATTATCTAAATTTAAGCATAAAAATGAGAAGGTGTGGATAGTTGTGTTGTGTCATTATATTCTTGGTATTTATTTTATCAAAAACATAGGACATAAAACAACTGGAGCAAGGCTATAAGGTATAATCAAATATTTTTATTTGATTTACTTTTAGAGCGAGTCCTTTTGATATTGAATGTCACAAAATGTTCATTTATAAGGCAGATATTGGTATTAGTTTAGAGAAAGTCCATTTTGGCTCAATATTCAAGAGTTTGGAAGTCAGCAGTTGATAGTAGTCATCTTAGAAATAGGTCAGTGCCAATCTACTATGTTTTTCTTAGCCCTAAACAGGACAGAAATATAATTAACAGATGAGCTCTTAACTACTTCATGCATGGCTGGTTTCTCCGCAGTAGAGTCTTTTGTTCTGTCCTCTCTTGCCATGCTCCCTCTTCTAGCTTAGAGGTATGAGCTTACATTCTTTTGACCAGGCTCCAAGACTTTGGCACGGACCTTGGTTTTGGCTAACATCAAAAATCTTTTTGTGTTCATTTTTTTGGTTAGCTTAAATTATCTTATTTTCTAGTGTTCCTTTTGTTTTCATTTTGTTTTTATAATGGAAGTTATGTGTGGAGCTTCCCTGATTTTTGTTAGTTTTCAGTCACAAATTAGTAGGCTCTATTTGAACAAACTTCCAGCATTTTTTGGCTGGGTTCAGTCTTTTCTTCTTTTTATTCGAGGGTTGCCTTCTTGTTAGGTGAGAGAGAAGTATACAGAGAGAAGTTTAAAAGAGAGAGAGAAAGAAAGAGATAAGGATTTTAAATAAAGCACAAGTATCATTTTAATTTCAATTCTTTTTATTTTTGCTTATATATTTTGTTTTTACATTTTATTTTTATTGGGACTCACTACAAAGGTACGGAAACTAAAAACAATACAAGTGTAATGGATGAACCAGATGTAGCTGAATATTGTGCTTGTAGGTATCACAGTTCAACACTATTCTGAGCCAGTCTTACTGTGACTTAGTTTTGAATTGATTGATTTCTTTCTTGTGGCTTTTTTCTCTGGTGTTTACAAGCACATTTGTTGATTTTTGCAATGTTTAGAAGAAAGTGTGCAAGAAGCTTTTAAGAAAAGGCATTTTAGGTAAAGTATACCTGGACAAGTGGTGTTCACATTTCAAATGGAATAAAATGTTAATTTAAGATCAACTATGTAATCATTGAATACCATCATCAGATCATTCAGCTAAGATATTTCAGATTATTGTTTTGTCTTAGAGCTCATGAGAGCAAAATACTTCTCCCAGTCTTTTGAACAGGAGGAGAGGTTTATCCCTTGTTTCATGTTTACAATTGAGTTTCCAGTTCCTTCTAAAGTTTGCTTATTCTCTTTCACTCCAAACAGCCCCTTGCTTAGGTGAATTAATTTTTAAAAAACATGAACAAATTTGAAAATGAAAGATGTCATGTTTGTTCACAGAGAATAAAAAAACAATAAACTAAAAAAGTTGCTTTGAATGTGTGTTATAGTTTGAGGGAACAATGGAATCACAATAAATTACAATTTCTTTTCAAATTTGTGAATATTATTTAATTCTGCTTATCTTTGGGTATTCTCTTGTACACCTCAAATCATATTCATTAATATCTCATACAAAATAACATAACTAGGAATGGGTTGATAACAAATAAATAATTAATTAGCAGCAACACAGAAACAAAAGATAACACTTTGTGAGGCATGAACTTTTATCAAATCTAGAGATACAAGGCAGAAAATGCCATGAAAAGCCATTTGAATGCATTGTGTTAATTTTAGATTTACTGTCATCAAGTGTGATAAGCAAGTGACACTGAGAGATTTGATAGGAAAAATCTTGATAAACTTCTTGTTCACAGAGCATTAGTACAAATAAAATATGTTTCTTTTGTTGTATGTTTATGAGTTCTGTATATTCTGAGAATATTTTAATACATTTTTGAAAAAATGTAAAAAGAACTGGGCAAGAGAATAAATATCACATTCATAAAACATCATTATAAAAACAAATAAACAAAATGGAAGAAATTGAAGAACAAATATGTCATTAATTGTTGATGAATGATTATGTAGACAAAGTAAATGGATGAATTGCAACACAGAGCTATAAGAAAATTTTAACTGATACACTGAGAAAGACAAGCAAATGAATAGATGAACTGAGATTGATAAATCTATAGTTGCAGAACACAATTGAATATCTTATTAGTTTAGCAAGATTTTATATTTGAATCTTGCATGTTGCATTTAAGGACACTGAAAATCTTACTTAAACTGATGATTCACTATAACAATAGCCAAACTTTATCAAGAATTCTAAAATGCCATGTTAGATGTGGTAGCAGCCAAATAAATGTACATGTATGATCACGTGTCACTGTAGGTTATTCAAATATCAAAAATAGGTGATATAGATCATTTAAAATTTATAAAGTTAGATTTATTTGTAAGTTTGTGAGTTATTTCATGAGAAAAGAGGGGCTTTAAATCAGGATATATCTCATACATTATTTTGGGGATATTTAGGTTAAGAAGGTAAAATATTCCTACTTGATTGAAAGTTCTAGAATAATTTTTTTCTGAATTTTGGAGATAAAGCATTGTCATTATTATACACAGATTTGTTGAATATGTGTCCTCATCTTGGTTGTTACCACCATAATATTTCATCTTATTATATTTTCCAGACTTCTCAGATGCCTATTGTATCTGGTAACCTTCCAAGAATTTCAAACAACACTATTTATACAATCTACAGGGATAGACAGTGTTGCTTCCAACTTTTGTGGAAAATGACTTCAAAACACTTTCCCCTCCCCAATTTATTGGCAAAAGCACACAAATGCATTTCTTCCTAGTCAATAAAATAGGCCAGTTCTCAGTTTCATTTGACTCAGTCTTGATCTGTCATGAAGTCAAAACACTACATTTGCTTATTCAAATTTGGTTTTGTGTGTCAACCCCAATAATTAGTTTCTGAACTTTTTGTCATATTTCTATTGCTTTGCCTTGTATATATTCTGTGCTTGCTTTATATCTTTTTTTTTGCCCTATTCTTTTCTTTTCCTTGTTGTTGTTTATCGCAAACTGTCAATTCTGTTTGTTAGGCAGTTCTTCCATTTATTTACATTTAACCATAGCCACTCTCTATACAGATAGTTTTAATTGTGTTGCCCATGCTAAAGAATATTGTGTTATCAGTTAATTGTAGTTAGTTAATTCAGATTTATGATGTCACTTCTCTCTTTCACTCAACCAGAATATATAACTGTCTTATTCTACACAAAGCAAAGATTGAACTCATGGGAACAAGATAATTTGATTCACTTAATTCACTAAGTCACATATCTCATATGACAATTCAAAGGCAGAAACTGTCTTAAACCTAATGTTATTTGTCTACCACTTCAACAGACCTTTATGACTTTTATACTAACTGTAACTGAATTTTTATTGCTCTAAGTCTTTAGTGTTCTTTATTTCTTAATTAAAGGTTCCCATATGGATTTCATTTAGAGACAAATATTATTTACCTTGGATCATAAATAACATAAGAAGAAGAAGAAACAGAATGAAAAATTGTAAACAGTTTAAGAAGTTTGGTTTGTGAATGCAGACAGAAAAAAGATGTAAAATATTAAAAAACACTGGCTAAAGATATGAAAACAACTAAACTACAATCTTTAATGAAATATAATAAGAAAATTGTATGTTGAGTAAAAAAAGTACATGAAAAATGATTTCTCAACAGTAATGAATGCAGAGCTGCATTAAATGGACCTAATGGCTGAGCTAGATTTTAGATCTTTCACAAAAATTGGTGACCAATATGAGTTAGAATACAAAAGACAAGGAGGTGGAATTATGTTATGGGTTAGTATTATAGGCAGGAAAATTATAGGTCCCCTTAAACTTGATGAGGATTCATGGTAAATGTAGAGAATTGTTGTAAGTTCTTGGATAAGATATTTTTGAAGTGTTAAAGGTCACAATCAATAAGCCATAAGCTAAACTCTTTAGCTTATATGCATTCAAAACAATACTACTTTACATTCTGCAAAGCTGACTTTTCTAACAGGCCAAAAAAGTTTCCAAAGCACCAAATTAATGGAATGGCTCTTACACTCTCCAAATAGAAAACTTGTGGTCCATCCTTAAAAGATATGTACATGAAAGTTAAAAGCAATAGCTAAGAAAAAATCTCTGGGAAGCAATAAAAACTGCCACAGGTAATGCTAAATTTCAAACTGGAGAAAAGTTGACAAAATCAATGACTGAAGTTTATAGAATGTCAAGGAGCCCATATTACTAAAATAAATAAATAATAATTTATTCTTGGATAATGAAGTATATGTTTCTTTGGTCTATATATTTTACCAATCATCAGCCTGTAACAAGTGAAATCATAATTAACTGGAACATCCTCTAGAGTCCAATAAGTAATGTCATTAGCCTAGTTGAGGTATTGTGTTTGGTGTTAGTGTTATAGACAAGCGTATGGTTGCAAGAAAGAAATACGACAACAGCAGAAATAAATTTACGTGATTAATTTCAATAGGAATGTGTGGTTTTAGGACAGCTACTTTGTGGTATAGTTCATAAGCCGGCTTCTGATCTGGGTTGATCTCTCATAGTAGTTCTCACTGGTTGGTGTGGCGCTACTTCTGCTGACTGCTGCTGACTGCCCATGACAGATCTCTTCCCTGGCCTCCTGTTGACTGATAGTACTTCACCGTGTGACCCCATTTATGGCGTTTTTTATGGCTTAACAGGCTCAAAAAATGATGCAAATATAATTAGGAGGAAAGCATTTTTATCGGTCGAAAAATAGTAACACTTTAAATATTATTTTATTTTTCGACCGGAACTTGTGCGTAAACGACAATAATGGTAATTTTGTGACGGGGCCTTGTCCCGCTCACATCCGGCTCTCGCTCTTGAGTATGTTAGTTTATTTGCCTGCAAATCAGTCGAGATATGTCTTATTTTATTTTACAACATTAGCAAGGATATCTTGATGGGTCATCTGCACCCATATGTTATGTAAGCTAAAGTGCATGAAATGCCCTGCTGGATATGCATCTGTTACTTGCATTGAATGCAGATATGATTTGGATTAGTGTTACTTGCCTGTTATCATAGATAGTTCTAGCATGAAATCTAGCATGGTCATTAAGGACTCATTGTTAATTAGAGCACTATCAACAGGGGGTGTTAATGCCAACTGTCAGATATTTCTGGTACACATGTGATATCATAGATCAAGAGATGTCAAATGCTAATTAAAAAAAATCAGAAATGGAATATCCTATAATACCTATTTGAACACCGATAATTTACATTGCCTTGCTATGAGCAGCATAACCAGTGTTTATACTGCCTGATCAAATGTCAGAGCACAACTGATATAAGTCTGGGCTTTTCTATCATGGTATGGTTGTTCTACCTGCTATTACCATTATATACTATTATCACATGTCAGTGTGTATAAATTGAAAAATCCCAGATGCATTGCCTTGAGATTAGCCAGAGAAAAGAGAACTGAAAAAATAAATTTTATCCTATTGAAATATTATTTATGCAAATATTTATTACATTTATTGAAATTGTAAAATCTATAAAGAATTTACCATTTGTGTTTATGTCTAAATACAATACTTTTTATCAAATGCTCAATATTATTTTCATTCATCCTAATGTAATTATTTTAAATACATACCATAAAATGGTAGAAATTTAAATCAACCTTTTCTCCAGTCTATTATATACTTTCTTCTGTTATTTTATATTTTGCATATTTTAGCTATTATCTTGTATGATGAGTGTTGAAAAGTTCTTAATCTAAGCAAGAACCCAAGAATAAAAAACATGTTCATATTTAGTCATTTGGTCAGATTTTAGGAGATAGGCTGTTCTGATAGCTTTTCAGCACCCCTTATGCGTATACTTACTGTGTGAGAAATACAGCATATATACACATTCAATTATGTACAAGCATTTTCAAATTTCCAAGTGATATTTATAGAGAGGAGGATAAAATACCAACTTACTTTGTTCTCTGTCATACACAAACACCAGAGAAGGAAAGCTCCACACAGAGAGGAAAATGATAAAGAAGGTTTCTTTTGATTGTCTTGGAGACAATCTGACACAGTCCTGATGTTCCTCACCCAACTCCCCACAATAACTGTATAAGTTGACCGTGCTACATAGAAGCAAAAGCATGTCTGAATTATCATTTGGGCCCAAGTAACAATGTTACTTCCACCCAACCATTCCCCCAATACAGCAAATATGGAGATTATATTCATACAGAGAATATCTTTTGTTTTTGTGTGCTTGACTTTTGAGAATTAAGAATAAAATAAAAATATCAAAGGAGAAGGATATTTCTTTTAACTATATCTGAGAGTGCTCAGAAACATTTATTATTTATTTTAAGCAAGAAACACAAGATAAATGAATTTCTTTAATAGTGAAATTTTGTTAACTATTTGAAACACACATATGCACACACTTAAATTGTTACTGGTTATACATAAGCACAGAATTAAAAATTATTCTTCTGGCTTATGATTTTAGTCAATTAAATATCTATATATGAAGTCATCTTTGCTAGTAGTAGAACTAAGCAATAAAAAATTAGGTGCATAATGATGTAATCATCAAGAAGTTAAAATGTTTATATTAGTTGTTAAAATAATTCTAACTTTTTTCAAAAATTTGCACTTCACTTGATAAATTATTTTAATAACGGCTTTATGGATATAGGAATATAATTTTATTTAATCCAAAGTTTTGTCATGATATTCCTAGATTTTTTAGACTATGTTAAATTCTATGACCAAAGAAGTTATTTGCATTTAGGTTAACTAACAAACAACAAACAATTTAAAAATGTAGTTTTAAACTTTAAAACATGTCCACGTTCTGAGTACCTCCCAGTTATATGCAAATTAAGAGTAAAATGTATGCAGTTAAAATTAAATATGGAATTTTGAAACAGTTCAGGAAGTCAAAGTGGACATCTTAAAGGAAGCAGTGATGATAACTGCAAATGAAGAAAGACATGAAAACAATTCTCAATCTAATGAAAAAGAGACAACAGATAATGCCAAGAAATGCTACAGAATATATGATATTAAATAAAAATATCAAAAATAAGTAAAAGCAAATAAGAAATGAATGGTTCAATTAGAAATGCACAGAGATCAAAAACTCCACAACATATGTATAAAAATATAAAAATAAACTAGCATAAGAGAAAACATATTTCTGTCTAAATGTATAAAATCCAGCGAGCGAGAGAGAGAGAGAGAGTAATCATGATGGGAAAAGAAAAGGTATTACAGTGCTGGAGTAAATACACTCATGAGCTCCCTTATGACAAAGGAGAGAAACCTATGATGCATAAAAAAATTCATAATTTTATAAATTTAAATCAGAGGTTAAGCTAGCACAAGCCAAGATGAAGAGGAACAAATAGCAGGACCAAATGAAATTGTAATAGAAATACTAACTGGAACAGTATTATATGGTTTATGTTAATGAAGTAGTATATAAGTGATAGTGGTGAAATACTGGAATACCTTGAGATGGATAAATCTTCATAATGCTACCAAAGAAACCAAATACAAATGAATGTGAATTTTATCAGACAATCAGACAATCAGCTTGATGAGGCACATTAAGATTGTATTTAGATAGAGAACAAGTTTAGTGAATATACAAAAGTAGAAAGAAAAAGACAATGAGGATGTGTCTTTCATCAGATTTTTTTAACCTGTACAATGAGAGAATTCTAAGAGAATGAGCAGACCTACTAGAATGCATTATTGATAGACATAACCAAAACTGTATATACAACACAAGACTGTTGATTCAGAAGGTGAACTGAAAGAACTATTAGACAAGCTAGTCAAAAAAAGAAAGAAGAAAGGACTAACCATTAACTGTAAGAAGATTGAATACATTGTTTTTAGCAAGAGAGACAACCCAAGTTTCAAGTTATATATTGGGGACATCAAAGTAGGTGTGGAAATTTAACTATCTGGATAGTGTGAAACAGAAATATGAAGATGTATAGGAATAGAAAATATGCCTTTCAGAAACTGAGCAAAGTATTAAAGAATCAGAAAATCTTAGGAAGGAAATGAGTGCTGGATTGCTATGTAATATATAATCTCCTTTATGGCAGTGAATACTAGACAGTCTTGTCTTCTGGAAGAAGAGACTTGAAACAACAAAGATGTAGTTTTCCCAACAGCACAGGCAAGAAAAGAGGAACAACAACGTCACAACTGTTAACAATTAGAAAGAGATAACTGAATTTTTGGGGACAAATAATGAGGAAAGAAGGTTGGGAGAAATTAGTATTCATACAGCATATTGAAGGCATGGGAAACCTGGGGAAACAATGAGTAATCTATTTAATGAGTAAATGAGTAGCAGAACAAGGACAACAAAGACAAAGATGGGTGAAGGATAAAAGACCAAGAGTAGCAAAAGACAGGTAGTTCTGGAGAGCCATGACCACCCACATCCTGAAAGGACATGTCATTTAAAAAATAGACCCTCACTGAATACTACTTGAAAACATCTAATATATTTTATTATAAAAATGATTTTAACTAAAACAAAAATAGTATTTGAGAAAATGTAACTCTTACAAAGGCAAAAAGGTTAATCATTAATGAAGTCATGCATCTTTATGGTTGTTTTTTCTTTTTTCTTTTAGAAAAATACTAGTTTACTGTAATGTTTTTTTTTAAAGAAATGAATGTATAATATTTTTTATATTGCTTTTGTCATAGATTATAAAAAAATACTATATCATATTTTACTGTAAAAACATTTTCTTTTGTCATCATTTTTATGGGTTATTTCCTTTTTTTAATGAAACTTGGTAGCATTAATAGCCTTTGTAATTTTATAGGAAACAAATATTTTTTTTTAAATATACAAGAGAATTTCCATGGTAAAATCAAAATAACTTTAGTTTTTTATTTATTTTATTGATTTTTCTTTTGCATTTTATTCTTTAGAGTTTTCTCTCAAGCTCTATACATATTTTTTTCTTCTCCCTCATCTTTTCATATTCCTATGAATGTCTTGTTTGTTATCTTCACTTGCCTGTCTCTATATTTTGTTCACCTTCCTTTTTCACTTTTACTCTCTTCTTGTATTTCTTGTTCTCTAATTTCATGTCTGTTTTTCAGATGGCCACCATATTAGAAAAAAACAATTGTGTAACCAGTATGTTTGTAAAATAGGCATATCTTCCATAACATCACATTTTTTTTGAAAGAATCATTTAATAAAATACATATATTCAAGAAATATTTTATCCAATTCCTATGCCACAAAAATTGCTTTTAGAAATATTTTAATAAATTAATCAAATCTAAAAATACTGTTATTTTTCTATTATTCATTTATTCTCCCTCTTTATTTTACTAGTCTCTTTTCCCTTTATCTAATTCATTCTCTATTTTTCTTTATTATCTCATACTATTGCCTTCTTCTTTTCAATACATTATAATTTGCTGCTTTTCTCAGACTATCACTCTATTTTCCTCTACCCAACATCCTTGCTCTCTCTCCTTTGAGTTTTTCTTTTAATATTTTCAAACTCTGTTATTCTCTCTCTTTTCCATCTCCTATTTTCTTCATTCTGAATATCAGTTTTATTTACGTGACACTGAGAACATTACAACATTACAAAAGCCAATCCTTGCAAGAAGAATAAAGAACAGGAGATCGTGTATTCTGCAGACTATACTTGTAGAATTAGCCTTATGATATGATCAAGGAGATTAGAATCACAAGAACTGTGGCAAGACGTGTCAAGACAAAGAGATGAACACAAAATGATTAAAGTTATATCCTCATCAAAAGTGTTGGCCAAAAACTAGAAAGAATAAAATGCATTCTGAAGTACAAGAATTACAGAGTTAATATCTTGATATCGATGAATAGATCAAATCAGATGATTTCAGAATATTGTACTGTGAGTTGGGCTGGATGAAAAAAGAAACTGACAGAGAAGTTGTAGCTTTATCATTCAAACTGTTTGCATAGTAGGCAAGATATCACATTTGGAATCTATACTGATATGTTTGCTTGAACACAATGTCTATATAAGATATATACAGAAAAGAAAAGATTCTGTCTGCAATTTCTTAGATTTTGTTATCTTAATTATAGTAGAAATAGTTGTTCTTTTGATCATAAATCCTACATCTACAATGGTAAGTGTGCATATTTTTCTTATAAGTTTTTATAACTTTAAAAATGTAACTCTCTTGTGCCAGATTTACTGTGAAACAATTAAGAAGCAGTGTATTTTTGGCAATCTTGGATTAGTTTTTTATATGAGCAACTACTCAGTTTAGTCCTACATTCAACTGGTCCTTCAGTTTTTAACTTTAATATTACTTGCAGCAGTTTTTATTGCTTCCCAGAGATCTTCTTTTTTTTTGCTTGAATGTGGTTTTCTATTATCCTATGCATCTCTTTTAATGATGGGCCACAAGTTGTCTATTGGATTAATATCTGGAAAGGCTGGGAGCCATTCTATTAATTTGATGTCTTAGAAACCGTTTTTTTAATAGTCAGCTTTGTAGAATGTGATGAAAATCGTCTTGTATAAGTATACTTTTTAGCTTAAAGCAACATGCTTGTGACCTGTAACATTCAAAAATGTCTTTTCCATGGCTTTACACTTGCTAGAGTATTGAGGAGATTTACTGTCACTTGATCTCCAATGAAAGCCGCCAGTTACTATGCTACTGACATAAAAACCCAATAATAATTAAAAAGCCTTTGTAAATAGGGAAGAAATAGAAATTTGAAAAGAATAGAGAGTATCTGGAGGATACCATTGCTGAAAGGAAAGTACTGTAGTACAGAGTAGGTTTTCTGTCATTTAATTTCCAATGAACGCTGCCAGATACTACTGATGTGAAAATTCAATGTCTAACCAAAGGGATTAAAAAGACGTTAAAAGAAGTGGAACAATGAAAACTGTTAACACACCAACATTACTAAAATAAGCTTCTTCTTTCTTTTTATATGCCATGTCCTTTCAGGACATAGACGATCATGGCTCTCCACCTCCCTCTATCCCTTGCAGCTTTCAACGTTCCTTCCCTTTGTTTCCTCCCCCCAGACCATGTTCTGTCATCCAGTTGATTAAGCCCGCCAGATATGTCATGCATTGTTTTCCTTGTCTCTCTTTTCCTCTATTCAATCCATAAGTATTAGATTCTTCAGGCTCTCCTTCCTCATTATGTGTCCCAGAAACTTCAGCTACCTCTTCCTGATGTTAAGTGTAAACCTACTCCTTGTTTGCAACCTCTCTAAGACTTCATCATTGCTCACATGCTTGGTTCATGATATCCTTAGCATTCTTCTGTAGAACCACATCTTTGTCACCTTGAGTCTCTTCTTCATCTTTGAGGAAATCATCCAACATTCACTGCTATAAAGAAGGATAGATGTCATTTAACAGCTCAGTATTCTTTTCTTTGTTACCAAAGAAATCCTCCTGTCTTGCAAATCCTCTGCCCAGCTTTTGGAATGCATCCTTGGCCATCCCAATACATCTATGGATCTCAGTGTTGCACTTACTGTCCTCTGTCAAGACGCTTTCCAGATATTTAAACTTCTGTGTCTGCTTGATTCTAGTGTTCCTGACCTGCAAATTGCATTTCGGGCTCATCCTTTTACTGATGACCATGTATTATGTCTTCTTGTAGTTTATGCTTAGTCCTTTCTTCTCACTCTCCATTGCTACCTTCTGTAGGAGATTTTGTAATTTCATTTTCATGTCTGTTATCAGTACTGTGTCATCTGTGTATCTTATGTTGTTAAGATTGTGGCCACCAATGCTAAATCCTGGTAGGGTTTCCAATTCTCTCAGAATTGCCTTGCTGTATAGGTTGAACAGGTTGGGTGAGAAGATGCATACCTGCCTTACACCGTTTTTTATTCTTGCATATTCATTGAAATCATTCCCTATGTTCATGCATGCTGTTTGCTGCCAGTATAGGAACTTGAATATTCTGATATCTTTCCTGAATATATCATGTTTGCTGAGCAATTCCATCAGGTCCTTGTGGTGTACTTTATTGAAGGCCTTTGCATAGTCTATGAAACATAGGTACACGTCCTTCTGCATCTGTATCATTTTTTCCTTCTCTGAGTGTTCCATCCTTTGATTTTAAACATACCATATCTTGGCAGAGTTTTCTGTCTCCTTTCCATCATGTTGAGAATCTCATTAGTCATGCATTCGTTTTTCCTTCTTCATCCTGTCTCCTTTGGGATGATATCGTTTGCTGATGTCACTAAAGCGTCTCTTAGTGCATCCCATTTTGAGTTTCCATTGTGTGCCTTGTATCTTCTTTTCACATTGTCTATATATTTTTCTTTTAGGTTAAGATTGCTCAGAAGTTTGTTGTATTGCAGTTTGGGTGCTGCATTAGGCTTCTTCAATTTCTGTACTTTCACTCTTAGTTTACATATAAGAGGGTGATGATCACTTCCACAATCACCACTTGGATAGGTTTTGCAGTGAATCATTGCATTCCTGAATCTTTTCTTGATATAAGCTAAAATAAGCTAGAATACTGAAAAGAGTGATTGGGGAAATTTCTTGTTGCTTAACCTCCAATGAAAGCTACTGTTACTACTGATGTGAAAATTCAATGAGTAAATACTACTACTTTTACTATTCCTACAATTGTACCTGTCTAATTCAGCATTAAATTAGTTTGTGGATTTTTCATCAGAGTTCTTTAGTTTAGTTTTCAACTGGTTTAAAATATAATTTAGCATGTCATAAAATAAATCATTAAACCAAATGTGTAAAAACCTGTCTGCAATTTGAAACTAAATCAAAGAATATTTAGATATGTACTCATTAATTTTGTTTGGAATCTTATAAATACAGCCAATTAAAAAGTATAAATAAACACAAATAGTTTTCATTATTCATAAACTATATTATATAAATTATATTTAAAAATCACAATTATAATTAAAACTATATTATATAAATTATAGTTAAAATATATTATTTTGTTTTCCATGCTATTAGAATTGTTACTAAAAATCAATAAAGTGAAAAAAATAATCATGAAAAAAATCACTTGATAATGTTTGTTTTTCAGCATGTCTTATAGCTTGGCCATTGTGTATTAATCATTAGAATTAGTAGAATGTTACAATGAGCATTTTGTTTGAAAGGAAAGGAACAAACAAGGAATAAAATTTCAACAGTGTGTATTCATCAAATTTTGGAATGTATACATAGTTGTTTGAAAGGTGGAAAAATTATTAATTTGTGGTTCTTCAGTTAATGTTGGTAAGGAAAGTGATTAGGTGTAAGGATGTCATTGGCAGGGCCAGGGAGTTGACTTATTTCTTGGGTTGGTTGGTTGATATCATGGTTGGTGTCAAAGGATAGGGCTGAAGCAGATTAGGGAAGTGTAGTGTTGTTGGTGGAATATGACGTATGACCTTGATGGCTGAAATCAAAACCTGTGAAGTGTTTGTTGGGCTAGCAAAGATGTTCATGCCAAACTGCCTGTTAAAGTGGGTTGATGGGTTGAGTGCTTGAGGTCACAGTGGTGGGTTAATTTGTAGTAAGGCACATTGACAAGGTTATGGTGGTGTTGACAAGGGAGGACTGGAGTGGATAGTGAAGGATGAGAAGGAATGTCTCTGTTGGATTCTGGTCAAATGTGGTATCAACAAGATAGGGTCATGGTATTGATGATGAGTAAGGCCTGGAGAGGATAGTGAAGATGTTGAGGTGTTAGAAATCATGGTGGTAGTGTCAGGAGCCTGGCAGCATCAAAGCTAGCCTATCAGATGCATTCTATATGTGCAGAGTCAGGTGAGATTAGTGAAGCTTGGGTCAAAGTTATGGTTGTGACGAGAGAGGTGATCATGGTGATGATGGTGGCAGAATGTCTGCATGTTGACAGGTGGCCTTTTGGCTTGCAATTGTGTGGTCATTATGAGGGGTTTTCTTTTAAGCAAATCTGGTGGTCCCCAGGGTCATCTTTTTTCAGCGGAAATGTCTATGATTGGCTATTGTATTTTATTTCAGGGATTTGTTTTGTGGATTGGCTGTGATGCTTAGAGCCCATGTGCAAAAAAAAACTATTTTTTATTTTGTGTTTTTCACTCTTGGCACTCACATCTGGCTGATATATAGAATGAATCAGAAAGGGATCTAATTGCAGCAGAGTATAACAAAAGAAAAAAGATTTTCTAAAAAATATACCCAATTCAAGTTAATCATTATTAAGCTGACATCACAAATATGTTAGTTTTTATGAAGAAGGTCTAAAATGGAAGGAACTAAGTTAGAAAAGTCACTGGAATGGAATCACGAAAATCAGCCCTCTGATTTTCCTGGTTTTCTAACTTAGTGTACTACAAGTTTTATAAGAATGTTGCATTTTACTTATAATTTGGTTAATGAAAGTGAATGTACAAACAATTTAAGCACATGAGTAGGTGCTGAAAAGTCCTTAGCCCATTTCATGTTCTAAAATCTCTCCAAATAACCAAACATCAGAATTTATTTTTAAATTCCAACTTGGCTGAACCAAGAATATTTCAGCAACCTTCCTATTTATTTATTTCTCTTTATATATATTATATCACACAAAATAACAAAATTTTGAAATGTATCTTTTTAATTTGCAAACATAAAACTTAATATCATTTTGAATTTCTCTATCATATGTGAGGATATTAAAAAAATCTATTGATATACTTGTTTATTCAGTCTTTGTAACATTAATGTGACAGACAAACTAGAGAAATAGATCATGTTATAAGCTTGATACTTTTAAAAAATGAAGGTCATTGCACTTCTTCCTCAAAATCTTTATTGAATTAGGGCAGTAGTGTAAGGAAAGGAAAGTATGAGATAATAAGGTTTTATCTTTAATTGTGATGATATTAATAATATAATTCTTGATAAGTTGAAGAATTAAAATGTTCAAGCTTGAAGCAGTATGTCTTTTTTTTAATTCTGATGCATTTCCTTTTGAAGAAAAAAGCAAAGAAAATAACACATTGTATCACTACAGTGAATAGAATGGAATGTCTGGATAACACACACAATAGAGACATAGAAAGAAATACTGAGAGAAAGAAGAGAGAGAAGAGAAAAAAGATAATAGATAATTGTGTGGGGTGTGCATTTAAACTCATCATAAACTCTTTATCTCCTTTTATGTCTACATATTTGAAATTACTTAAAAGGACTCAGAAATATATATACATATATTAACATGAGCATGTCAGATTTTATTATGCAAGTCAACGTTTTCACAATAAAAATGATAATAACCAATCAATTTTAGTTAATTTTTTTTTAGTTAAATACTTATATATATGAGCAATATATTGAGTTTTGATTTATAGTAACTATCTTTATTAAAAATGATGATAATTATTTGTTTTGCTGTATCAGATTTTATAAACACATAAAGTGTGGCATAATTTTTATTTACAAACTAGCAGCATGGCCCGGCGTTGCCCGTGCTTGATTCAAAAATCGTACGACTCATACAGCAATCGCTAACACTTGAACTAAACAAAATGAACACAAAGTGATCAGCTTTAAAAAAGGACTTGTAACTGGAAAAACCGAATGAAAAAAGAATGTTAACAACAAATACTTTTTCACACCCAACCCAGTTCTGCGAAATCAGAATCAACGTTGAGTTTAAGCAAGTGAATGAGCCAATTGGAGTAAAGTGCCATGCAGATTTAAATTTTTCCACTTGTGACGAATGCAGCTATTGATTTTTTTTGCATGCTAGCATGCTAGTTAACATTCATATGAGTCAGCTGTTGGTTCTCACGCCAATAGAATTTTCTTGCCTATTTGTGGCAGCCAGCTATTGGCTCTCACTCTGGCCAGTACAAAATGGCTGCAAACTACATGAAAACTCCTGTAGAAGCATGAAAAAATAGATTATTTCCACTATTGATGGGAGTTGGGAAATGCAAAGTTGGTTTTGGCCTTCTCACTAACTTGGAGCATGTGCATGCAAATTTTGGTGCAAATCCGTCGAAAATTGCGGCTGTGCATTCGTTACACACACACACACACACACACACATCCTGCCTTTTATAGATAGAGATAAATTCAAAAGATATAGACCAAAGAAACATATTTGATTAACATAATATCACATATACTTAATAATTATCTCATAATTTTATATGTTAATATAATCTCCTTGACATTCTGCAGCCTTCATCAGTCTTTCGTGAATTGATTATGTTAACTTTACTGCTTTATTGATTTAAAAATTACTTACAGCAGTTTTTACCGCTTCCCAGAGATCTTTTTTGTTTCAATATTGTTTATCATTCTCATATTCATCTATTATAATGATAGGCCACCAGTTTTCTATTGGATTAATATTTCGAATGGTTAGGAGCCATTCCATTAATTTGATGCATTGGAAGATTTTTTGGCCAGATAGAAAAGAGTCAGCTTTGTATTGTCTTGAATGCATATAAGCTAAAGAGTTCAGCTTATGGCTTATTGGTTGTGACCTTTACCACTCCAAAAATGTTTTGTCCAAGAAAGTATAATAATTCTCTGCATTTATTATGAATCCTTTAAAGGGGCCTATAATTTTATTCCTATAACAAGTCCAGAGTATTAATCCAACTTCCTACTAATTGTCTTCTAAGTCATGTTGCTTGACTATTTTGGTGAAACACTCAAACTATAGCCTGTAGTTCTAGATTCATCATTAAAAATTACCATTGAGAAATCAGTTTTCATCTATTTTTCAGGTAATTCACAGGTTTCTCTTTGTGATGTTTACAGTAGTTTGGTGGTTTTCATGTCTTTAGCCAATGTTTTTTATATTCTCCACTTTTTTTTCTGTCTGCATCATATATATAAAGTACAGTGTATGTGTGTGTGTTTGTGCATGTGTATGTCCAAGCAACTCTTTCAGTCCCACTGGTCTGATTTCAATGATTCATAGCTCATTCAAAAGCCTTAGAAAAGTTAGGTGCAGGGAACAAGTTTTGTTGAGCTCAGATTCAAAGTTGCCAGATTATGTGAGGTTAAAAATATATATTAATATATTATACTAGCCATTATCATTGCTTTCATGTGGGGAGTAACTTTTATTTTCATCCTGTGTCCAAAATTGTAGTGCATTTTTTATTATAAACTAGCTTAAAAGACACCTTATTGGGCAACATTTTTAAGCTAGCTCCTGTGGAGGAGTCTTGGTTTGGCCATCATCACAATAACTAGGGAAGAGTAGATGCAATAAACTACAGAAGGACTCAAAACTCATCACTGCATTTAATTATTGAATTAATGTTTAAGCTTACCTTTTAAAAGTTCAATGATAATTCTTCTGCTGCCACTTAATTTAAAGATGATTTGATGTATGTAGATCCTTATTTTCCATACAAACAATTATTTTCATTTCATGGGTGACAGAAGAGGGGACAATTTATGAGATAAAATTAATATAATGTAAAGATGAGAAAACAGAAATTAGAATTAGTTATACATTTAGAATTTGAAGAATTAGAGAAACATAATAGCTAATTAAGTAAAACCTATATTATGGCATAATATATGAATAAGTGTGAAATTGGAGTTCAATTCTCCCATGAATTCTGAGATTAAAAAGCCCCAGCTCTACTTTATAGAAATTTAGTATTTACTCTGTCTTTTCATGGAGTCGCCCCTGAGTGCACTCAAAGACAGAGACTTAAGTGAGAGATGATAAATAATGTGTTACAAACTACTTAAGAGAGTAATTTGTATTTACTCAACCCCCCACGAGGTCAGGTTGTGACACTAATATGGGGAGCCCGAGTGCATACACCTGGACTAGGATTAAAATTTCCTGAGCCCCTAGGTATTTACTCTGTCTCACCACTAAGACAAATTGTGACACAAGGTCTTTTTAAAGGTAGGGTCCCAAGTGCATACACCTGGGCAAGGAACAAAAATTGCCTGCAGCCCCTGCAACTGTTGGTTGCAAGCATTTGCTATCAGTTCTAATCTTCATCTTGAGCTGATGCTAGAAATCCTGATGAGAAAGATGATTGCCTCGCAAGACTTCCTCCATTCACATCATTCAAATCACCATTCAGGCCATGACCAGCAGCGTCAGAAACGCCATTCGTTTCACCCCAGAATACAGGGACAACACATTGTCATATGCATATGTGCGATCAATGAGCACAAGCTTTTCAGGAGTGAGATGAGCTGTCAGCTCGCCGACATGGTCCCATAAGGGGTGGACTCGGCAACAATGGTAGAAGGCGTGCAAAGTCGTTTCTCCTAAACCAAGGTCACACCGTTCACAGTCTGACAAATCCACCAAGCCCCATATGAAGGCCTTGTCATTGAGAGGCAGTCAATTCTGAGCCAATCAGCAGGTAAGCGAAAACTCAGGGTTACTGAGATAATCCACCGCTGGCACCCAAGACCAGAAAGAGCGAAACTTCTCCGACAAGTCGAGCCGATCACGTAAAGGATCCTTCGCAACCCTCTCTACTAAATAACAATAGAGGACCTTCCTAGGCTGTGAAAGGTCACTGGACCAAGGATTGTTTGTCAAAGCATACCGACACTCACGAAGGAAATCCGATTGATCCAGGGTTTACAATGGTGCTCAACCCACAAGATGGGGGGACTGATAGTAAGGAAATGGAACGTGTACCAAACAATCCCCGCCATAATCCCTGCCAACTCAATTGAGTGATTTACACACTAGAAGGTCAATGTCTGTATTATATACTTCTAGTCAGTATCACTCTTCAGGTTTAACGAATTTGCATAATGATTTTTAAAAAGTTTATTTTGTTAATTAATTGTCCTTCAGTTTGTTTTGATTTTCATACCAAACATAGTTCTGTTTAAGAACTGTATGTCTTATACAGTGTAGAAAAATGTTTGAAATTTTAATTTTACTTGGTTTTCAATAAGTTGGCATCTATTTGTAAAACTTTCCTTAACTATAACAAGCCAATTTATGAATGAAATGTTCATTTAAAATTTTTCTTTCAAAGATTTGAAGTAGTGAATATATCTTACTTTGCAAAAGTGATAGTGAGCGGGAGGAGCCTGCTAGTTCATAATAACAGCATCTTGAAATATTTTTTTGCTGGTTAATCCACTTTTTTTTATTTTTATTTTTATAAAAATAGATATTATAAACTGAAATTCACATGGTGTATATAATTTTACTCTGAACATTGTATTAATATTGGTTGGTTAATAACAATTTTATTGTCAAAACATTGATTTGTACAATAAAATCTGGGTGTATAATTACAAATGTATTCTTAATTTGAAAATATGCATGAGTCAAAATATGCAAAAAGATATGTCTTTGTACAAAAGTATATTCATATACTGATAAATCTAAACACACATACACATGGATAGAATGGGTGTATATGGTGTTTTGTTCTATGTGTACTGATGACAGAGATGATGAAAAGCAATACTTATTTTTAAATACTTTTGAAAAACAAATACAGTAATCAGACTATATTGTTTAAGTTTTCTCTTTATATAACATTTACTTATTTGTGAATATTTTATCATTTCCTAATTTTTTTTTTTTTTGGTTGTTTTTCTACTGTCTTACTTTTATACTCCTCAATTCCTCATTCATTTCTGTTGATCCTTCCCCTCCCTACTTCCTTACCGCCCTCTCTCTCTCTCTCTCTCTCTCTCTCTGAATCAACCTCAGGCAATATGATTTCAAAAAGAATCAGACATTAACAGAATCAGAAAATTGGTATCATTGCATGTTATATGTAACATGTTGTTGACTTCCAAAGATCATTGAAGCAATTAATGAAATAATCGATTTAAAAAAGTGAGAGAGAGATTAAAAAGATTTATAAAACCATGCAATTTCCTTCATCTACTTTTTCCTCTTACCCTCTCAACCCATCCACTAACCTTTGAAATTTATGTTACACACACACACACACACATGAAAGATTAGTTTTCTTTTGAAGCAACATCTTATATAGGGGACACTGAATTGATCTTCATCCAAGAAAACTAGGTGTTAAAAACAACAAAAACACTAACCGTTATTATGAAAAATGGTTTCATCTGGAAGAGAAAAAAGAATTAGGGTCACCAGAACTACTTGGTGTAACTTATAAAATATAATAATCTCTGAGTATACTATCAATTATTCCTAAGAATCAAAATATAATGTACTGGCTCAAATAAACTTCAGTTTGTTAAGTTTAACAAATATAAGTGAAAAATATGAATAAATCTGCATTATCATCAAACATAAATTTGTTATTGAAAACAATTCTGACAATGCTTTCACCAACCTCTAATAAAAGCTACTTTGTAATTTCTTCTTATATTTTAAATGATAACAAAAATTTAGTGACTTGTTAAATTAATATTAAATCTGTTTTGACACACTTAAAATGGTTCATCATAACTGTTACAGTTTGTTACTATTATGCATAAAGATGAAATACGCTTTACCACAATATAACAGTTATCAAAATGGCTCAACCTAAAAGCTGTTTTTTCAATTGCTTCTAAACTGTTTTCTGATTTTAAAATGTCATCCAAATTTATATTTGATTTCTCTGACTTTGATGAGAAATTCATAAATGGATTTTAACAAACATAATTTAATTATGAGAACAGATAGAAAATGTAAATGCATTTAATTTTTCTTTTTTATGCATAAAGAATGAGAGATAAATTATTATATATTTGTTAAACAGATGATGCATGTTAAGTACACATATATTATACATTAACAAGAGAAAAAGAATAGAAAATTTGCCTATTTGCATGTATATAAGTATTTTTTTTTATTTTACCACACATATAAATATATCTGTTAGTTACTCAGTTAACAACCATCCACTATTGATCAAGATTCATGTCATAATCTTTCTGCTTCTTCCATTCTATAAGATCTTTGTAATAACAAATCACTCATAATCTAGGAATGTTAGAATGTTTGCTATCTAGCCATTACATAGTTTTTATTCAAATATATGCAAATCTTTTCATGCATATCTATGTATTAATCAATCAGTATTATACTGTTTATACTATGGAAACATGATTTAATTAAATTTACATATTTTTATTCTGCAATTAATGCTGATAAATCAGAGTAACCAAAGTTATAATATATTTATGAAAAGGCATGAACTCAAAGACTTCTGACTTTATAAACATTTGCATATTTTTTTAATCAGTATCACCCCATGCAAGGCAGTAAAGCCACTAAGACACAAGGGGTTACAGGGTGTGGAATAATTAGGAACAGAAACATTAACAATGAGCAGGATGAGGAAAGTGTAATCAGAAGGACAGTAGATAGTGACTGACATTGCATTTAAATTTTTGCAGATTAAAGTTGGCTGAAAAGCATGGCATTAGAAGGGAGTTCCACAAGCAAGAAGTGTGAGAAAAGAAACTGTTAGCATAGAATTTATGGTTGCATCTAGCCAACTCAACTGTAAATTGATGAGATCTTGACATCAGTCTAGTATACTGCATATATACATAAGCAAAAATGATACATAAACTTTTCTCGAATATTGTAAATACAAATTTTAATGGCAGACTTTCAGCTTTTTATTAAGAATATTATTTATTTTTTATTCAGACTTTTCAATATTAGTGAACAAGAGTGAAAAGTTGTTTTATTGTGAATGTAATAAGGCTTTTGATTAGAGAAAATAAAATGAATCAGTAAGATTTATGACTATCTTCAAAGGTATTTTAAACCATACAAAAATTCATTATTTTACCCATATATATTAGCAGGGATATCCAATGGGGGAAAATAACTTCAAATATAACACAGAAAAATATTTAAGATATTTCTTCTTATACAGCATAAAAACAGATAAAAACATTTACACTATTTACACATGAAAAGATAGTTGCTACTGAAATAATGTTATAAATGACATAGTCACTTAAATTGACAGAGTTAATAATATAACTAGTAACATATATAAAAAGTGGTACTTAAAAGTTCTCACCTTGATCCATTTACTAAAATCTGATCAAATGAGCAAACATCAGAATTTCTTTTAGAAATTCTTCTTGGTTGGACAAAATCTTTTCAGCATCTTCTAGATATTTATTTGGTTTACCAGTTGAATTTTTATAAAACAAATTTGAACAATTAGTTATAATATTGCTCACATTATTCATTCAGCAGTTTGTTGACATTATTCATTCAAAAAACATTGTGATAAATATGGCAACAAAGATGAGGATGATAGTCCAAACAATGTAAATAGTGTACATAATACCTCATCTCAGAAATATAGACAGATACTCATTCAACAATGTTTTGTATATGAAGGTTGTAGGTATTGATTTGTTTGTCTACATTTTTTAGAAAAAAAATGTTCGCATTTGAAACCTATTGTTTATATAAGTTTTGTAATAAAAAGACTTTTAAACTTTGTGGAAAAGAGAATTCATTGGAAAAGTTGATAAAAAGCTTCATACAAATATATGAACATTCTAACTCACATTTTAGTTGTTGCTATTGTTGTTGTTAGTGGGTCATTTGATCAGTGGTTTGTCCCAAAGGGTAAGTAGTCATGTTGTCTAGATGAGTTGGCATTCTTGAGTTATGGTGACTTGGTGTAGATTCTAGCTGTTATTTAACTATTGAAAGATCTTTTTATATAACACTAAGTTTGCTCATAAAGTTGTTTTTTTTTTTAATTTAGTTCAAGTCATCTGTGATTGGTTAAAAAATATATTTTCATATCACATGAACAGCTTTCTACTACAAGTCTGCCAATTTATTTTTAGTGACTTCCTCTTGTGCCTACCAAATTAGTATAAACTGCTTGATCCTATTTCCTTTTACCAAATAAACCTTCACAGTGTCTAAAAGCATTGAGTCCTTTGCATGTCCCCCCCCACAGCATGATCATAATATTGTTAGATAATAGTCTTGTCATGGAAACAATTCCAGATAAACATAAATTGAGAAATTATATTATTAATAATAATCACTGAAATAAAAAGTGAATTCAAGCTTAGAATTTTATGAAATTAGATTTCCAAAAGAATTATTAATTTTTATAATCACATCAAAACAATTAATACTAATTGAATTTTGAAACTTTCAGAATAATATTAAGTAGAATTTGTTGTTTATGTGTAATTTGTGTTTTAATTAAATGATGTTTTACTGTTACTTTTAGAATGCAATGGATTTATCAATTATTCCTACCTGCTTTATTTAAGAATTGAAATGCCCAAGAAATAAAGAAAAGCAAGAAAATGGGATTATTAAATGATTTTATTTATAACAGTCCAATCATTGTCACATTTTCATGTTTGCTGTAGGTGTTTCTTTCTGCTGGCAAATGCATATGGTCTTTATTAAGGCAGAATTTTCAAGTGTATAGCTTTTATTATAGTCTTTTTCTATTTTGCAGGAAGTATAAGACAAAAATCTTTAAATAACACTGGAGAAAAACTAGCAGGATTTTTATTGTTACTCATAATAAAAAAATATCAATGAAAAGGTTCCAAACTAATATGTAACATAAATTTAAATAGTTAAACTTTGTTATAAGGCCATAAATATCTGCATCAGGCAGAGATTGAACTCACTTGAATAACAATGATCCTACTTGGTAATTATTGCTTCACAACAAAATGATCTCTTAAATACCTATTATTTAGACTGGTATGTCTACTATTACAACAAGTATGAGATGTAGAGCAACAAAAATAAGATGAAAGAAAAACCATGAATAATGACAATGCTTCAACTAAAAATTTGAACAACTTAATTATAGCAAATTTTCTCTTTATGGGTTTAGGCTTTTTAAAACACTGTTTTATAAAGAAATACATATAAATAATAAACAGATAATTTTATATGAAATCAATCATGATATGCAATTCTTAAAAATGCTTATCAATAATAGTTGATTCCACTAAAAACTGACTATTTTCCCATAAAATCACCCATACAATCTTCACATTATTAATACACTATATTCAACTATTACATACTAAATAAACCCCACATTTTTAGCATTGTTCAGGGGATAAAATACATTAGTTAATTTTCATTATTTCAAACTATTATTATAAAAAATAATGATTTCCTTAGTTTATGATTTAACAATTATACAGAATAATTTAGCAAAGTTGGAAATAAAAATACAGGCTAAAATAAATATGGATTAGTGTGTTCAGTTATAAAATTTGCCAGTGTAGTGAATACCATAAAATTTTTAGTTCAATTTGATTTTAGCAAATATCCAAGAGACCATGTAACTGATGGGCATTAACCATATTTGACTTCAGGCAATAGCAATGAAGGTCAAAAGCTTCATTCTATAGTTAACCATTTCAGCATCATTCTGACACCATCCTCTCTCATCTACTTAGTTTGATAAGCAAATTGCTGGTTTTATTCCTGTGTTTGCTCTTATTCACAACTGCCATATTGAAAGCATTTTGAATATTGTTTCATCTGTCAACCCACTCACCATCCTAATTTACTTGTTGTTATTATGGCTTCAATAAGTGAACACCAATACAAAATTTACTTTATAATCAATACACAGGACAAAACTAATGCACTTTAAGAATAGTTCAATGGTAACATTCATTATCAAACATTCATATATGATTGATATAAAGTTACTGCTTCAGTAAAATCTAGTAATTTCAATGATATTAAAAAACAACTAGCAAAGGATAAATGTGGAAGCAGCTATGACTGTAATTAACATGTAGATTCTGTTTTTCTTCTACAGGCCTTTTTTGTAGCTGATTGTAACACTGTGATTAGATTTAAATTTAATCAGCTAAAAATACTCCAGTGAAATGAATCAGAAGTTTATATTTTAATAATTTGTCTCAGTCAGAATATACTTAGAAATACATTTGTAGAAGCAAATCATTTATTTTCAATTTAATGTGTTACCATGGATTTGGTCTGAAAAATCTACAGATCTGATGATAACTAAAAATGTAAAAGAAAAACATTGCAACTATTAATATAAAATAAATAAGTAAAACTTAAAAAGGTCAAGCATAAATAATTAAAAAACAATTATAAATAAAAAAGAAATTTTGTTTCTAGTATTAACTGACAAACTTGAAAATTATTGCTTAAATTTCTATTGAACCAAATTTTAATTTTTACCAGCACTGTACATCAATAGTGAAGTGTTCATGTATACAAAGCATGCACTGCATGCCTTAGATTTTTTTGTGCAATAAAAATGAATTATTCTTATTAGACTTTTTGCCCTCTTGATCATACTTAAAATACCCCATTCATTCATTTCTTAGGATAAATTGTGAGCAAAGGGACATTAGGAACAGAGAAGACCCCTGCTTTAGTATACCAGTCCCATGCCAGTTGTATGAACAGTTATGAAGAACTTGGAAGAACCAAAATAGAATATTGAGGGTTTAAGGCTGAATGACAGAGAAAAGTCAAAAAAAAAAAGAAGAAATTCAAGTTAACTGCTTCTGCTGCTTTTTGTTCTCAATATGAAAATAGATTGTCTAATTTGGTTTTCATTTCCATGAATAAAGAAATTTAAAAAAATGTTAGATTGAGATACCGATCCTTTTTACAACAAAGTGATTGATGAATTTACCAAAACAAAACAAAGAATTGAATTAATTCATAAATAAGTTTTAAATATGTTATTTTATCATATTTCTCTTGTAACCATTAACAGTCATCATGAACTGCAATGCTCCAATTTCAATTTCACCCTTCTCCACTGCTGCACATATGCACATATATTGATTATATATGTCTTAAAGAGATGGCTAGTACACTAGTCTTATTGGCCACAGTTTGTGAATTTGTTTCTTACTGATACTTCCATGAATTTCATCTTATTACAAAGCTGGGTTATTTTAACAATTTTCTTAATATCACTATATTTTCTTTTGTTATAATTTCTCTTAACAAATTTATTTTTCATTCTTATTACAAATATTTATAATTCAAATATCTTTTCTATACTCTCAAAAAATTTATCAGTTCAAAAACATGTTCAGGATATAAAAACATGTGAACAATCACAGTTTAGAGATGCAAAATAGAACTATTTTTAGCACATTCCATATAAGGAAACATGTGCGTTTTATTTCCACATCAATTCTTTAACAAGTGTTTTTTTTTCTTATTAAAGTGCCCATTTCTGCATCTTGTCCTTCAAATATTTTTAATCTTCATGAAAATGGTCCAGTCTTTTACCACTTGTACCCTCAAAGATATATAATCACTTTGGTTACAATATTGAAGTTATTTTTGTTTCAATTTATATTTTTTGCTTTTTCAGAAATCTACTTCAAAGTTTTGTTTATGAGTTTCTCTGACAGAAAATGGATAAAAATTGTCTGATAAAAATAATAACAGAAGTAAACTGACATTGATTTCTTAAAGTTTTCTTGTAGAAATGAATTCAAATACTGACATGGTGGAATAATCAAGCCGGATAATATGAAAGAGTAAAATAAAGTGAAGGATAAAGAAAAAAATGGAAGAAACTGCAAGAAAAGACAGAATAAAAGCAGTAAAATTATAAAATCAGTTGAAAAATTAAAAAGAAATTTATAAAATAGTAAATAAAAATTAGAAAAATGCAAACAAAGTTTTAAAGATAAAGAAAAATTAAAATGAATGAACAATAGAAAAAACGGATGACAAATAAAAATTAACATTGAATGAATGAATGAATGAATGAATTGAAGAAAAATGTAAAAATCAAGAAAAATGCAAAATAAATAAATTGAAATTATGGAGAAATTAATGAATTGAAGAAAAAATTAAGAATAAAAAAAGAAAAAATGAATGATGTCATAGTAGGAAAATGTAATGATTAAGACAAAATCTTTGTCTTAATCATTACATTTTTCTTCTATGACATCAAATACGAATTAAAGAAAAATATAATGAAAAAATAAGAATAAGGAAAAATGAATGAATAAAAACACAAAGGAATGAAAAAGAAAAATAAGAAAAAAATGAAACAAGATATTGTTTAAAAAACCAGAATAAACAAAGAGAAAATAAAGAAAGATAGAAAACAAAATAAAAGAAAGGTAAATGATTTTAGAAAAGAATCTCTATCTATAAAAGGCAGGATGTGTGTGTGTGTGAAACGAATGCACAGCTGCAATTTTTGACGGATTTGCACCAAAATATACATGCACATGTTCCAAGTTAGTGAGAAGGCCAAAACCAACTTTGCATTTCCCAATTCCCATCGATAGTGGAAATAATCTATTTTTTCATGCTTCTATGGCAGTTTTCATGTAGTTTGCAACCATTTTGTACTGGCCAGAGTGAGAGCCAATAGCTGGCTGCCACAAATAGGCAGGAAGATTCTATTGGCCAGCGTGAGAACCAACAGCTGACTCATATGAATGTTAACTAGCATGCTAGCATGCAAAAAAATCAATAGCTGCATTCGTCACAAGTGGGAAAAATTTAAATCTGCATGGCACTTTACTCCAATTGGCTCATTCACTTGCTTAAACTCAACGTTGATTCTGATTTCGCAGAACTGGGTTGGGTGTGAAAAAGTATTTGTTGTTAACATTCTTTTTTCATTCGGTTTTTTCAGTTATGAGTCCTTTTTTAAAGCTGATTGTTTTGTGTTCATTTTGTTTAGTTCTTTTTTCATAACAGATTTAATGTTTAGTATAGAGCTTAGAAAACATTCGCAGTGTGAGATATGCAAGAAGTAAGATATATAGCAACATCAGCACGGCAAAGGGCACTCCTTTAAAGGCAAGGAAGGGCAAAAATATTTTAAGTCAAGTGATAGCGATTGCTGTATGAGTCGTACGATTTTTGAATCAATGCTGGGCCTTGCTGCTAGTAATAACTAAATGAAGAATGAAAAAATATTTAAATCTGTCAAAATATAAGCAAAGTAAATGGCCATTGTTAATATCTACAACAAACTATAAAGCTTTTGGGGCATACATTTATAAAAGTAATTTGTTAATTTTCTAAGTAATTTATGAATAATCAAAATATAAATGACTCAATCAAGCTCAAACCTGTCCAAAAAAATTAGTTCAGCTCAAGGCAGATACACAACGTTTTATTTCTGTTACATTGGGGTTAAACCAGTAATAAAATTTCATAAAAAACAGCTTTAAGGCAAAAAAATAAAACATAAATTTCAGTAGACTCAGCACAGGGAATTTTATAGTATAATTGGTATGAGTTCATTTAAAAAGCTGCATCTTTATTTTGACTTGTTGAATGTTTATAAACATTATTAAATTATTCTAAAACACTAAGAGTAGTTAAGTCAGAATTTCAAGATTATTCATTTAGTTTAGGTCAGATTAGTGCTAAATATAAAATGGGAAGTCACTGGTATAAAAATATTTTTAAACAAATAAATTATAAGCATATTAATCCAAAACAACTTGGTTTTTAATGTATGTAGCTATACAAATATCAAAAAGAATATAACCATAAGAAATGAGAGTACAAAGAAATCCTGTTTTTTTCTAGACATCTCTTATGTTTACCTATTGATAAAGGCTGGTTTTGATCTTTTAAAATTAGTGTCATTTATTTGATTATTCAGTTAGTTATTGTATACAAATACTCTTTAGTTTGTAATTGCTTATTTAATTTTGAATTACAATACTTCCTGCTTATTTATTTTTATGGAAACCTCTTAGAAAAATAATTTCAATTCTAAGAAAATGATCTTTTAGAATTGTGAAACTGATTTGATAGATTCTAAAACTTCATTCAAATTTTAAAATTCATGCAAATTATAACAGATTAAAGTAATATTTTAGTCATGTAACATGTTACCTTTTCTCCTTATTTTAAAATATTTTAAAAGATATGACTGAGAAAAGAACATTTAAATTCAGGCCTTTTTCTTTTATAATCAGTTCAGGGCAATATACAATAATACACAATAATCTGTAAAGAAAAAAATATTAAAAATTATTTTTTTCATGTATACTACTGTAAAACAAAATAACTTTCAGTGGATTCCAAATGTAAATAATAATAATAATAGCAAACAAAATTGTTTTACAGTATGTTCAGAAGTAATGTATTTAACTAGCTCAAGTCATGTAATCTAATAATGAATGTACACAGTGACTTCAAGCCAATCTTGATTATCAGCCATTACTTTTATTATTCTAAATGATTGTTCATCACCTGTTATCTGAATTTTCATGTTTAACATCTCATAATAGGATGTGGGTGTATTATTAACTGACAACAATTTTTGATAATCCAACCCTTTTCAGACAAGCATATAATTCTCAGGTATTACAGATATATATTTTAGAATTGTTAACTGTTCAGTGGATGTTATTCTTGATCAGATAATTTTATCAACTTTGTTCATGTTCCTCCTCCATCAAAGAATAAACAAGAATAAGAGCAATTCTTAAAATAATATCCATAATACAATCACAATTCATATATATATATATATATATATATATATATATATATATATATATATATATATATATATATATATTATACTCCATTGTGATTAGATCTCATTCTGCAAACTGACCAGATGTGACCACCACGAAGACAGAAATAACAAGAATCATTTTCTGTGCATTAGGCTCCATGCACAATGGCAGCCAATCACAAATGTTCCCTCCAGTAAAAGAGATGACCCTTGGGACTACCAGACATGCTTAAAATCAGGTTTTGAGGATGACCAGATACAGTTGTGGCTAGGTACTGCTGCTGTTACTGCCACCATGATACCAGCACCATGACAACAGAGTTGTGAACCAGCCACCATGAAAAGTACTATTACTGCCAAAAGTACCTTCACTGCCATCACTCAACATGACCGTACATTTCAACAACCATTACCACTTCTTGGTTTAACCTACCACCTCGGCTATTCATTCTTCAACTCAACATCTCTACCTCAATTCCTCCCAGCAACAAGCCTTCATTGATACCAAAACCCACTGTCATCTTGGCCTACCTCAACATACCTTGACTCGTTTACAGGGCACTCCTTTCGTAGTCAACTCCAGTGACATCTGACTCTAACTAAACTCGCTTTCAAGGCACTCCCTTTGCATTCAATGCAGTGACCTCTGTCCCACAGAACAGCTCTGCATCAACTTGCTTACAAGGCACTTCCTTTGCACTTGATGCAACAACCTCTAATCCACAGAACTGGCTTCCCAAATCCCGATGTCAACTCAGCCTACCTTTACCTACTTTGCCTTACCTCAACTCATTTACAATGCATTCTTTTTACAGTTGACCCCTGTAACATCCACTCCACAGAACAGCTCTACCTTGACTCTGACGTCACTCTCAGTTCCATACAACAGATCTACCAATGATAAGATGACCTACAACCGTGACCTCCATCAACCAAATGTGTACTAACCATATCTTGTGACCTCAGCCACTATGGCATACGAAATGGTTCAACTCCCAACATTACGTGTGCACCCAATCTTTATTCTTGTATTCTCTACCAACAATAAACATTGTTTCACTCTAATTATCGTTATTCCTTTCTCTTACTACCATACACATAATATAACATATTAGTTGGAGATGCTGTTCATCAGGTCCAGGCGACCCACTTTTTGTAAACAAAGAGACCATTTGCTTGGGCTTGCGGTGTTGTGTCTCTAGCATCTTTGGTCTTATAACTTTTATTATTATATTTTTTTTCTCCCTGTCCATTCATTCATGTCACCCACAACAAACTTTCTTCTCATAATTTGTTTCCCTGTTTACAGTTCTGACAAGAGGGGATGAAACCAGTCAACTTGTGTTTGTGTTTTTGTCTTAAAAATTATCATGGCCTATAGTAAAAAAAATTTCTTGCCTTTAATGCCATATTACATTTTTGTACCATTAAAAACATATTTAAATATATATATATATATATATATATACACACACACATGCACACACACATACACACACACACACATACATACATGCATACATACATCCCCACAGACTCTCTAAAAGAAGTTATGTACTATTGCTATTACTTAATTACAAATATACTTTAATAAATTTGTTTTGGAAATTAGATTGATGTTTTGGAAGGCTATTTATGCAACACAAAACAAATATAATTTAATTCACATAATCATTGTTTACTAATACAATCATGTTTTTGTCTTTTCATATTAAATCTGATTCTAGCCACTGCATTATTTCTATTCCTGCCTTCTTCATTAATAACAGTAGCATTATATGCTAAGCTTCATTGAATTATAACATTTCATAATAAATTTATCCCTATGTTAACTAGCAACCAATGATATTGACCCTATAGGTCTGCATTAGCCTTGCCGATGAAAGTTTCAGGTAAACTAGTGACTCATCTTTTCTCTACAGCTCATAGGACTGAGTCATAAAATAGCCAGAAATCCTTAATTATTCTATTACTGTGTTGATAACTATCTTTCTGATTTTCTATAAAGACTGTAGCTATTTCTAAAAAATATTCACATATTCCCTTTTAATATTAACAATAATCAACTTTTATATAAGAATCATGCTTCATTTAAATTTTCATATTAAGCTTAGATATTGTTTATAAACCTTATAAATGCATAATTCTAGATTTTATCATACAAATCAATGTTTTCATGAAATAATGATGTTGATAAAATATTCAGAATATATTTATATAAGCAATATATCATTCAAGTTTCAATTTATATTTATCCTCATTAAAAAAACTAAATTATTTTCAGGATATTAGGTTCATTATGCAAACAAACTCAGTAGAACATGAATTTTTATTTGTAAGAATATTCAAAGATATAGACCATAGAAACATATATGATATCCTATATATCTGAATAAATGATTATTTTATTTCATATATTAATATGGGTCTCTTCAGTGAGAGCTGAGTTAACAGAAGTACATTATATTAACTAGTCTCTCACCATTTAATGAAAATCAAATTCTCACAATGCAATTTTGGTTTTTGTTCTGGTATGGGGTATAATGATGGCATATATTGTATATCATCAAGCAACTCCAGGAGATTGCATATTTCTCCAACAGAAAATGATGTACCTACTATGTTGACCTCACAGCAACATTTGACCTCATCAATAGAGACTTTCCTTCTCATCCATTAGAAACAATCTTCCAAGTTATGACTCTACTAAATGTCTATATAGGTCCACAAAGTTGTATATATCTGGTGAAAATTCCAATACAGAAACAAATCTCATCAGAAGAACAACAATGAGTAAATGTGACTCCCAGTCTGTTTAATCTCTTACTAAATTATGTACATAAAAACACAGATGTGAAGAGATAGTCACTGATCATTTAAGCATTCCATACCACATCCAAATGAATCTACTAATAAAAGACAGTCTTCTTGCTTTCCCTCTTGAGGCCAGTGTACTGATGTTGAGGGGACTATACTAAGGACAAAGGTATTCATATTTGGGATAAGAATGATCTTGAACAGAAAATCAGCATCCTCTGTCAAGTGTTCCAAGAAATAGGACTCAAGATAAACTTTTCCAAAACAGAAACTATGTCATGGAATTGGAATGAAAGCATTGATAAGACATCATGTCCAATTCAGTATGTAGAATTAGTAAATACTAAACACTTGAAGAAATTGTCCTACATTTGCTGCTGTAAAGAAGGACAGATGTCACATAACAGTTCAGCATTCTTTTCTTTGTAACCTAAGAAATCCTCCTGTCTTGCAAATCCTCTGCCCAGCTTTTGGAATGCATCCTTGGCCATCCCAATACATCTACAAATCTCAGTGTCATACTTAACGTCCTCTGTCAAAACACTTCCCAGATATTTAAACTCCCATGTCTGCTTGATTCTAGTGTTCCTGACCTGCAAATTGCATTTTGGGCTCATCCTTTTACTGATGTTCATGCATTCTGTCTTCTTGTAGTTTATGCTTAGTTCTTTCTTCTCAATCTCCATTGCTACCTTCTATAGGAAGTTTTGTAATTTCTTTTCCTTGTCTGCTATCAGTACTGTGTTATCTGTGTATCTTATGTTGTTAAGATTGTGGCCGCCAATGCTAAATCCCGGTAGGGTTTCCAATTCTCTAAGAATTGACTCGCTGTATAGGTTGAACAGGTCAGGTGAGAAGATGCATCCTTGCCTTACACCCCTTTTTATTTTTGTATATTCACTGAACTTGTTCCCTATGTGTATGCATGCTGTTTGCTGCCAGTATAGGTTCTTGATTATTCTGATATCTTTCCCGAATATATCAAGGTTGCTGAGCAGTTCCAGCAGATCCTTGTGGTCTACTTTGTCAAAGGCCTTTGCATAGTTTATGAAACATAGGTACATGTTCTTCTGCATTTGTACAAAATAACAAAAAAACGCATCAATTTAGAACTTTCAACAATAGAAACAACTAAAATGGATAGCACATGTAACTCAAAAAGATAATAATGACATAATCAAGATGTTGATGTTTCATACTATTACAAACAAAATGTTAGAAGGAAAGAAGCTCCTATCAATACTGGAAAGAGAGATTACTGGACTTGAGAAACCTGAAAATTTTAACAGCATTTGTTTAATACCAAATTTAATGTAACAAATTTGATTTGCATAGTAATCTTTGACATAATGTAAGGCTTCATCATATGAACATGTTCATTCCCAATCATGGATTATTTTATCTATATGACTAAATGATTGTTAGCCATTGCCTTTGGAAATATAAGTCTAACCTAAGATAAAATTCCTAAGTATTTAAAACCTATTCACAACTCCTAAGAACATTTTATCAGTATATGCAGTAATTACATTTTCTGACATATTTGATGGACTCAGGAAACATGTTCTGTGGTGCAAAAGATGTTTTCTTTAATCTTCTTAATACAAATAAGTGCAAATACAAAAAAAAGGCAAAAAACATTGTTTCTATAGGTATAAACATCCAATGGATTAATTATAGTAAATATTAAAAAGGCTGAACCAAAGTACAACTCACAAAAATATAATGGATTATGAAAGTAAAGTAGACATAAATCATTGAGTTTATTGAGCTAAGTGTTTATTGGAGAAATAAGTGAGCATTACTTATGATTTGGTTAACTATAAGCAAAATTCAGCTTAAAAAATATGCCAATGATAAATTGTATTAATACTTGATGTATATATGCATTACTTATTCTTTTTATGATATTAATTGTTTCTTCTTTGTGAAAACACTGAAAAAGTTCAGTCTTGAAAGGCAAAATGTTTATTTTAATTTTTATTTGAAATTTTATGAAAACAGAATGTTAATATCAACAGTATTATGAAATTATGTCCTACTAATCAAACACATTGTTGGTGCCAACATTTCTTAGAACTAAAAAAGTAAAATGTTGATTAAAACATTTATGTGCTTACTGATATAAGACATAAATAACACAGTAACTTTTTATAAATGTAAGTAGAAATGAGAAGGAATAGAACAAATATTTTCTAATATTAACTGAGACACAACTCCAAAGCAAGAAAATTTTGAGAGAAAAAAATTAAGTTAAAAGTTATTTGTGTGTTTACCATGAAAACTTGAAAGAAATGTGGTAAAGTTTACAACTCTTCAAGTTTGCAGGGAAAATAATTTTCTTTCATCTTAAATTCATTTGCTTTTTTTGAACTCTCAGATCCCATATTCTTATTCTATAATCATTAGTAAACATTACAGACTGAAAATAAAGTCTAAATCATCAGTGAGAGTTGCAATATATAAAGCAACTGCAATTGAAATGAAAGAAAGACTTGTTAAAAATTAATGATTTATCTAAAGATTAACATTGAACAAATATTCTCTAAAGGGAAAGGCTTGTTAGTGTCATATAAGATTCAATACAAAATCACTTCTTTTGAATTGTTCCTAATGTTCAAAAAGTAACATTGGTGCCAATTTTCTCAGTGAAGTTCTAAAAGAAATATGACATATTAGTTTAAATATTACTGATACTAAAGATATCCTATTATTTTCTATGAAGTTATCATGAAAATCAGTATATAAAATGTTATCAAATATAAGTGGCCAATAGATATATGTATTCAGAAAAATACTCTGTATAAAAATAAAATATTCAAAATTTCTGTAAAATTTCTCTTTTTTTGTTGAGTTTAACTTCTTTGATTTGTGAATAAAAAGAATAAGCAAAGAAAAATGTTTAAGTGTTATTCTAAGAAGGATATAAGCTATTTTTGTATAAGCAAGGTCAACCCAGATTTACTTGAGGTATCAACCATTTTAGGCTGATGTTCAGCATATAATTTGTTTAATTCATCATGAAGAAAAGAAAATAACAAAACAAAAAATAGCATTTCAGTAATATTTTCTGCATCCGAGGGATTTTTAGAAATATAAATGCCTGCAGATTTCAGATATTTCTTTCTTACATCTTTTTTTATATTCTTATTTTTCAATTTACATTTTCTTCCATTCTTTTTCCTTTTATTCTCTTTGTTTCCAGCTTGGATTTGTTTTCTACTCTTTTTTTACTTTAATTCTTGATTTCTTTCTATAATCTCATTGCCTTTCAACAATTTCATACTCACACTATTAACCTCCCACCAAATTTTAAACTATTCAATCAAACATTCAAATAAAGGTCATTTATTTTTATTAGATTTTAATGTGAAAAAGAATAAAATGCTGAATTTTTCTACAAATATTATTCTAAGATCACCAAAATGTGTGAACATTGAAAAATATTTATAATATCCTGAAATTAAAAAAAAATCATAAAATCCAGGAGAACCAAAAGATAATGTAAAAAAAAAGCAATATAAAAAATTGTTCAGCAAAAGTTCATTATTAATGCTTTGCATGTGTGAGCCAAGGTATTAAGATTATTCATTCACTTCTTTACACTGACATTCTCCTTGCGGTTAATCTCAAATCATTTCAAGCAGATTGATTGTTCTTTGTTCACAGGCCCTTTCGTGGATTATGTATGAGTCAAAGAGAATACTTTTTTGTGAAAAACCATCAAATCCATCACAAATTCAAAGTGAAGGTTCAAGTATTCAAATGTTCATTTTCCAGATTATGTCATATTCAGAAAATATTACAATTTAAAAAAATATTTTAGTTTTCTTAAATTAATACAAAACAAATATGAAATAACTGAACTTAATACAGAAAATCTTAAAGTTACAAATTACTTTCTTTTTCCAATGGTTTGAAAGGTAGTTTTTTGTTCTATTTTTATCGAAATTATTGAAATATTATGAATAAATTCTTTGGAATTTTGAGAAAAAATTGACTGAAAATGATTTAAAGAGGATGTTTAAAATTGTGAGAAACCTTTAAAACAACCTTGGCATTTATTTTGATAAAAAAGATGCACATGTCCAAAATGTCAGTTAATTACTATAATTAATAAACATGGAAATAATCAATAATATTAACTCAGAATAAATCAGCTGTAATTGATTCTTAAAAATATTTTTCCCATTTAAAAGCCAATTAATATAACCAAAAACATCCTGTTTTTTTTATATTTTCCTTTTCATTTTTCATCTCTGTTGAACAGTCATCTCTGTATAAATATTGACAAGTAAGTTGCTTGAATATGATTTAGAGATTAAAACTATAGAATATGTCAACAATAGGTGCCCAAAATTGCAAAGATTTTCAGCAAAAAGAAAGAAAAAGTTGTTTAAACTTAAAGGATGCTTCCTTCCCTAACCACACTTCATTGTGCCAAATAATCATTCTTTCAATGAATCTAATATGCTATGATGACTTAAGCAGATAAAATTAAAAACAGTTCAAACAAAAAACCTTTTGTTTTTAATGAAAAAGAATTCACTTCTGTTAATTCTGTGATGCCACTCTACATGGACTGATCTTACCCAGTATCCTCATCAATGAAGTCTTGAGTCTTGAGAATGTTTAATGCTTCTACCTCATAATTCATGAATATATAAATAATAATGGTGCTAATCCATGAAATCTGTCAAAAACTTGAAAAGACCATTTTATTAACCTGATTGAAAAAATTATCAAATATGATCCAAGAATTTAGCAAGCATATTAATTCTAACATATTAATTCTAACTAAAGAAATTGTTTAACATGGCCTCTATTTAACCAAATTTAAAACAATTTTGCTGGTAATGTTAAACTGGATTAGATTATTAACATTTTAATGTTTAATCTTTTTATAAATATATTCTGTTTAATTTGCATTCCAAAATGGTCAGTTCACAACAACATAGTAACAAAGAAAAATTAAATATCAAAATATCTCATTTGATATGTGTGAAGGAATAAGATGCTGCATTCTGGCAATAGGCAAAGCAATGAAGATGCTTCAAAAAGAAAAGTAATATGAAAACTGAGATGATATAGTTGTCATTATAAGTTTTACTTACCAAGGTAGAATTATCAAAAGAGTGGTTGGAGTTCATTGCTATCATGGCAACACTTAGGTTCACACGAAGGGCATAAACATTTGCTGCAAAATAAAACATATGTATATATCAAACTATATATATATAAATATAATGAAAAGCAAGTTATTTATAAGAAAATGGTAAAACTTGATCAGCAATGTGTATTGAGAAGAAATATGTAACAATTCAAATTTAATAACTTGAAGAAGAATTGATTCAATTGTAAAAATGTCAATATGATGGCAAATCTTTGTTGATAGTTTTAAGGTGAGGAATTATTATTATTATCATTATGATATGCTATTCTGACTAGCATATTCACATTGCAATATTTTAGCTGTTGTACCTTCCGGCTTTTAGTTATCTGTCTTTGTACTTGAAATCTTAAATTGAAAACATTATTCAATCCACAAGGAAAGAGGAAAACTTTTTCATTCTACTTTCTATGCTTATGAGATATTTCATATCAGTTAATACTCACCAATTTTATTTACATTTGTGTCTCTTGTATATTTTTCAGTACTATTGGACATAGGGATTGAACTTGCAATTGTCAGGGAACCAGATATGTTTTAGCCAAAACTTAATCTAGTAAGCCATGTACTTCATGCAGCTATTCAGACACTTGAAGAAGGTCTGAGGGTACAATAAGCAAACATTTGTAAGTAAAACATGCTGGTCCAAATAGTAAAGGATATAATAATGGTGAAATATATTTGATTTATTACTAAAAATTTGTCTGGAGAAAAGTTAAAAGATAACATTTTTAAGTATTTATTTTATTAAACAATTTTGACAGATGCACCCAATTAAATAGTTTGTCTTAAGATATCAAAAGTTTAAAGCAAATTTATTTTACAAAGAAAATTATATTCCTTCTCATATTTAATACTCTTAGTATATAATACAAAACAATTAGTAATTTCTTCTTCCCAAGTATTTTATTGCATAGTTTCTTAAAAGTAAGTTTTAAAAATCAGAAATATATATTCAGCTGTTAATATATGTTTTTAGAATGTCCATTTCAAAATCATATAGCAGAAATTGTATGAAAATTGAAAATTTCACTTTAGTTTTTGCTATTTTTTGGCACGTAATCACAGATAATAAAAGAATCTTATTAGTTTTTACTACATCAATAAATTCATTACAGTCTTTTTAGGATGTAAGAGGAGAAAAAAGAGCTTTGTGTGAGAGAAGATTAAAAAGAATTGATTGCTGATTCTACGTTTTGCTGTATGTATATGTTTAGCTTAATTCTTCCAAAAATTAGTTTTACATTAGTTGAAAATTTTCACAACTTTTACCAGTGACTTGATTAGCAATTTTTAAGACTAACTTGCTTTTTTTTTTTAATTTAAAACTATCCTATTTTTGGATAAATAATGTTTTCAGAAATCAAATTTTTAACTAAAGTATTAAAAAATTGACACACGTTATATACAGTAGCGTCCAAAACTAAGGGACAAAATTTTAAAACCTAATATTTGTTACAAATAACAACTGTGAAAAGCTGAAATTTTGACAACTGGTAGTCGTTATCATCCATAATAACATACTAAAATTTGAATCATTTGCAAAGGATAAAAAAAGAATTATAACAATTATTTATTTATTTTCAAATTTGGAACGTCCAAAAGTAAGGGACAAAATTGAGAAAAACAATGTAAACAATATGCTATATTCAAATTTTTTGATTTCCTCTAAAGAATAAGTCTTACTTAGTCATTTGTAAACGTTGCATCAGCCGGCACCATGGCGAAACTACCAGTTGTCAAAATTTCAGCTTTTCACAGTTGTTATTTGTAACAAATATTAGGTTTTAAAATTTTGTCCCTTAGTTTTGGACGCTACTGTATATTGTGTTCAATGGTAATCTACAAAATTTATTCCCAAAAATATTTCCTTACTACTTACAAGCAAAAACCAATGTACTTAAGCAGTGCCATAAAATATATTATATTTTTATACCACTTCCTTTAGAGTAGAAATAATCATGGCTGTCCACAGATTGCTTTTCTTTATTATCTGTGAATTGTCATAACTTTTTAGGAAAAATAGTAGAGTGGCTTCCTATTGACTTCTCCATGTTTTGAATACAAAATTTTCCTTCATGATTTTCTGCCATGTAGGTCTAGAGAGCCCAGTCTACCCTGCTATTTAACCCATATATAAAGAGATGAATTCATGCCTTTGCCAAGGGTATTTGTATGAAAGTGAATGCAACATAGGGCATAGAAATTTGAAAATGACTTACTGAATGCACTTCCTATGCCAATAACCGTTATACTACCTGCACATCTTTCAAAATAGATTTTATTAATATTGAATGTTAGAAAAGTTGAATACATGATAAAGTGATGTGAAAATTAAGAGGCAAATTTTATTGTTCTTAAGTTAAAATGAGCCTTAAATTAATCATTTTTGTCACTTCTTTGAAAATTTGAATGTCAAAAATGTAAGGAAAATCTCCAATTTCAATAAAATGTCTAATTGCCTATTAGAGTAACAAGAGAAATGAATTATTTTTTTATAAGCTACAAGAAACCTGCAAAACAGATTGGTATACAATGAAGTTTATTTTTATTAAACAATTCAGCCAAGTAAAAAAATGCGTGGGGGAGATAAACTATCCACTGATAAAGGCTATGCAACAACATTAAAAAGATAGATCAAAGATCTTTCATGGAATCTTTGTATTTTCTTATATATTTTTCTTCCAGGTGAGTTGATTCATTGAAAATTTCAGATAAATAAAAAGGATAGCAAAAAGGTAAATCTCAGTTCAGGACAGAGGACACTGCTCCATATTCCTAAGTCTATCTGAGAAATGTCTAACATCTGTGCTTTCATTACAATTTTGTCTGTATATTATTATCCAAACAACCACACATATGCACACACATGATGTATACTTATTGTTATGCAGCACACAATGACATCCATTTACAGCAGCAGCATCTACATGCTGCAACTTATTTAAATTAATGTTTAGAAAAAAAAAACTCAAATATATGTTAAAAACCACGAACAAATGTATACATATACATATACAATATAACATAAATTAGATATACATATATTGAACAGATATGTAGAAGCATGTTTGTTTATATGTATATATGTGGGTATGCTTAAATGTTCTCAACATGACCAAGAAGCCTTTCCAAAAACAATTCTAATATTTGATCAACTTTATTAGTGTGTAGAAAGTGGATGAGGCCAAGAAATTTTCAGGCCTATTTTGTATAAATATGAGAGAGAGGTGATTCTAAACAAAGAACATATTATAATCCAGGAAACTGCATAATCTACCTCTTCAAACACACAATGCAATACAGCTAAAATATTTCCAACAGACAAAATAAGACCTGCCTAAGTCTGGAGAAAGAATTGGTTGAAATATCAGGAAGAAAAAATAACAAAAAACTGGAGATAGACAAAAACAAATTTATTGTGTCATTTTTGCATACATTGTTTCTTTGGGGGCAAATGATATAAGTATATATGTGCTCATGGGAAAGTCAATATTTGTATCATTATTAATTTTTGGCTCATCTTTCTTATTTTATTTTGTTGCTTTTAATTACAATTCTCATATTGTCATTCTATGATTATGCAATAGGTAGTGTTGATTGGAAATAAAGAATAAACCTCCAGAGAAATTTGATTTTACATAATTAAAATGTGGGAGCCTGTATTTCCATGACAATACCTTTACTAGTTTGACTCCAAAGATTCACTCAAATAAATTATATAGCAATATTGCTTCCTACTCCAATCCCATCTTCACAACAATCTTGTTTGTTTATATGTACTAGTAGCATTAGATATAATAGTCTATACATATCTTAGATAAAGTATTGGAATTTTTTACTTCATTTTTCTTTCATCTTATTCTTGTTACATTTTATTGTAACACTCAGATAATTATTCTACAATTGTTAAATAAGCATTAAATATTATTAGTTTCTGATCCATGCTGCTAATTTATGGTCATGGACTAATGCTATAAAAATGTAAAAAGCAAAAAATAAGCTGAAAGTGAAACAAAGACTAAATTTATTAAAATTACTAATAATGACAATAAACTGCAATTTTCTCTAAGTTTTGGTTTAGATAGACTTACACAACTTCAGTAACCAGAAATATCACACTATTATCTATAAATTTTGTCCTATTTGTTTAATTCCAAATAAATTTTATACTCTTTGAACTCACATTTCAGTACTACAAAAATGATTTTATACTTCCCCAAAATTGATTTAAAATCATCAAGGTATAATTAAATGTTTTTATATTAGAAGAAATGTCACTCTAAATATAATACGGGTTTATTTTGAAAGATTAATGTATGTTGTTAAGGCAATAAAGTAATGAAAACAGACTGATTGGCTAATATTCACATACAAATAATCTGAAATGGGACTGCTATTTTCTCTTCGAAGGTGGCCTGAAAAGAGTGAACCAAAAGAAGACCTACAACACTTGAGACTTCACAACTTATAGTAAAAAAAATTATCTTCAATATTTATTGAGGTACTTGATTAAAGAAAAATATATGCACATCAGATTAGCAAGTCAGTATTAGAAGAGATTAGGCAATGATAATCAGATCATTAACCTGATATGCTGGATTATTGGTCTGAAAACAAGTAGGATAGTTCATTAACTGGTATACCAGTTCACCTACTTAACTCACCAATCTGGTCAGGTTAGCAAGAATATTTTTTATTTAATGTAATACCCCTGCCTGCCACAAATATTTAATATAACTACCCTTAATTGCACTTAAAAATAATTTTCTTTAGTGGTAACTCTTGTCAATATGATATTTGAAATATGTCACATAAATAAATATAACAAAAAATAATAAGAAATTAATGGTTTATATAATTTAACATTTTTTCAAATGCTTAATTGCTGTAAAAATCTCATTATTTAGACTACCTATGCTTGAAAGAAAATGAAGTGATTTTGAAATCTCTTCAAAAAATAGCCTAGATAAAATAACACCAGAGAAACTCTCTTCCACTAACAAAAATATAGCCTTGTGATAACTGACTCAGAACAAAAGGTTGAAATTTAATTCAAACAATGCACAAACAAAAGAACAAAATGACAAAAATTGTAGATTCAATAACAGTTGAACAATTATTTTTAACAAACTAGCTGAATACTAAAAATTAATTCAACAATACTATATTTATATATTTAATTTATTTTGTAATATTTCTATTAAGTTTAATAAAAATTAATTCAGCAACAGATTGGTGTGTGTTAGATTTCTGGCATGAGTAAGAAAATCGTATTATTATTGCTTATTCAAAGTGTTGACGTCAGACACAGCATCGTCAAAAATGGACATTTGGTGATAAGAGGATTTTAAGGCATAAGAAAAATAAAAAATTTGATTCTCAGGTAAAATACGGACCTCCCAGTTAAAAGTTGACTTAGCAGAAAAAACCAGGTGTCTGGTTTTGACAGTGATTGATGAGTCAGTAGAAAGACCTGACTAAGTGAATTTTGGCTGTCCCCAAAAGAAAGATGTGATAAGAATTATTTGGCAATCTTGGGTTTGTAAAAAAATGTTTTGGCCGAAGAAAAAAAAGAAAAAAAAAAAGGATTTTGTAAACAAAATTCTGGATAATAATTTTAAGAGGGCTAGTCTAGCCACACCCACAGTGCCGGGAGATCATTGGTCAAGTGGTAGCATGGGTGATAGGCGGAGGTGAATGTATGAGAAAGACGGAGAAGTTGTTAACATCCACTGAGGAGATTGGTATGAGATACCAATATGAGAGAGTAAGTGTCTAGGAGGATAACTCTCCTTTGACCTTCCCTCATGGATGAGGGAGAAATCCCCGAAATGGAAAGTGATTAATCTTCCAAAAATGGGAAGTAATTAATTTTTCTGGCCTGGGAACAGGTAAAGTTTTTGCTGGGAATCGAGAATTATCAGGAATCCAAGCCACGTCGGGCCCCACACCGGGTTTTGGTCAGTGCCTATATAAACAAACGCCCCCAAGTAGTTTGGGAGTTTTTTTTGCAGGAGTCCCAGCAGCTGATTTGCAGTTGTCAGACCGTTGCCTCACAGAAGCTGACTGAGAGATTTCCACATCGTTTTCGACTTCAACTTCCTACCAAAAGCAAATTATATTGACGAACGACTTAAGATACCAAAACTCGCTTAAGAAACGCAAAAGTGTCACAAATCCATAGAAACAGGCTGGGAGAGAAACACACTCCTGTATATAACAGATGGATAAAGATAATTTGTTATTTCTCAACATATTTGAATCTCTTGAGTTTGTTTTATTGCTTCTTTTACTTACGCTTGTGCGATATCACCTTCACCCCGGATTCAGCTTGCACTACAGCCTGATGCCTGATTGATTTCATCTACCTAAGATCAAAGTCACAATGTGGGTAGGTTAGACTTGAGATCAAAATAGTTACTTTGGTAACTAGACATTGGAAGTGAGCTGGGAATGACAAAACTGGTATTGAAACGTGAACGACCAGATTGACCGGGACACAGGCTGGTGGCAGTGACAAAGAGTCAACCCAAAAACACTGGTGGAAGAAACCTTACAGCTTTGCGCCGCAACTGGGAGTTGACCATGGGTCGACAGCGCAGTGTTACATATTGGCGTCATGACCAGAGGACGTCACATATTGGTGCTGCGACCACCGGTGGGTGTCACACATAAACTTATTATTTCACTCTGTTTATATAATTCATTCGAGTTGTAAGAAAGCCTATTCACTTATTTAAATAATTCTATAAATTCTATTTTGTAATTTTTTGTAATGTGAAATGGCAGACAACAACAGTGGTTATTATGAATGCTGCAATAAATAAGATTGTAACTAATGTTGCCAGGTTTAAAATTCTATAAAAATTTTAATGTTTTGAAAATTATTTATTTTGTGATGTTATGAACATTGCTAAAAAAAAATAAATAATGTAAATAACAAATAAAAATATTTTAGAAGTTAAGATTCATGTTTTTATTAAATGTAACGTACTTATATATTTTCTGCTAACTTCTGACTAATTTTGGCAGATATATATAATTATCTGTCTGAATTTCTGGGATGGAGAGTTATCATTATTTAAATGTGGACTATTGTCATCATCTAAATAAATATGAATAAATGAAATCTTAATATAGAAAAATGTAGCTTAATTTCATATTTTAAGAAAAAGGCTTCAGCTAAAAAAAAGTTGTTTATTTACATATTTCTAAATAAAAATTGTTAATATAGAGAAAAAGTTGTTTTTCATATTTTTAAATAACAAAACTTAATCTAGAGAAAATAGCTTTTTTCATATCTCAATATAAAAATGTGTTAATAGAGGGAAAATGTAGCTTATTTTCTTATTTCTGAATAAAAACTATTAATATTAAGAAAAAGCAGCCTATTTTCATATTTCCAAATAGAAAAATAAGTTATTTTCATATTTTTTAAATAAAAATGTGTTAATATAAGAGAAAAAATTGCTTATTTTCAGATTTCTAAAGACAAAAATCTAATCAAGAGAAAAATTAGCTTATTTTGATATAAAAAACATTATTATAGGAAAAGTAGCTTATTTCCATATTCATAAATAAAAAAATGTTAACATAGAGAAAAAGTTACTTATTTTCATATTTCTGAATAAATTCTGTTAACATAGAGAATCAGCTTATTTTCATATCTCAATGTAAAATGTGTTAATATAGAGAAAAGGGTGTTTATTTTCATGTTTCTGAATAAAAACTATTGATATAGAAAAAAAAAGCTTATTTTCATATTTCTACATAAGAGATTACATTATAGAGAAAAAGTTGCTTATTTTCATATTTCTAAATAGATTGTGTTAATATAAAAGTAAAAGTCCAAATAAAAAAGTGCTAATATAGACAAACAGTTTGTTATTTTTATATATCTAAATAAAAAAAGAGTTAATATAGGTAAAAGTTATATATTTTTATATTTCTGAATAAAAAATTGTTAATATACAGAAAAGGTTGCTTATTTTGATATATCTAAATAAAAATGTTTTCATCTGAACAAAAAGTAGAATATTTTCATATTTCTAAATAAAAAATATGTTAATACATATAAATATTGCTCAGTTTAATATTTCTTAATAAAAAATTGTTAATATAGATATAAAGTAGTATATTTTCATGTTTCCAAATACAAACATATTAATATAAAAAATGTTGCTTATTTTTATATTTCTAAATGAAAAGACTTAATGTAAAGACAATGTATCTTATTTTCATATTTCCAAATAAAAGTGTTAATATATAAAAATAGTTGCTTATTTTCATACTTTTCGATAAAAAAGTTTTAATCTAGAGAAAAGTAGTATATTCATATTTCTAAATAAAATGTATTAATATAAAAGAAAAAGTAGCTTATTTTTATATTTCTAATTAAAAACGTTAATATACAGAAAAAATTTGATTATTTTAATATTTCTAAATAAAAAACTGTTAATATAGTGAAAAATTAGTTTATTTTCATATTTCTTAATAAAAACGTGTTAATATAAAGTAACTTATTTTCATATATCTAAATAAAAGTGTTTATATATACATACATACATGCATATATATATATATATATATATATATATATATATATATATATATATATAATTTGCCTATTTTCATATTTTTAAATGTAAATGTCTTAACCTTAAAAAAAAGTAGCATATTTTCATGTTTCTATATAAAATATTTCTGAATTAATATAGAAGAAAAGTTGGTTATCTCAGTATTTCTAAATAGGAATGTGTTAACATGAAAAATAAGTTATTTTCATATTTATAAATAAAATTGTTAGTATATTGCAAATTAACTTTTTTCATATTTCTAAATGAAAAGTATTATATACTGTTAAAAAGTAGCTAATTGTCATATTTCTAAATAACAATGTGTTAATATTGAGAATATAGTTTTTGTCATATTTCAAAATAAAAGAGTTAATATAAAGAAAAAGTTACTTATTTGCATAACTCTAAACAAAATGTTAATACAGTGAAAGATGTGCTCATTTTCATATTTCCAAATAATGAAAGTGTTAATATAGAGAAGAAGTAGCTTACTTTGCTTATTTTTAAATAAAAGTGTTAACATAGAGAAAAAGTTTCTCATTTTAAAATTTTTATAATAAAAAATGTTAATGTAAATATTAAAATGTAAAAATAACTTATTTCTATATTTCTGAATAAAAAATATATACAGAAAAGTACCTTATTTTCATATTTATAAATATACACTTGTTACTACAGAGAAAAAGTACCTTATTCCTAAATGAAAAAGTGTTAATATAGATAAAAAGTTGCTTATTTTTATATTTGTATATAAAAAGTGTTAATATACAGAAAAAGTTGATTAATTTAATATTTCAAAATAAAAATGTGTTAATATAGATAAAAGCTGCTTACTTTCATATTTCTCAATGTGTTAATATAGAGAAAAAATAGATTATTTTTATATTTCTAAATATAAAAGTATTAATACAAAGTAGCTTATTTTCATATTTCTAAATAAGAAAGTACTAATAGAGGGAAGAAGTAGCTTATTTTCATATTTATATATAAAAAAAGTGTTAATATACAGGAAAAGTTGCTCATTTTTAAATAAAAAATATTAATACATAGAAAATTTGTTTATTTTTGTATTTCTAAATAGAAAAGAATTACTACAGAGAAAAAGTAGCATATTTCCATTTTCTAAATAAAAAAGTCTTAGCCTAGAGAAAACCAAGTTATTTTCATATTTCAAAAGAATGTTATTTTCATATTTCTATACATCTGAAAATTTGTTAATAGAGATAAAAGCAGCTAATTTTTATATTTTTAAATAAAAAGTATTAATATAGAGAAAAAGTTCCATATTTTCATATTTAAAAATAAAAAAGTATTAATATACAGGAAAAGTTGTTTATTTTCATTTCTAAAGAAAATGTTTTAATCTAGAGAAAAAATAGCATATTTTCATATTCCTAAATAAAAAGTGTTACTACTGAGAAAAAGTAGCTTATTTTCATATTTCTAAATAAAATATGTTAATATAGGCAAAAAGTTGTTTATTTCCACATTTCTAAATAAAAAAACTGTTAATATAAAGATAGAGTTGCTTATTTTCATATTTCAAAATAAATAAGTGTTAATATTGAAAAACAGATTTATTTCCATATATCTGAATAAATTTAATATAATATATATATTTCTAAATAAAAAAGTATTAATCTAGAAAAAAAGTAAATTATTTTCATATTTATAAATAAAAATGTTTTACTACAGAGATAAAATAGGATAATTTCATATTTCTGAATAAAAGTTTTAATATAGAAAAAGTTGATTATTTTCACATTTATAAATAAGACCGTTTTTGAGAAAAATTAGCTAATATTCATATTTCTAAATAAAAAAAGTGTTAATATAGAAAAATTGTCCCTTATTGTCATATTTTTAGGTAAAAAAGTTTTAATATACAGAAAAAGTTACTTATTTTCATATTTATAAATAAAAAATTTTAATTTATAGAAAAGTACTTTTTTATATTTCTAAATAAAAAAAGTATTAATCGTCAGCAAAACTAGCTTATTTTCATATTTCCAAATGAAAATCTGTTAATATAGAGGAAAAGGAGCTTATTTTCACATTTCTAAATAAAAAGTCTGAATATGGTGAAAATTAGCTTCTCTTCATATGTCTAAATGAAAATGTCTTAATCTAGAGAAAATGTAGATTATTTTCAAATCCAAATAAAAATTGTTTTTAATCTAGAGAAAATGTATCATTTTTTCATATTGCTAATGAAAAATGTCTTAATGTGGATACAAAGAAATATATGAATAATTTTTGAATTTGAAAATCCTTAATCTCTTTAAAATATAGCTTATTTTCATATGTGTATATATATATATATATATATATATATATATAGAGAGAGAGAGAGAGAGAGAGAGAGAGAGAAACAAAGGTTTAATTTAGAGAAAATATATCTTATATTCATATGTATTTAATGGTAAATCTAAATGTGGATAAAATATAGCTAATTTTTATAATTCTAAATAAAAAATCCTAATCTTCAAAAATCACAATCTTGCAAAATTTAGCTTATTTTCATACTTGTATATATAAAATTCTTAATCTAGAGCAAATGTCACATATTTTCTTATTTCTAAATAAAAAATATCTTAATCCCCCAAAATCTAGCTTCTAATCATATTTTAAAAATAAATAACTATAAAAAGTATGATATTTCTAAATAAATAATTCTTAGGGAAAATGTAGCCTTATTTTTATATTTCTAAATCTGTGAATTACTAATATTGGGAAAATTAGATTATTTTTCTATTTTTAATAAATAAATCTTAATCTAGTTAAAATTTAACTTATTTTCATATTTCTAAATAAAATAACTTTATCTAGGGAAAATATAGCTTATTTTTATATTTCTCACTGAAGTTCAAATCTAGAGAAAATGTATGTTATTTCCAAATTTCTAAAAAAAATAAATTCTAGAAAACGTTTAGGTTATTTTAATATTTCTAAATTAATGAGCCTAAATGTAAAGAAAGTGTAGCTGCTTTTCATATTTCTAAATGAGAAAGTTTTAATTTGGAAAAATGTATCTTTTTTTCATATTTATAAATAAAATACTCTAAATCTAAGGAAAATGAAGTTTCATTTCCAGTTTCTAAAAATAAATTAATCTAGTAAAAATGTAACTTATTTTCTCATTTCAATAAATTTAAATGTTACTTCCATATTTCTAAATAAAAATGTTTAATTTAGAGAATATGTTGTATATTTTCACATTTCTCAATTAATAAATTTAAATCTAGATAAAATTTCACTTATGTTCATATTTCTGAATTAATAAAAGGCTCAATCTAGTGAAAATATAGCTTATTTTCATATTTTTTGTAAATTAATACATCTAAAGCTGGAGAAAATGTAGCTGCTTTTTATATATCTAAATTAATGAGTCTACAGCTGGAGAAAATATAGCTTATTTTCATATTTCTAAATAAAAAAGTTATAATCTATGGAAAATCTACCAAATTCATGAATAGGTGATGCATTAATTGTGAGTTCAATCTGGGTCATATGTATTTGAACTCAGTGGAAATAGAGTGAGTAATATGTGAGCAGTACTAAAAATAAGGACTAGGTGAAATATCCCAGGATATGAGTAGTGGAATGGAAATGGTCAGTTCAGTTCAGAATTTCCTGTATGTTACCTGGATCAACATGTACTTGATGAAGTTCAAGGTGCACAACAACTGAAACATTATGATAACAACAACAAAAATGAGGATAATAGTCCACATATAATTTGTGTAAGTAATATATAATTCTTTCTATGCTAATATGATGAAGTTTTAAAATATCTTTATTAATGGAAATATTTCTTATATATGGCAAGTTTTAAACTATAAATTAAAAATGAATAACACAGATGAAATATTTACTGATCTTACCTCATTCTAATATTTCAGGTCTGTCTATATTTTTTTGTATTTTAGGTTTTCCTTTCATTGTGAAAGAATTCTCCAATATATCTGTTCCCTCTTTTAAGTATTTTCTCTTTACTATTATGAGCATTTCCTGTTTTGATTTTAGGCATAGAGAAATTAATCAGACTAAATAAATATGATAAAAATAGCTTAAATGAGGAAAATTCAAATGCTTTTCCAAACAAATACTCAAATTTATCTCCAATTAAATACATAAATTATTTTTGACAATCATTTATGTATCTAACAGAACTCCTTTTATTATGCCAACCTTTTTGGTATAATGGATTAATTGTAAATGATCTTGTAGAAATAAATTTTAAAATAGCAACAGATTCTTTCCAGTAATCATTGGATTATATAGAGTTACTGTTCAACTACTGATGTTAAAATCAGTAACCATTTCTCATCTGATATCTTCAAGACTATGACAATTTGATAATTTGGTACCTACCTAGATGTATGCGATGAACTAGATACCACTGGATTTATTATTCAATCCCCAATATCAAATGAGACATCATTTGAGTCAGAGGATAAAATCATTTACAAAGTTAAAGAAGGATGGGCAATGATATTTTAAATAGACTTCTTCCATATAAAGACTACAGCAGATAGCAAACACAGTAAATTTCAAAATAGGGTAACTCAAAATGTTAGAGTGAAGAGATGGACAAAGACAGAGTAAAAAGAAAAAATTAATATGTATACTTAAGTAGTTTAGAAGGAAACTTTAAATTTATTGATATTTATAATTAAATAATCAAGAAGAAATTGGGATGTTTTAAGTTTAAGTTCTTATATTCATGAACATAATTCAAATTCAGTTCCAAAGCAAATTGATGATAGAAAATAAAACAGAGCATTAACTGAGCAAGGTTTGAACTTTTATCTCTGTAGGTGCAGTTAATAATCTTTTTAACAATAATGTTCACTCTGTACAAGGCCAGGGAGCCACTCAAGGTAGAGGTTTACAGAGTAAGAGGTACAGCTAATGGGGATACATGGAGAAGATTATGATTGACCCTAGACTTGAACAGGCCAAGATTGTAGTAATTGAGGAAGCATCAGATTTGGAGTTGGTTCCACAAAGCAGCAATTTGTGGGAAGAAGCTGCTTGAGTGGAAATTACATTAGAGTATGAAGAGAATGAGGGTCGTCCACTGTGTGTCATATTCAGTGTGTGCAGTATAAAGGGTTTTTAACCTTAAAGGTTAGAACTGATGGAAATAAGGAATGTAGTTTGTCTGAACAATTTCCATGGAAGTAGCAATAGAGCAGCAAGAGACTTGCAACATTTCATCTATGGGAAAGGGGTTGTAGGGTGGAAAATAATTTGTGACCCACAAGGATGTGGAAATCCTTTTAGACTTTATCAAAACTGGAAAGGGAAAACTGGGAAGCTCCTGACCATATATGGCAGCAGTAGTCTATTTTTGGCCTGATCTGGCTCTTGCAAAAGTGGAGAATAGTAGGAGGAGTCAGGTACTTACTTGAGTAGTACAGGGAACTAACCATTTTTTTATCGTATTTAAAAATGGATCATACGTACGTATATCATATGCAGAGATGCTTTTGGACTCAGTTGAAACTGGAAAATGAAGACAGGGCAGCTCCTACCCATATATGGCAGCATTACTCCATTTTTGGCCTGGTCTAGCTATTGTATAGGATAGTGGGAGGTGTCAGGTACTTATTGGGACAGCACAGGGAACCAACCAATTTTCCAGAATCTATAGTGATGGATTATATATACAAGTTCCACTTGAGGTCTGGATTGAGTCCCAGGTGCTCAAGGCATGGAGTCTTCTTGGGAGAGCACCTGTTCATTGTGATAGATGAAAATTCAGGGTTTGCTCAGTGATTATGGAATGTCAATAGTTTGGTTTTTGAGGCATTGAATGAGACCCATCAGTTTTTCCACCACTGAACTGTTAAAGCTAGGTCCTAAGCATCATTACTCACTGATTCTGTGAGTAATGATGCTTAGAACATCAGCAGTGGATCAAGCCAATTGAAATCAGAATTACTTGTTGCTCAAGACACTGTCATTATTGAGATGATCCTGAACAACCTTCTTGTTGATTATATCTTAAAAAAGTTTATTAATGACACTGAGGGGGTGTGATGGGTCTATACTGAGATGGAGATGAGCACTCACCTGTATTCTTGAAAACAGGGCATACACTTCACCACTTCCACAGACTTGGGAATGATTTCTCCTTCAAGCAGTAGTTAAATAATTTCACTAAAATTGGGGATAGCTCAAGATTAATATTGTTAAGGACAACCAATTAGAATTTTAACTTGACCAGTAGGCTTCTTAGGATCAAGACTTTTGATAATATTTGAGACTTCCTGGGCTGTGATAAAAATATTACTGAGATGGGGCAGGAGAGTTGGGAAGAGGATGACCATTGTCATCTAATGTTGAGTTAGAGTCAAAGATTATGGCAAATAGTTTTGCTTTATCTGACGAGAATGAGATAACTTCAGGGTTATTTATAATATTAGGTTGTCCCAAAAGTTCGTAAACACTTGCAAAAAATTGAAATTTTACTCGCCAATTAATAACAAAAACAACAAAAATTATTCCTCAAAATAAAGACCATCATTTTCCAAGACTTTCTACCATTAATCTGCAAGCTTTCGGATCTGGTGAAAGTACCATTCAGCCGGCTTCGAATCAAAGAATTCTTGACATGCTTCCTCGACTTCATCAAATCAGTTGAATCGGTGGCCCTTCAGAAAATGTTGCATTGAGCGGAAAAGGCCGTAATCTGATGGAGCACAGTCAGGACTGTAGGCTGGATGTGGCAGAACCTCAACGCCGTCCAGCTCTTCAAACTTGTCTTTGGTCTTCCTGGTGGTGTGTGGCTTGGCATTGTCCTGCTGCATCAAAGCGTGTTTTCGATTGATCAGAGCTGGGTACTTTTGCTTCAACTTTTCGTAGACCCACTCCAGTTGCTGACAGTAAAGTTCGGCACTGATGGCACGACCATTCTGAACCAACTCAAAATGCACGATTCCTTCAAAGTTCCACCAAACGCACAACATGACTTTCTTGCCGAATCGATCTTGTTTTGGAACCAACGGTGTCTCTTGCCCTTTCTGAACCCATCACTTGTCTCGATTGTGCTGGACCAGATAGACCCATTTCTCGTCCGATGTCACAATGCGCTTCCAAAAACGCTCGTCCAATGGATTGCTGAGCAATTGACGGCAAATTTCAACTGGTCTGTTGGCTTGTGCTTCAGTGAGTTCATGCGGATCTTGGCGTGGCTTTTTGTGAACAAAATCAAGTTGCTTCAAGTGTCGGTGAATTGTCGATTTGCCAACTCCAAGCTCATCAGCCAATTCTCGATAAAGTAAAAAAACAATTAAAAATTGCGTAAAAATTCAATTTTTCATGAGTGTTTATGAACTTTTGGGACAAAAGTAGGTACTGGCACTTTGCCTCTATTCTGAATTTGGTTTGAGATCTTCTAGAACATTTGGGATTCAAGTTGTTTGTTTTTACCTTGACCTAGACTACCTGTGCATAGCTACACTTTGCATTTTCCAGGAATCTCTTGCAATGGTGGTTGTGGACAGTTCTGAATGTAGTGAGTGTCCTAACATTATTTACCATTATAATAAATCCATAATAATAATAATAATAATAGATGTAATCTTGATATAATGATGGAATTTGAGACCAGCAATCTTGAAAGATTATCTTTGTGCCTTGTTGATAGAAATGACAAACTGAGTCTCATTCATAATTGAAGTCATTTGCATTCAAAGGGTAAGTCTGTTGAAATTACAAGGATCCTGCAAATGAGCACATCCTCCTTTTTGCAAGTTAGGATAGTTAACTTGGTGACATATGGGAGAAGGTTCATGACAGCTAGGTAAGCTGCATAACTTTGGAAGTTTGAGATCTCTGAATTGAATAATGGGCATCAAAACTGTTAGTCGAAGACTGTGAAAAGGAACATTGGGAATCTCAAGAGAGTTGATAAACCCAACTGGTTTCTGAACAGCCTCAGAATTTTCCAGAACTGTATCAGTTGATTTGTACAGGTTGCTGGATAAATTAATCCAGCAAACTGTTGAACCATTTTATGACATTTAAAATAGCTGTTTTACAGGGCTGCCAAGCATTTTACAAACAAAAAAAAACAACATCTTTTTAGCACTTTAATTTCTTTATTTGGCTGAAAAAATTCAAAAACATTTTAATCTAAAATGAACATCTTTGAAGTCAGTACCACTTATTCTCCTGTCATCTTTTCCCACCGAGTTTACCTCCATGTACAAATTTACTTCCAAGACTATAATTGTTTGGCTGCAATACTGATTATAAAAGTCAGGAGCTAATTTTACTCCAATGATATCTGAGGTTGAAGTTGATTTTATCCACTCTACCATTTGTGATGTCTAAAACAGTTTTGTGCTTCATTTGAATTAAGAAAAGGAAAACAGTTTGAAACACCGATGCAACCAGTAGCTAAAATAAACTAGATTTAGTTAAGATCTTTTAAAGCATTCTGGTCTTCATTATCCCAAGACTTCTGTCAATCTTAAGAATTTGTTAATTTTTGTGTTATGTGACGTGTGTCTCATTTGGGCTTGCACCATTGCAATATTGAGTTTGTGATATCTTTAAGCACAAAATACATGGAGGAATCTTATCTCTCAGATGTTGCCATCCCTTTTCTCCATCCAGATATAGTGTTACACCTAGTATCCTCATCAAAGGTACTTGACCCTGATGTTACTATAGGAGAGTACCACTATTTTTAGTGGCTAAAATAACAAGCCTAACCCAGCAAAGATATAAAAATTACAGTATAGTATCATAAAATGTTAGACAAGATCTGCTACATTAAATAAATCTGCTACTATGTTGTGTTTATAGGATAATACTGAGCTACTTCAGTAATGAATTCTGTTGTGCAGTGATTGAACTTCTGAACTCCTAGCAGAATGTCTGTACTTAGTTTATCAAACTTTCATTTGATAAAAGACATATTGGTGAGATCGAGGAGCAACTATGCAGAGATGTCATAAAAAATTTTGACCATCAAGTGGAGGCGTGCCACCAAAGCCTTAGCGGATATTTGGGTGATATTATTTTTCACACATAATTGCCATGACTTAAATAACATGATTCAGTAGAGAAATAAATAAATTTTCACCAATAACACTAATTTATTTACTGCTGACTTTGACTTTAATGAAACACCCTTTATTATGATACCATGACACTGGATAATATACTGGTTATCAATTCTTCATGCAACTATTATTGCTGGATACAGTGTACCTATTAGTTTTAAGATTCTATTATGCATGCATTAATAAAAGTAATTAGTATAAGTAACTAAATATATTTAACATTCCCTTGGCCACCAAGTTTTAATAAAAGACAGAATCAGACTATGAAAAATATTGCTTGTGGATTTAGGGCAAATTTCCTATTTCTTTAGATATCTTAAAGCAATAAGTTACTGTTGAAGATGAACATGTGAATAAAAATTAATGCTTCTGGGCTAAATTGTATAAATTAAATTAGCTAATAACTTTGGTAATTTTATTACATGTAAAAAAAACATTTATAAGCAATTCCAGAAAACTGACACCAGCAAAATTTGGATTTAAAATCTATTGAAAGCAAAACTCATAATAAAATCTCATTTAAGTCTGTTCTTGTTCTTTTGACTAAAGCTTGATGATACCATTAAAAAAGATAGTTGTTTTAGAAACTTTTATTTTTCATTTAAGAAACAAAATTTGTGAGCAATCAATCTCAGATCTTTTTCTAATAACATTATCATAAAAAATTATATTTTTACAAGACATAATAGAGTATATATTCTATTTCTCATAATAATATATTGATTTATCTCATTGAAATTTGTATTGATAGCCATTAGTAAATGCTCAAGCTAACCAATTCAACCGTGGAAGTACAACCCATTGGCCTCTCTTCTGAATACATTGAATATTCATTATTCAATCACAGTCTATAAAGAAAGGATTAAGTTGAGCTGACATGAGATGTTATGAGAAATGAATATGCCAGGCAAGCTTGACTTAGCTTCACTAGTATATTTATAGAAAGCATCAAGTTAGAGTATTGTTCTGTGCTTAAAATAAATTAAATTTTCAAGTTGAAGTAGAAAATTTTTCTATATACTTTTTATTCCTCAAATAAATAATCAATTAGTAATTAGAAAGCATGGTATTTCAAACAGAACTTAAAGTTGCATTTGTGTCTATAACTTGCTTGTAGTATTTCAGCCTGATATACTATTAAAACATTTCAGGCTAGATAATAAACTTAGGTTTTTAACCTTTACTGCAATCCTACGACTTCTTTTGTTTAACATTTCCAACTATCATAGCTTAGGGGTTATCAAGACAGAAAGTGGGATTGACATCCCGAATTCAAATTCCAGCTTAGGCAATTGTGTTTACTTTTAAGGAAATACTCTTGGAAGGATATTAATCCATCTTTTCTCCCTCCAGTTAGGGATTAATAATAAAGCAAATTGGGCTCTCTTGGCACGGTTGGCAACCAGTCTAAAAATTAAAATTAAAAACTGGCTAATCATGGGGCTGTCAACTCTACCCTATAAAAACCAACTTAGTACAGAAACCACAGTAGAAGCTTACAGGACTTATATACTGTCACAATAACAAATATAAAATATAAGAGGCTGTAATAAAGACTGGTTACACAAAAAATTCACATCTTTTTTTCACACAAACTGAACTTAGAGAAATAAATATTATCTTCAATGTACTATGAATTTTATGACCAAATATTTTTAATTGTGACAGTGTAACAAATATAATCAATAATAACAAAAAGCTTGAGTTTTCTCTCATATCACAAGCTTATTTTTTGTTTTTTATTTGCTATAGGTTCAATAGAGCTTTTTCTCAATTATCAAGTCCTTCATAATGAGTAGGTCCCAGAAGGTAGTTATTATTAGTCAGTCCTCTGAGGCACAAGCAATAAATGTAGGCATTCCTAAAGCTTGCTTCGGGCCAACCCTCTTTCTATCTTACATATATGATCTGTCAAAGAGTATATTCCTATCATTAGTGAATATCTATGCTGATACAATGGTGATACAATGATATATGGCTACACATTCAAAACTCTAGAAGACCAGAGCTTGGTAGCTGATCTCTACACTGACTTAGCTTTAGCAGCTCAGAGGGAGAAAAACTGGCTGATCTTATTCAATGAATCAAAAACCAAATTAATGACATTCCTGAATTTTCATCTATTGTGATGGGCGGTTGCTCTCTCAGTGAGGTTCCATGCCTTGAGTGGCTATTGGGACTTAAACCCAAACAAGACTTCAAGTGGAACTTGTACATACGATCTGTCATGATCTGTTACTAAACATGTTACTCCTGCCGCTATTCTCTTTACAAGAGCCAGATCAGCTCAAAATAGAGTACTGCTGCTATATATATATATATAGGAGCTTCTCAGTCTTTACTTTCCAGCTTTGATAGTCTAAATGCAATATTAATTATTTTCCATCCTATAACCCCATTCCCACAGAGAGAGAAAGAAATGATTGCAAGCCTCTCACTGCTCTAGCTCTATTTCCATGGAGATTGTTCAGACAAACTACATTCCTTTGTTGCACCAGTTTATGGCTAAGACTCTCATTCTCTACATATTGGTGATATGTAAGTTCTACTCAGCGTAATTTATACTTGATATAAGTTCTATTTGATGTAAGTTCTACTCAAGCTGCTTCTTCCTACAAAATGCTGTTTTGTATAACCAACTCCCAAGAGGATGTTTAGTCATTTCTTTCTCTCTCTGCCACTTTTTACAGAAGTAAATAAAATAAAGAATGTTTAATATTTAATAAATGAACATCATATTTCCCATTTCAGTGGTTATCTTTTTTATTATCAATTATCTTCTTCACTATCAGTTTAAAAAATTTAATAAAGTATTTTATACTAAAATTCTTGACTAATTCTGCAATTCAGTACTTAATCTTATCAATTGATTAGTTTATCAGATTAATGACAATCATTCTTGGGTTTATATGTTCTACCACTGGAATTGAAAGTAATAATATTCTTCTGTAGTTAAGCAGATCACAGTTACTTTATCATAAAAGGTCAGTTGGTATCTAAGATTTTCAAAGAAATTTCTCCACAATATAAATCTGTCTGTCTGTCTGTCTGTTTTTCTGTCTTGCTCTCTCTTACATACACGTCCCTTCAAGATATGGGTGAACAAGCCTCTCCACATCTCTTCTTGTTCTCAGAAATGTTTTGCAATCTCTATTTCTCTTCTGTTATTTGTTCCTTTGGCCATTTGCAAAAACTTGTCAAGTAGTTTACTCACAGCTTTTTTTCTGTTTCTTACTTTCAATGTATCTCCTGAGTGTACAATTATCCAAGTATTCTTTCCTCATTATGTATGCTAAAATTTCAGTTTTCTTTCTGAATGCTATAAGCAGTTTCTTTGTAGTTCTAATTTTACCTGTGACTTCTTTATTTAGCATATGCTCTGTCCATGATAGTCTCAATATATTTTAGTTGAAACACACTTCAGTTTCTTCAAATCTTATTTTATTTATATATAATGAAATTATCCAATTTTCATTGACACAGCAGTTCAGTAAACGCTTTATTTCTAATGTCATTAAAATTTTTTGAAATATTAATAAATACAGAGTTAATTCTTTTGTAACTATTTATAAATATTAATCAGATTTCAATAAAGTGTAGTGTCTATGGCTACTAGCAGTCAAAGTTAGTCACACCATAGGTTGCTACATATAAGTACACAATACATTTTGTCTTGTTATTTACTATTACTCACAGTTGTCCAGCATGGCTCAACATTAACATGATATGCAACAACCTAAATCAACTTCTGAAAAGTATCTAAAACATTTATAGACTATTATATCTAATACTACTAGTACATATAACCAAACAAGATTGCTGTGAATCTCTGATTGGAGCAGGAAGCAATATTGCTAAATGATTCATTTGAGTGATATCTGCCAGCAAAGTCTTTGTAGCCAAACTAGTAAAGGTACTGTCATGGAAATACAGGCTCCCAATTTTTAGTTATGTAAGTTCAGATTTATCTGGTGGGTTATTCTTTATTTCTAATCTACACTACCTATTTAATAATCATAGAATGGCAATCTGAGAGTTGCAATTAAAAGCAACAAAATAAAAATTTCACATGCCTATATATATATTTGCCCCCAAAGAAACATAAATTTGAATAGTTGATTCTCATCATATGAGTTCATCACCACTTAGTGCTCTATGGTTCTTTGACCATAACTTCAGACTTTGAGGAGAGCAATAAAATGAAATGTATCTATTTTATATTCTACTTTATTTTTTATTCTATTTTAATATAGAAAAAAATAAAGGAAAATGACAAAAGTTGATAAGAAAAAGAAAATCAGAGAAAAGCAAAGATGGAAACAAAGTAGAAAATGATATAAAGAATTGGAAAAGGAAAAAGAGAAAGATGAATAAAATAAGCCTGAGATGTGGACAAAATGAAAATAGCAAAATACAAATTGAAAGAAGATGAAAAGTGAAAGGTGAAATATCAGGAAGAGGGCAATAAGAAAAGACAGAGTTTAAAAATTAAAATAAATCATAATAAAGAAAACAAAGCAAAAGACTTATTAATTAAAAAATGAATATGAGGAACTATGAAAAACTTAGAAGCACATTGACATTTTATTTTAGCTGATACCATGTTTTTAATCTCACCAAAGACTCTTCAAACTTGTAAAGTCTATTGTTCTAAAGACATGGGCAATGTACCAAGTTTAGTTTCAATCAGTGAAAGTATCTTATAGATACACAAGCAAATATATGCTGATTCTTATATATGTATATATTTATGAGTTGAAATTTAATTGTATAGAGCTAACACTATGTAGAATTACTTCACATAAGAACATGGGACTTGCAAAAGATACAACACTCCCAGCAGAAAAGTAGGAATTATAAATATGAACAGAAGAGGATTAATGAACTTGAGGCTCACAAATAGCATGGCTTAGGAAGTGGTGCACTTTGATGATTAAAATGGCAACATTCTGCTGAAGTAGTCAACATAGCATGAGTTGAATGATAGTATTCTTCCACTTAGTGGAATAATGTTTCAGTAACTATTTGCTGTACTTAATGTCCAAAGCTAATTGGACATTTATAAGTGCACTTTCAATTATATAACTGGCAATGGACTCTTGATTCATCTGAATTTACATATAAGCAAGAGTATTTTCTCTTAAATAAAAATATTTCATGCCAGTTGATTAGAGCCAACAGAATTTAAACTAAAATCATTTAAAATAAAATGTACAATTAAAGATTACATGTGCAAAATCTCATTCTAACCAGGTGAAATTAACAGTGAATGAGAGCAGCTAAGTATAAGTAAAATTTATATCTATATGAAATATAGTGAGTATTTTTTTTTTTAAACATTTCACCCAAAGCAAGGCTGGAGGCCACTAACACACAAATGGTTACAGAGAGTTGGAGTGAGAGCAAAAAGAAGTGATAAAGGAAAGGTTGAAGAGAAGGATAGGGGATAGATCAAGTCATCTGGAGATGTCGATTGACATTACATTTGAATAGTTGGAGATTATAGCTATCAGGGAAACAAGAAATGGGGAGGGAGTTCCACAGGCAAGAAGTCTGAGACATGAAGTTATTGGAGTAGAAGAGACAGCTACATTTAACAGTTTCAACAGTGAAAGGGTGAGAGCGAGATGCCAGCCTAGTTGAACGCTTAAATTCATGAAGTCTGGGAACCAGTGAAAACAGCTCATCAGAGCAGTTGCCATGAAAGTATTTGTAAAAAAGACAGAGGGAGGCGACAGCCCATCTGTCAGTGAGCGACTGCAGATGAGATGCCAGATCAGGGCCAATTACATTGCATATCAGTCTCTGGATTTTATCAAGAACCTTAAGACAAACAGAAGGGGCTCCAGACCATATATGGCATCAATACCCCATGCAAGGATGGGTGGTTGATTTGTAGATTTGAAGGATCGACTCTGGTGAGAAAAATTTCTTGGTGTGGCACAGGGAGCCAACTTTTTTTGTGGTGGACAAAGCTATTGACTCAATGTATTTGTTCCATCTCAGGTTAGCAGACAATGTGAGACTGAGCAGACATTCTAATGGAAGGCAAGGATGGTTCTCTGTGGTGAGTAATAGAGAGCAATTTTGTTTTTGAGGCATTAAAGTTAACCTGCCAATTCCTGCTCCAGTTCCCAACTGATTGGAGGTCTTTTTCGAGACAAATAGCCAGGTTAGTTTTGTCAGCGACACTAGATTTGTTTTTGATGCAGGAGTAAATAGTAATGTCGTCCACATAGATGCCTACTTGGGAACTTATGACATCAGGAAGATCGTTAATGAAGATAAGGATCAGAGTAGGGCCTAGGGTAGAGCCTTGGGGAACACCTGCATTCGTGGGATAGGAGCTGGAGGAGAATCCATTGAGAATGACCAATACACGGTTTGACAGGAATGATTGTATTAAGTCAAACAATCGATCTGTAATTCCATAACCCTGAAGCTTGCAAAGAAGGCCAGCATGCCAAACCCTATCAAACGCTTTGGAGATATCTAGAGCCACAGATTAGTGTCAATTTAATATATTATTAATTTCTTGTCCATAAGAGTCAATAACTGGGACAATAAAATTTGTTTAGTCATGATAACCTTATGGCTAAACAAATTTTATTGTCATAACTTTTCCATTTTGGAAATAAACAAAAATAGTAGTAAACAGATTCAGGAAATGAAACTATTTATTTGTAAACATCATTATTATAAGAAATAGTTCATACCTTAAGCATTACAAAAAAATAATATTGCTGTTTATCTGAATAAATTTGCCTCTACTAATACATCTCTACTAGCACAAAAATCACTTTCCTTGACTTTTATTTTAAAAAACAAAACATAATTTTTCAGTACTTTTAGTTATCTACTAAAAAATGGGGTAGTGTTTCTTTTTTTCACACCAACTATAAGCCTATTAATGAAGGAGTGTTTCTTTTTCTGACTCCCACTATGAGCTTATTAAGATCAAACTTTTGCACTTTTTGATTTAAACTGATTTTCAAAGCCCTGGGTATTGAGAAAAATTATGCCTCTCCACCAACAGTTATTAAAACTTCACCCACTTGTATTATGTATCTAAGAGTAAGTGCATATACTAAAATTTCCAAGCTTCTAATGTTATGGGTATAGAAAAATAAAAATTGTCTTAATAATTCTAATAAAAAGTATAATTTCATTTTTATCTCTGATTAATGAGAAGTAGGAAATGAAGCTATGACAAAGCTCAATCTGCTAGAATTGTCAGTTAAGACCAATTTTAAGCTCACTTTTTAAAAAAATATATATCTACTAGCTTAAAAGCCACCCTATTGGAAGGCATTTAAGTTAGCCCTGGAGGGCTCTTGATTGGGCCTTCATCACAATAGGTAGGGAGGAGTAGATGCGATAGGCAACAATAAACTACAGAAGAACTCAAAATTGATCACTGCATTAAAATTCAAGCTTACCCTTTAAAAGTTTAACAATAATTCTTCTGCTACCACTTAATTTAAAGACAATAGGTTCTTATTTTCCATACAAACAATTATTTTTATTTCATGGGCAACTTTTGCTGTATTTTGTAATTAATTTTGATTATTCGCAAACTTATTTCCAAGTTATAAAAATTGTTATTGTACAAAAATATTTTTCACAAAAAATCACATAAAATGAAAACTTGGAAATCCAAAATTTCAGGATTGTGGGTCCGGATCTGGCTCCGACTGTTTTTAATTTGCTCATGAAGACAGCCTTATTTTAAAATGGTATATGTTGGGTTACAGCCTCTTGGATTAAAGTTGAAAAGACGGACAATTCATTTTGAAATACTAATTTGGGAACAGTAATTTTTTCATTTGAACATGAGCTATTGAAAGTTAGGGAGCTGTATCCCTCTAATTGTTTTTATCAGTATAAGCCAAGATGGCAAAATCCCAAAACAATCATAGTAATGAAAAATTGTGAATCCAAAATTTCAGGATTGCGGGTTTAGGTCCAGCCTGGAATATTTTTTATTTGCTCATAGAGTCAGCCTGATTCCAAAATAGTATGTTGGGCTACAGCCTCTAGAAGTAAAGTTGAAAAAGTGTGACACAGTGACATTCACATTTATTATATAGATGTATTTATGTATGTATATATATATATATATTTCTAAGGAATCAATGGATTCTTTTTTATCTGATATAATGTTATATATATATATATATATATATATATATATATATATATAAAAATTTCTCAGAGTTAAACTGTAGTAAAGACAATATTTATAAATATAAATGACAATAGGAAAACTGTAGTTATTGCTGACGCATTTCATCCAATGTGAACTTTTTCAAAGCAAAAAACAAAATGAATTTAATTAAAGAATATAACTAATAATAACAAAAAACAGGATGTTCTTAGCAACTGGAGAAATGTAGAAAACGCTATTTTCATATTGTTAACTGGAAAAAACGTCAGTTATTGTCATGTGTGGAGAATATTGTCATTATAGCTGTGTTGACGGATTCAACCATTTTCAAGTAGAAATTTAAAAAAAAACGCATTTATGAGCAGAAAAGAGACCTCACAAAAAACAGCTTAGCTAATGCACTAGTCATACATAGAAATAAATTCAACCATAATTTTGATCTTAAAAATGCTACACTCATAAAAAAAAGAAAATAACTCACTCAGAAGTAAAATTCTAGAGAGTGCCACCATAGAATATTACCCAAATATTAATCTACACCCAGGCCTTTTCCCTATTTCATCTTTCTTAACAAAATTACTGCTCTCCCAAACAAACGTACACAACAATATCATAAAATCAAAAGAAAATGTTAAATTAGAGAATAAAAAGTAATATTTTTAAAATAGCACTATATGTTAACATGTGCAGGTTTTCTTTATTTTGTTATATCTTTCAAAACCAACAATTTTTGTTATATTAATGTGTTCAGTTTTTTATACATTTCTGTCTCTTAATCACAATTCCATATCATCAAGTAAGCCTCATTATTATAGCAATTTAAAGTATGCATTAAACAGAGTGTGTTATTCATTTTTTAATAGAATTAGAACAATTTTAATGTAGTTGGATAGCAATCACCTATACTGGCAGCAAACAGCCTATATATAAAAACAGAAAGGGGTATAAGACATGGGTGTCTTCTCATCAGACTTAATTCAACCTATACAGCAAGGCAATTCTAAAAGAACTAGAAGTCCTACCAGGATTCATTATTGGCAGCCACAATTTTAACAATATAAGGTATGCAGATGACACAGTGTTGATAGCAGACACAGAAAGAAAGCTACAGAAAGCCCTACTGAATGAAGGAAAGCAAGAAGGAAAGATTAAACATCGATTACAAGAGGACAGAATGCATGGTTGTTAGCAAAAGGATGAGCCCAAAGTGCAAATTGCAAACCAAAGGTACCAAAAATCAGACAAGTCTGTAAATTTAAATATCTGTTTTAATGGAAGATAGAAGGAGAGACACTGAGATCTGAAGGCATATTGAGATAGCCACAGAAGCATTTCAAAAACTGAGCAGAGTACTAAGAAATAGGAAAATTTCACTAGAATCAAGGAAAATAGTACTAAATTGTCCTCTTGTATGGCCAGTACTGGATGATCTCCTCAAAGATGAAAAGGAGACCCTAACTAACAGAAATGTGGTTCTATAGAAGGATGCTGAGGATACTGTGGACCGAACATGTAAGTAATGACAAAATTTGAAAATGGAAACAAAAAAGAAACTAATACTTAACATCAAGAAAAGACAGTTGAGGCTTTTAGGGCATAAAATGAAGGAGGGCTTGGAAACTCTGATACTCATGAGACAGTGGAAGACAATGCATAAAATACTAAATGAACTTGAGTAAATGGATGGTGGAACATGGCTTAGGAGAAATAACAGAAAGACAAAGAGTTACAAGGGACAGGAAGTTGTGGAGAGGCATGATTGCATACATCCTGAGAGGACACAATACATAAAAAAAGTAGGATAGAATACAGACAAGTTTGGATTACAATTTAAAAAAGTGAAATAGTTTAAAATTTATGAACATTAATATTTATGTAAGTACATCAATATCCAAATGAAAAAAAGCATTTATTTTATACAAGAAACATTTTTTGACATAAGTACTTAATTCAGTAGTGAATACTATTCATATAGATTGAATATTATACAGGGAAAATGTTAGATCAAAACTCAGTCAATAACTGTGTGATAAGTGACTGATGAACTACAGTAACTAATGTCATGGTGTCAATAATAGTACCTTAGTTGGCTGAGAACTATAAAATCTAATGAAATACAGGGAATGTTGTATATTTGTATGACTAATGGATTGAGCAGCACCGGCATTGAACTAGGATGGCATTTGATGCAATATTTCCCTTTGTTAGATGGTTACTATCCTTATCATTTGCCAGTGGTCCTCCTCTTGTATCACATGTCACTGCATACAGTTTTTATGAGCATTTTTATATCTGTCTAGAATTCACATACTTCTGCCATAATCTTATTACTGTTGCCTGAGAAAAACCTAGAACAATTACAACCTCAGAGATAGATTGCCTTATCTTTCTGACTCCAACAAACATTGTGCAGTCGAACAATGTTAGATTCTGTCTGTATTCCTTGCAGGCACAGCTACACAACCTCCTTACCACATATGCCATCTGGCTGAACCCATTTCTACAAGTGGAGGAGGGAGAAATCATCCTGACTACTGCAGTCTAAATTTGTGCACTTTTTTATTTAACTAAAAAAAAATTCCTTTATTTGCAAGACAATTAAAAACATTAATAGCATTTATTAAGTTAATATCAACATTAAATATGAACTAGTTATCTTTCATAACTTGATTCCTGCTTATTAATCATTTATTTTACAAATATATTTTATAAATGTTTCTATTTTCTTCATTAAATAATTAACTTTGTAAATTCTTTAAGAATCAATGTTATTATGAGCCATAAAGATTGATTCAGACTAAGTGAAAACTGTTGATTACTTAATTAAATATTTGTGATCTGGCTGAAAGATGCATTATAACCTTATCACAATTTAAAAACACAATTTGTTTATTCTAGCTTTTATCTTTGAGGTTTTGTCAGTCAGTCAATTAAGAGCCAAATGTGATACACAACTGACAAGGCAGATTTTTTTCCTGCAGTAGGCTGCCATTTCTTTTTGTGGTAGACTGGTTGCCAACCAAGGTTAAAGAACCCAGTCTGTCCTGTTATTCAAGAAGAAATGGATCCATACCTTTCCCAATGGTATTTGTGCAGATGTGAATATAATAAATTTAACTGGAATTCAAACTTGGCTATTTGAGTTCTCGTCCTGAGCTGATATTGATTATTCCACAATGCACATGAGATTTTGTAGTGGTCATTAAATAATCAAGAAATTTCAATAAACAAATAATTCCAAATGTACAAGTTGCCACTATTCTAAATAAATTTAATAAAAAGTAAATGTTCTTTATTTTGATAATTCCAGGATAATCCTTGTGTAAGTCTGAAAGATATTGACTTTTTTACAGTAATTAATTATGTTTTTCCTTACCATACTGTCAATTTCATTGAAAGAATGAATTGTAGTTGGAGAAAAATAGATTTATTGTTAAATACACACATGTCAAATTTAACCCATGAATTCCTCAATTTTATAGGCAGTAAATTATTTTGATTTTGGATTATAATATTGTTGAGTAGCAAAAACTTTCATGTTGAATTATGGAAGTAAAAAAAAATACGTAATTAAAACTCCTTAAAAAAAACATTTTCATGAACAATTAATATAATAGTCTCACTATAAAGAATCATCAGCTTTATCTTGTATCCAAGAATTTAATTTATTCTTTGCTGATCACTTCCTTTATGATGGCTAAATTCACTGCCAACATGCATGTTCAGGACTAGATGATTCCATTTTTGCCAAAACCTGTCATCCATTTCCTGTTGTTGTTTGGCTTTGCAAGAGTTGGTTGGAGATGAAAGAAAATCAGAGTAGGAGAAAATGGTGATGGTGTGAACTTGTTTATGGTGGACCTCAACCTGCCAGGAAGTGATCCATAAACTTGATTTCATGACCTTCCTCTGTGGCACATATGGAATGAGACATGCAAAATCCATTTATGAAACTGCAACAGACTGCGGTTAGCTGTTATATTTTTGAGTTATGCCTTCTGTAGCATATCCGTCATGCGTAGCTCTCTTTATCCTCAATGAAATTTGTTGTAATCATCATCCAGTTATGAAGAATAATGGTAAGGCAATCATATTATAGAAGTGCCTTCTGATAATTTCAAATAAAATTGTTCTTAAAAAGAAATGAATCATGCTAGATCCAGCCATCATTTATCAGCTGGATTATGCACCAGTTATTAATGATATAAAAAATTTCTAAAACAATGAGTTTATCTTGTCTTTAATTTATTTTTGTAAAAGGGAGGGTTTAGAAGCTGAAGGATATGAAGGTGTTAAAAGACTGCACAATGAATCAAATTTTCTCTCCTCTTTAGGACATGCAGCATCTGGCTAAAAATAATTGAAAATGAACTCAAATATGATTCATGTGAAATATAAGATTTTGTTAGTACAAATGTTTTAGTAGGATTGTTTATATATGATTTCAATGAATTATAAATATTTATTCTATTATTATTAATATTTACTTAACCTTATTATCACAGATTCTGTATGTAATGAATTGATAAGTGTAAATAGTGTATTTCTAGTGTTGTTTCATTATCAAACCAACAAAAAAATTAATATCTGATAATAAACCTTAATTACTCAAGTCTTGAAAGACTGAATAATGAAAATCATATCTGTTTACAATGTGTTCACAGACATAACATTATAGTGAAAGATTTTGATTTGAGGTTTGTGTTACTGAGAGGGAAACAATTAAAAGTCTGTTATAATGAGCATTTGGTTGCAAAAGAAAAGAACAAGCAATGATTAAGATTTCAACAACATGTATTGGTCAAAATTCAGAATATGTACACAGTTGTTTGAAAGGTGGCAAAATTGTTCATATGTTGTTCTTCAATTGTTGGTAAGGGATACGATTAGGTGTAAAGATGTTGTGGGCAGGGTTGGGAGTTGACTGATTTCTTGGGTTGGTTGGTCAAGGTCATGTTTGGTGTCAAAGGATAGGTCTGAAGCAGATTAGTGAAGTCAAGTTTTGTGTCATTGATGGGGTTTGATATATGCCTTTTTTCAGGGTTGAAATTGACACCAGTGAGGTGTATGATGGTCTGGCAGTTGTGTGACAAAACCAAAGTATTGAAGCCAAACTACCTGGTAAGGCATGTTGGTGGGGTTGACATAGTTCATGGTGGAGGTGACGAAGGTGGCCTGGAGTGGATAGTGAAAGTTGATCAAGCAGCATGTCTCTGTTGGTCTCTAATCAAATGTGGTATCAATGAAATGGAGTCACAGTGATGATGATGAGAAAGGTCTGGAGCTGGATAGTGAAAAAGTTATGGTGTTTGAAATCACAGGTGGAGGCATGAGGAGCCCAGTGGTCTCAAAACTGGCCAGTTAGCAACATGTGATGAGTCAGGTGAGATTAATGAAGCTTCCATATTTTTATCATTTAATTACGTGGAATATTGAATTGATAACTAGTGGAATACAAAACAGGCAGAATATATGTCTTTGTAATCTAAAAAATATAAGAACTCTAGTAAACATTCAGATCCCTCAAATTATCACACTATTAGTCAGTCTTTTACCTCTGTTTAGCAAAGTACTAGAATCTCTAATCAAGTCTAAATTGGTTAAGTATCTCACTTCACATTGCCTTCTTTCAGATAAAGAATATGGCTAGGTTTTTCTAGGTCAATGGGCCTATATGTTAACTGTTACTACTGAATTTGTCTATCAAGCTTTAGATAAAAACAGTGAGGCTCAGCTGTGGCTTTAGATACATTTAAGATATTTGACAGAACTGGCCTTCTCCACAAGTTCAAGGACTATGTTGTCTCTGGCTGGATATTTGACTTAATTCAATTGTTCTTAACAAATCAGGTAATAAAGCTGATGATGAACTGTCACACTTCTGGATCATTTCATATTAATCCAGGGATCACTGTACATATGTTGTTTATTATCTTCATCAATGATGTCATCAGTTCCCAATTAGGTATATATGCTGATGACACAACTATTTACTTCTGTCTTAATAGTAATTCTTTTAGGTTCAACAAAGTAAAACCTGTAGCATATCTAAAAAATGACCTCCAATCAGTTGTTAACTTGGGCAAGAAATGGGTTGTAAATTTTAACATCTCCAAAACAAAACAAAACAGCTAACTTTTAGTCATCATAGAGAACCAATTCTGCCTTCCATCAGCATGACTGATGCTAACCTCCAGGAGAGCAACTCATTGCACCTTCTTGGTCTCACATTTTCTACTGACATGAAGTGGAGTGATTATATTGAATCAATTGCTAGGTTGGTTCATGCTGACATAACAGGCAATTTTTTTTTTTTGCCACAATCCACCTTGCACATTTATGAATATAGCATTCATCAGTGCCTTGAATATTGCTGCTAGATCTGCTCTGGTGTTCTGGCTATATATCTCGAGATTCTCAACAAAATTCAAAGAATGGTCTGAAATATTATCAGTCTTGTCCTGGCATCTTGACTTCAGTCATTTTCCCACTACTGTGACATGTTTTCTCTCTGTATTTTCCATAAATATTTTCATGGCAGTTGTTCTAATGTGCACTCCTCCTTTGTACTTTGACCATGTGAATTTAATCATTATTACTAGATTGACCTTCATGGTCTCACTGTTTTACTGTTGATGTAACTAGCTAGATGTAACATTAAGTTCTATTCTCACTTAGAGAGTTCTTTTCTCTCACTTTTCACCTCTGGAACTCTCTTCTGGTTTCTTGCTTCCCTACCACCTCCAATCTTCAAAAATTTAAATGCAATGCCAATTGCCATCTTCTTTCTTGCTGAATCCTGTTCTTTTATTACCATTTCTCCTCACTAAAGTTTTCTCATTTTCTTCCCCTCCCAACATATTTATTTATTTATATTTGGACTATTCTTGTCCTCATCTTTATTGTTGCTATTATAACATTTTGGTTGTTGTGACCTGCTGCTTTCTACAGGGAATTTCAAACTGTAACTTTTATTTAATCTATAGGGGTAGATTGTTACCAATGCTAATTTTAAAAAGTAAATTTTGTCATGAAGTTATTTACTAATTTAATACTGATATATCTGCATGCACTGGTCCCATTCATCTGGTATCAATAAAGTAACCAACAGGAAGATAACTCATGGAACCAGCCTGGCTGTCTACAACCATCTCATACTTAAACCAAATCTGCCAAATTATTTTGTATGTTAAATATGTATAGGAATATAAGTAAAAAAGCCATTAGTTTCCACTTTGTTTTAAATGTTTGTTATATAATAAAATATCTAAACTTATATTTTCCAGTTCATAGTCAGTTTTCATTCTCTGCAAAATGATTTAATTGGATGAGAATAAAAATGTTAAGCCAAAATGATTACCTAGAACCACTCATTATCAATAATAATGATTTTTATTATAATTATTTTAACAATATAAACATTAAGTTAAAAAGTAAGAAAAAAGTTTTATGACAATATTTAAAAGTTAATATGCACAAAAATCAAATAAAACCAAATTTCTCATATTTCAAAACAAACTAAAGAATGCTGGAATTTCTTGTTGCAATTTACAATTCAATTTTGTTCCTTCAGGATAAATCTGTATTATTATTATCCTTCCAATTCAATTTACTTCAAACATATTTAATCAAAATTAGACAAATACATATGAATAATCAATAATATAAAGATTTACATTTTATCAATTTAGTTTGGGAACTGTAATAGAAATTCTAAACCACTTTACTTATATAATATATGGCATATTGACAGTTATTTTTAATTTCTGTCTGATGAAGAGTTATTATTTATATTTGGACTATTCTTGTCCTCATCTTTATTGTTGCTATTATAACATTTTTGGTTGTTGTGACCTGCTGCTTTCTACAGGGAATTTCAAACTGTAACTTTTATTTAATCTATAGGGGTAGATTGTTCTTGTTCTACTGTCCATGTCTAAGGATATATGATCTAGTTCTTATTAGCCCATTTCTACTGTCCAAGTATATACTGTCCAGCCCAAGGATTGAATTCACAAACCAACACTAGGCTACTGACACAGGAGATTCTATATGGTTAGTTTTAAGGTTCCATGTTTTTTACACAGAATTGTCCCATGGGACAATATGCCTAGTAGTCTGTACTACTTTACTTGTAGTTGTATTGATTCTTTATCATTAGAACAAGTTGATCTAAAGAACAGAGGGTTTGAAACTTTTCCCTTGTTATACTTCAAATTCTGAAGCAAAAGCTGATAACACTTGAAAGCCTGTTAATTAACCAATATTGAGAAAATCTTTTAAATACAAAACCTATTCATTAAATATTTACAGTAGAAGAAAAGGAATAATTAAAAAAAATAAATATTTGATAAAATAAATGATTTCTTTGTTGATATGAAATGGGATTGTTCAAAATGAGTGTCACCAAAATATATTAAGATTCACTAGTTTGACGTTGTACAAAAAAAGACATAATAACCTCTTGGGCACCTGCTGCTTATTTTTTAACCACAAAGGACATAAAATCTGTGCCATGATCTTAAGTTAATTATGGTAATAAATTTTACACATAACATCATTTGAAATTAGAACCTCAAATTTAATGTTTTTCCACTAAGTTACCACTAACATATTATGACAATTCTACAGGAACCAACAGCATGTAAATCATTAGAATTCAAAAGCTCTAAGCAACAATAAAAAGAAAAATGACATAACAGTTGAATAAAATAATTGGGATTGATTTTGTAAAGAAATTTCAGCAATTGCAGAAAAAAGAATTTAATTGAATTTGACAAATGCAGCAAAATTAATTTTGAATTTTTTTCTTTTTATAATTTGTGAGATAATCTCTTCTGCTAAAGAAGCTTCTAGAGACTTTTTTTCGGGAGCTTCTTTTTTCTTTTAATCTAAGAGGGAAAAGCAAATATACCAACAAAAGCAAAAAAGAAAAGTTCAAATATTGCTTTGCTTCTATTTATTGTTTGTGGTAATTATGAGTAAAAATACATTACTAAGATCTGTTGTTTGTTGCTAGAAGAGGTTGCATAAAACAAACTTGTTTACTGCAAAGACAAATATGAAATTTATTCAGTGGAAGAGTATAGATCTACCAATGTCATATTGTGTGATGCTATTTCAGGTGCTGTATTGCTATTATAATAATCTCATTGCAAAAAAGCTGATTTCATATTGGAAGCAAAAGTATCTCTAAATTTACTAGTATAAAGAATAAAATATAACTATTTCCAACTGTACACTTTATCAAGGAATGTATGTACAACTTTTGAAAATAATTTTCAAATCATGTGAACAGAGACAGCATTATTTCTAAGTTATGTTAAAAACATGTTCAATTTGTCTGTTCTGTTCCTCCAAGTGTTGCTAGCTGAAGCCAAACATGTATCAGTAGATTTCAAATTAATTTGGACTTGTTTCTATGACAACCTTTATTACAGGATGCGATGGGTAAATTGTCACCATTTTATATTTTTAATTTCACACATGCATTTTGTTTTGTTTTTGATTTTGTTGACTGCACAGTATAATAGGGTCAGTTGGGCAACATCTGTGAGTAAAAGAGCACCATGACACAATTCACTCTGCCCGAAATTTAGAAACCACATGCTGTACTGCTTGGCATTTGCACCAGAAGCTTAAATACAAACATTTCAGTGTGTTTGGATGTCAATCTGAGGACAGTGCAGAGGATTTAGAAAGAGTTGGAGGAGTCTAATGGTGATTACAAAGGTATGGCAGAACAGAAACTCACTCTGATCATTCTGATAAGAAAAGAACTCCCAAATGTGTTAGTGAGGGCCTTAGACTCAACATGGAGACCTACATCAAGTTCCTTAAGGAGGTAGTGCTGCCCTGGGACAAGAGGGTGGCTGCTGGAAGATCCTATATCTGGCAACAGGACTCTGTACCATGCCACACAAGCAGGAAAACCCAGTCATAGCTGTCAGACAATTTCTACAACCACATCACCCTTTACATCTGGCCACCTGTGACCCCCATGATTATCATATGTGTGTGTGTGTGGGTGGGGGGGCATTTGAGCAAGAGACAAACAAAACTCCTTGTAATACTAAAGATGAACTGAAGGCAAGGATTATGGCAGCATTCACCAACTTAAATAAAGAGACTGTCCAGAAAATTTGCAGGAGATTCCAAAGTCATCTGGGAGCTGTGGTTGAAGCCAATGGCGATTTTATTGAATAAATTTACGTTTTAGTATTTCAAGATACTTTTGTGTAATTTTGGTAAATATATCTGTTAAAATGAGATGTAAGTGTTATTTTCATTTTTGCATAATTTAGTTGACCATTTATCCATCACATTCTGCATATTTACTTTCACTGATAGAGCAACACAGAGAAGATACAAAATTAAAAAGTAAAAACTTCATTTTGGAAATCTAAAGACAATCTTGAAACAAACCATAATTCAGAGAGTAGAAAAGAGCAAATTGAGACGATATGAAACATAACTGTACAATTATGGTTTGTGAATTCATATTTCTATTTTTTTTTCTTTTTGTTATTATTTGTACTCATGGGGTTTTTCACATCAATAGTATCTGTTAGTCTTGAATGGAGATCAAAGTTGATTTTTAGAAACACTATTGTCTACATTATGTCTTAGATTATTATTGTTAGCTATGGGTTAAATAGTAGCGTAAACTGGTCTCTCTAGCCTTGCATGACAAGCAGTCTAAAAGAAGGAAAACTCCAAACCATGGAGAAGGCAACAAGAAACTACTCCACTATCATTCCTAAGGTAATTCACAGCAATTTACAGATAATAAAAAGGAATCTGTGGATAATTATGATTACTTATGTCCTGAAGGGATATGACATTTAAAAAAAATATGTAGATAGTTTTATGTTTTCCTTAGATATTCACTTCTTTTGATCACATTGAAAGTCACTTCAGGACTATCTCAAGTGTGACAATAATGATAAATTGTTACCTTTATATTCCACAATTAATTTTTTTGTTCTTTGCTAAATTCCAGATATTCATCCAACTTTTCACTTTAATCAGTAGATGTTGCTGTTTCATCAGACTACAGAGTGTAATTAAAAGTTGCTGGAAAATTAATAAACATTATTATTATTGTAAATATTATAATTTTATAAAACCCTGTTGCAAACAAAATACAGTTTAATGATTGGAGATGCATTCAGAATAGCAGCTCACAGCACAGAAATTGGAATTGACATGCCAAATTCACTGTATTCACTTTTGAACAAATACTGTTGAAAAAGGTATGAATCAATCTCTTCACCACCCCCAGTTATGGGTTAAATAATAAATTTGGTTATAGCCCTGGTTGACAACCACTCTAGTTGAGGAGAACTCTGAATTCAAAATCTGTTGGGTATGGAGCTGGCAACTTCACCTTGTAAAAACTTACTTGCTACAGAGATCACAGCAGTAACAACAGTGTGGTGAGTCTGTGGCTCTATTCTCTACAGAAGAGTCTAATGTCATTAAGGAGGTGAAAGGTTACCAATGTTAAATAAGAAGAGAAATTAAACTAAATGCAATTAGGAAAAATGATCCTTCTCAGTGACCAGTCATGAAATCCTTTGTGTATCCATATAAGTTTAAATTAGCTCACCAAACTCTGATGCTAATGAAATTAAGTAAAATTAAAATTCAGTAAAAGAATTAATAAAATTATGCAAAATATAAGACGAGGTAAAGATCTCAAGTAGATGTAAACTAATAGTGCTGGGCAAGATTAAACATTCACAATAATGAAAGGCAGCAACAATATAACCTTTGTTACGTTTTTTTTTTTATTAATGTCAGAATTCTAATCCCCTCCTCTCCTAATCCTTATTAATACACATTGTGCTTGCATCACCTTAAATTGAGAAGCACTTGACTTTGAGAAAAGAACAAGTTTATTCTTGTTATACTAGACAAGAGCCTTCTAAATTTTTGCATTGGTGACACACTTTTAAAAATAAAATTTTTGCAGCACATTACTTATGTTTTGTTGGTCAAGTTAAATATCTATATAATAAGAAATAATTAATGAAAGTTGTAATTAATAATTAAAGAAAAAAATGAATAATTACACTAAAATGTCACAACCCACCAGTTCAGAAAGCAGTACACTCAACACTTAAGATTTTACCTCATAACATAAAAACAGTTGGAAAATGTGCCATTATTTCTTCTGAGTAATAAATTTAAAATAAAGGATTGATATCTAAGACATGGCTCACAAAAAATAATAATTTCCACAACTGAAATCTTTTCATTTCATTTTCACTGATAAAAACTATTTTTTTTAATAAACTTTTATAAACATGTAGATGTAAAGGAATCTTTAATTTCCAACCTAAAATAAAATTCTTTTCATTTAAGTTTGGAGTTATAGCCTTAATATTTGACTTCTGGAAAGGAATCTTTAATATTGCGTCTAATAAGAATACTGTATTATTACAACCACTTTTCCATACAGCCACAAAGTGTATAAAATGGCAGATATACTTAATAACACCATTCTTTTTTAGATAAACATTTGAGCAATCATTATTATTATCATTATTTTAAAACTATGAAAATATATGGTCGATAGTAAGTTAAAAATGATTTTGAAATTCATGAAATATGTTGTGATAATATTACTATGTGATCTAGGAGTGAAATTCTAGCAATTTTTTATAGGTAGGTATTTTAACATATGGAACATCCTGTTACACAGTAACCAATATTTTCTTGAGACCACAAAGATGGTCCTGGAGAAAAAAGAACTAATCTCCAAGGCAGTACAAAGTCAGAGAAAGACAATTTATAAAATGTATTTTGTTATGTGTTTGGTGAACACTTAATATTATTTTATTGTAATTTGGAAATTGCAGTCATCTGATCTGATTATATGTTTGGGAATAAGAATTCAATTTAAGTGAGACATATTTAGTTAAAACATTCCTAGTTGTAGGAGATGGAAGAAGACATTGCACAATGTTTTCTGAAAATTTAGTCATATAAACCAAAATATCTTACTGCAGAGCAGATATAAAAAGCTTTCCTCCATGAAACTATAACAGTGAAAATACCATGCAGTGAAGTGAACTCCCTACATTCTTCTTCATTTATTGGTTGCAAACAAAGAATAGTTGTTGGAAGATTTTATAGGAAGGTCCAAACTGCAACAGATCAGTCTACACATGATTCTGGATAAGTGGACATAAACAGACAAGAGCCTACTCTCATCCAACATATGTAGCAAAATGAAATTACAATCCATTAGTAATAGTAGCAAAAATAGCATGGATGTTGAAGAAAGATAGCAACAATAAGAAGTGGCAGCAATGAAAATGGAACCAATAGACAGATCAACTAAAGAAGTAAAAACAAAAATACAAAAATGAAATATTAGAGGAGGGGTTGGTCTCCTCTACAGCTCCAACAAAAATTAAAATTTCATATCCCAGAAAAATTTAGCAAAACCTTACTTTCTACACCTGTTGGAAAAAAATAAAAGAAAAAACACCTGTCCCATTACTACCATGAACTTTATAGCTCTGTCCCAACCCCAGATAAAATCTCTCCAAAACGTGAAAAGGCAAACTTTTGAAACATCAAAAGAGGAAAAGCTCCAGCCCAAATGAAAATGAAGCAAAGACAAAAACGTCTCCTTCAAGAACCTTTGAAAAATATTTTCAGTTTTATTAAAAGTAAATCCATTGAAAACCCACAAAACATCAAGAATGCTCTATAACTATTAGTACAATAGTAATCAGAAATTAGACAGATGCATAGCATGTTGATGGAGGCTAACACCACCAATGGCCAACTTTCTCCAATTAAAGAAAGTCCCATGAAAGAAAGCAGTGTGTGGAATGACACTATATTATTCCTAAAATTCCTTTGAGATACTGTTTGCCTGAATAATAATCTTTTTAATCAACTTGTTGATATCCTACTCATTTGCCAAGGTCACTAATTAAAGATGATTCACTTGTTTGAATGTACAATGTTTCAAATTTGAATAGATGATCCAGACCAATTCAGGATCCTAGGCACCACAGTGTTATGCTTCTTAAGTGTAAGAGATGTATCTGATTGCCAATGTCTGTTCAAGAGATTCCACCACATATTTTAGAAAGCTCTCCAGGGTTTTGAGGATTGGTAAGCTTGAAAGCTGCTTCTTGATGGCACTTGGGTTTATGCTAACCAGAAAAATTTGGAGGCATTTATATGCACACTAATCACAGAGAGAAAAATATATGATTTTCTTCAACAGATCAACTTTTGTGATATCAACAAAATGAGTAGTTTTAATGGATGATTAAAATGTCATCGTTGATCCTAAATAGGACTGCAGAGTTGATAGGATGTGTATGGCTAACAATCTGGATTTTTGGATTTTAGTGAATTTCAGGATCTGTAATTCAACACTGGGGAAAATTTATAGAAGTCATTAGGAGCAACTCTGGTTGGATGCAACATTTGAGTTATATTGACAGTCTTAGTTAAGGAAGTCAACCTAAGCTTGTTTGGGTTTGCAAATTCACAAGGTTGTCCAAATACAGATGTATGATGACTAACTACTGGAAGTTAAGCAAATATTTGTTGCTAAAGTGTGATTTTTTTGGACCAGCTAGTACTAACAATAAAAGGGACTATGATTGGGAATAGTTGGTAGATGGGTTTGGAAGATAGGATTAGGGAATCTACTTCCTATGTTCTTAATTGATGCAAGTAAGATGAGAGTGTAGATAATATTAGAAGAGGCTGTTAGGAAGTTGAAGAGAATTTAGTTACAGAAGATCATATTCGCCTTGTCTATCAAGAATAATCAGTTTGGTAGTTAAGACTATATTAAAAAAGAATGCCTTTCTTCATGACAAACATGCTGCTGTAATTTCATGCAGAAGATCTCAGAAATGCTGATTATTAATATATTACCAATTTCCTATTTATGAATGGCCAAAAACTGACAACAAAGATATATGCAAAGAATTTTAAGATTACATTGTAAAATTGTTCACAAGAGAATGTGTTTTGAGTTTAGCACATAAACATATTTGACTGATTTTCCTTGTCTAAAAACAAGCAAAGCTGATAGGTATGATGATCGCATACTAGAGATTTAGGAGGCACTAGAAAGTGTTAGAACAAACAATTTTCCTTGGAATCATTAATCTTCTTTATGAACTGTATTTGAGTTTTGATCATCTGACAATGCTCTATAATAATTAGTCGTTGCTTGATGTTTTGTTAGGAATTTAGTGAAAATGTTGTACAAGCTGGAGGAAGCATTAGAAATTTTAGGTCATATTTGAATATAAAGGTAAAGATTTTGTTAAAGAGCCTGCTCAATTGTCTGAAAATCATTCTAGATAGTTTTACAGCACCCAAATAGAGATGCATTTTTAGAGGTCAGACTTTTCAAGACAAGTTGCACATGATTTGCACAATCATAAATGGAGTAAAAGATAATGTAATGCATTCAATAAGGGTGGATCATCAATTTCTTGAGGCTGTATTGTATGAAGTCAACTTTCAGTTGATCTTTCACTGCTAGATTCATCATCTCTATGAGTCTAATGGGGCTGTACTGAAGTTGAATGAGTTAAGATTGTCTCTCTTGCTCTATGTCTTTATATTGGAACTGTTTTAAACAGAGTAAGGATAAACATGTTACATATTAAAAAGTACTACTACTTTGTCATCTCTATGAGAAAGTTCCAAAACTAAATTAATAAATGTAATGTTTAATCTTATATTGATTATTCATCTATATTTGTTTAATTTAGATTAAGTATGTTACAAGTAAACTGAATGGTGATGATGGTTCCAGTTGAAGGAACTAGTTCCAATATTTAATAGTTTGTTTTGAAATGTAATTTGAATATAGATTATAAGATATGACTTTAGAAATATTCTTGAAAAAATGCATATTTACCAAGTAACCACTCAAAAATGTTAATCTACATTGTTTATAGACTGTGAAAATTTATTCATGTTAAAAACTTGTTCCTTAAAATATAACATGAAGTATAACTGGCAAAGCTGATCAACTTTTTAAAATAATGACTACTTTTATTATGCAACACAAAGCAAGCTAAACTTTCAAATATATTAGTAGAGATAAAAATAAAAGTGACTTTGTCCACAACAGACAAGCAATTGTAAAACTAAAGGACAATCAAAGAAATGGGAAATGGATTCTGTTTGATTTACATGTTCAATCAGAAGTGATAACACTAGCCAATATGTATTTGTATGCCTTATGCCTCCCTATCTATTATATTCTAAACTTTCAACTTTCCAAAGAATACCAAAATATAAAGAAAGAAATTCTGCCTAGCATACAGACACCACATTGGTTTTTGAAAATGACTGACATGGCTGAAATACAACGTGAACTTCAGTTTATCCACAATTTTGATCCTAATACATGATAGCTTATTTGAAAAATGGAAAAATACAATAAACATTAAGCAAACCTTGGTAGTTCTTTTTAATCAAATTTGTTTGAATTAATTAATATATATATATATATATATATATATATATATATATATATATATATATATATATATATATATATATTAGGATTATATTGTTTTTAAAAATCAGTTTAATACATAGTTTTCAAAGTGGCTTTAAATTGATTAACTGCAGTGATTTATATAAAATCTGGCATTCACAATTTCTACTGCTATCTCTTACCTTGCTATTTGTCTATATGTTCATATTAACTTATTTATGAACATAGGTATCATCATTATCATAATTAAATAAACATCAATAATTAATCTTAGAGTAAAAATCAAGAAAAAATTTCCTAAATTTTTATTTACATTAAAAATAATTAAAAAGACAAAACAAAAAAAAAGATTATATAATAATTCTTCTTATATATAATTATTGCCTTTAGAAATCTTTTCATGAATAAGTAATTAACAATTAAAGAAGAAAATATCCCAAACTGCACACCAAGGACACCAAGTACTTCATTGATTTTAGTCTAGTTTCAGACATGCAAACTGTGCTTTATACTTCTTTCCAAATTTATTGATTTCAGAACAACTCTTGCATAATACTTAAACATGAACACTGATTTCAGAATATACTGATGACTTATTCAGCTTATTTATTTTAACAAAAAAGAGAAATTAAACAACTGTATTCATAATCCAGTAGAAAATTAATATTCTAAGTATACATTGACAATGGCTGATGTGACCTACATAGGACAGGCAATTCATTTCATGACAGTTAAACAACCAGAGGGAGCTCCTGTTTTTAAAGTCTTGCCTTTATTTTTCTCACCATAATTTGCTTCAGATAGCAAAATTGTCTGGAAAACCTTATCTCTACCTGTTGATAATCCCTATTACCCACTAGTATTAGTTGATTCCAAAAGAAATGTGTGTCCTTTTTAAGGAAACTATCTCTTTTGCAGTATTCTTCTTCTTTAGTAGATCTTTGTGGTACTATTGTCTTTCTCATTATTTAGATTTTCTTTAGTTAATATTATTATTATTATTATTATTATTATTATTTCACTTCTGAACAAAACATGATGTTGGCTGCTGGTAAGAAGTTTACGTCGAGGTCACCTCTCAGGACTTAAGAAAATAAACTGGTTATTTGTTTTATCAACAGGCTGTATCTGATGCAATTATCATTACTATACTACTACTAATAATAATTAATATTATAGTAGTAGTATTGTAGTCATTTGTTTCCACTATATTATGGTATTGAAAATCAATATGACTTTTACATATTTGTCAGTAAAACCATTAGTAGAAAGTCCCATAGTCAGAAACCTAAGTATATCTATGTAGAGAAATCAAAGTACCATTAGAATTTTAAAGCCTATTTATCATTATATGTTACAAAGGCTTTTTGGTTCAGGGAGAAATGTGCCAACCAATATATATAATCTAAAAACACATTTGAATATGATATGTAAATAAAAGTCTATTTAAATAATCTGAGTCTATGTTTTATTTTTCATTTCTTGGTTACAAATTTAATGCTGTAAGTACTGTACACTTTAATTTCATTTTAAGATGGTTACACATTACTAAAATATGAAAATCTAAATTATTATCACACAGGGGATAATGTTTTGATTTGTGAAATATTTGAATTCATCAGATCTATTTGAAGTCAGACTATAATAATCAGAAATGGTAATTTTCAGCAATGGCAACTAAAAAGCCAACCAATTAAAATAAATGGATAGAACAATAAAGACAAAGAGTTTGTTTCTTAAAAAACAACTATGAATCATAATGATATCTCACTTGAAAAATGTAGAAAATTTAATTAAAACTGGTTTGATATTTATGAGGCTGTTCAGCTGAAAACCAAATTAAAACAGAAAGAAGTCTTGAATTGAAATGAATTAAAATTTTATGCAATCAGAAATTATAATGTTAAACTTTAAATCTTAAATGGAAAAATAGAAGCAGGCCTGTGGAGATTGAAAAAAAAATCCAATTTGATTGATAATAATGTTGGATAAATTCACTTTCTTTGAAACTTGATGGTTTCCTGCAGTTGTATTACATAAATGATAAACTTCAAAAGATGGTGCTACATCAGTATAAATTGAAATAAATATAATTTTTTTTTAAATTCACCCAGAAATCACCATTGAGTATAACATTTAATGCTTTGATGAATATTTAAAATGCCACCTAAGCCACTTTTGACATATATATGTGAAGAAATGCATATAACGTGATGAGAAGAAATGTGTATATGGTAATAGTCATTTTGTTGGTAGGTTATTTTTATCCTCTAATAAGCACTGATTCTTTAAGAATCATTTTTGCCTTTTTCTAAAAAAAATCTTCAATGTGCTCAGTGTTGAAGGCTTTATTGATATGAATATTTTGATATTTTCATTTTTGTGAGAATAAAAATAAGTCATGTGTGGCTCTCTTATTATGTCCCTTCAAAATGTCATGGCTCTCCATAACTTCCTGTCTTTTGTTTCCCAAAGTAGTTCTTTATGATCCCTCTCTATGCCTTTATGGTACTTGGTCTGTCATCCATTTGCTCAAAATTACTAAGTTACAATTCTTTTTTCCTATGCATCTTTTGGTTTCAATGTGCTTCAGTGATTATTACACTTCTCAAGCCTTCTTTTCTAATTAAATGTCCAAAAAATTTCACTTGTCTCTTTCTAATTGGTCACTTTTTAAAACAATAAACTTTGCCAAGGAGTGAAGCTAGTTAAAATAATAGTGGTTTCAAGGGGAATAAATGTTGTTCTGATACTCCATTTTTGAAGATATGAAGGTTCAAGATTGCCGAAATTACTTTGTAGTTATTATTCACCTTAAAACTTAATTTCTCACATTTTCTATGTTATTCTCACATTTGACAGTAAACTCACATCTGTCACTTCGAATCTTTTCTTAATCTGTAAGCAAATTGTTTAGCATTCCCTGCGATGTAAGAGATTAGACATTACATAATTTTTTTCTTTGTTTCCAATGATATTTTTAAATGCCTTTTCCAATTTCTGAAAAGCATCTTACACTATGTACCTTAGAATTTCCGTCACATTATAGTATCTGGATAGTTAAATTTACAACATAATTGATTTTTATGTCCTGATACATAACTCACACCTTGGTTTCATTTTTGCTGACGACTTTGCATTCCATTTCCTTAAATTTAATGATTAGTCCTTTCTTCTTACTTTCTTGAGCACCTTGTCTAACAGAATTTTCAGTTTTCCATTTGAATCTGTCATCAACAGGGTACTCTCTGTTTGCCATATGCTTGCTTATTGTGTCCACTAATTATAAATCATCAGAGGCTAGAAAACCTGTCAGGATTTATAATTAGCCCTCTTAGAATCATCCTGATATACAAGTTAAATAAATTCAGCAAAAAACATATCATTGTTGTAGATTGCTTTTTATTTTATGTAAACATGATCTTATTTTAGAGCACCCAGGAAGAACAACAATTTAAATAAATAAAAGTTTAAAGAAATAAAAGTAGCATGCTGCTCTCAGTTAGCATGATGTTGGTATTCAGAATTTTAAAAAACGACTTTATTTAAATGAAAGTTTCTTAGATGTTTTATAAATGAATGAATACATTTTTATTTCCATGCTGTAAATGTGATAAATATGAATTAAGAGTAATGATGATTCTAACTGTCATAATTTTACATTTTTCTTTCTTGTATTCTTTAAGGAATGGTGTAGATATATACTTAATACAAATCTGTTTTTTTTTATAATATTGTTTACCCAGTACAAGACCTAAGAGTTATATAACAAAATTTCTACTAGATATGTTAAGTTTTATAGTTCTACATTTTTGTAAGATTATTACTATTAGCTTATTTGGTTTTTAAAAGTGTTTGGCATTTATACTAACTTTCAAAAATGGGATAAAAAGAAAACTTATTTTTTCTCAGTTATGGGCAGCACATAGAGAAGCATAAATGATATGCAGTTTTCATGTGTGCATCAGTCTGTCATGTTTGGTTTGGCTTGTTTTATAGTATATCAACATTTTCCAGATTATTTAGTACTGAATACTATCATTTTGATAAACAAAAGAAAGGTAGACATAGTTCTGGTTTTCTCAAGAGTCAAAAAGATAGTATGACAAACACATGATGCAATTGGAATATTCTTGATCCTAACAAGGAGAATCACAAAAACCTTCACATAAATTTATGCAGATATTATACTTACATTTTAAAAGATATTATACTTACATTTTAAAATTCTCTGATTATGTTTAAGATAATTACAATTACCATTTTGAAAATATTTTTTATAGTCATTAAAGATATATCTGTATTGGCTGTTGATTTTAGCTGCATTACAATATATAGAACAAGTAAAGTCTTACACCAGTGGTAATAACATTTATATTTTCTCTGTGAAATGTGAGTTTCAAGCTATAATTATCACTGTTGGCAGTATTTTATTCTATGTCTTTTCTATTCCTTCATTCTTCAATTTATTTCCTTTTCAGTTTCTTCAGTGTTAGAAGCAAATCATGGCAAGCATAACAAAGGCCAGAAATTCTTGAGGTATTTACTAAAAGAAAACAATCACAATAAAATGTAATAAAATTTCCAAAATTAGAGAAATTACTGAAGAAAAAACTCAGGCTACTGAAACAGCACAGCAGTTTAGTTTATGTCAAAAACGAAATCAAAAAGCCAAAATCTAATAATGTTAACAATATATTGTCATTCCATTTTCAATGTCTTTATTTCTATTTTCTGAATGACTTCTTTTTTTATTAAAATATTCCAACTAGTGCAACAAATAAATTTTTCAACACAATAAGGCAAAACTGCATCTATACAGTATAAACATATATATATATATATATATATATATATATATATATATATATATATATATATATATATATATATATATATATATATATATATATAAATATATCTATACAGTACCTAACAGAGAAATCATGGGGAAAAAAAACATTAAAAGATAAGACTCAACAACAATATGCCAATGCAAAATTAAAGAAATACAATTCTAAATTTTAATTTCAAAGTTTAGATATTATCATATATCAAAAATATTTTAACATTTCCTTTTACCTTAGCCATTTAATGATGAGTATACAATAGTTTTTTTTTATTCCTGAAGTTGTAATCTCTAACAATAATTTGAGAAGAGGAATGTGTAGAGAATAAAAGCCAAAAAAATACAAATGCTTAAATTATAATAAAAGAAAATTTATTGTTGAGTTTTAATCTGCATTGTTCAACAGAAGTTAGTAAAATAAAATACATGAAAACCTATTAATACATCATAATCATAGTAAAGAAAAAATTGCATTAGATTATAACCATTCATCATACAGATCCAATAGATTTCTCTGTGTCGAGTCAATCATTTTAATACATTTGATCTTAAAACAACTGCCAACTGTTATCATAATTGAGTTATGCATTGAATTTATATAAATATTATCAAGAGGAAGATTTTTACAAGTAGAGCAAGACATATATAGGAGTTTGACAAAATAATGGAAATACCACTTTTTATTTAACATTTTTCGATTGTCAGTATGACATTCAAAAGTGTTCTAGTCTCTAGATATGTGCTCATATACATTATATATGCTTTGTATATGATGATATAGCCCTCTTTTTTTTTGGGGGGGGGTTACAGATATTTTCCTTTAAATAAGTTAAAATACGTAACCTACCTGATTTCCAAAGAGGAGAAATTGTTAGAGTGCTGATGGCTGGGACTTCAATCACCAAAATCTGCTGAATTGCTTAGTTTCAAGAGATATTCTCTAAAATCAAGTTGGCATTTCATACCCAAGGTAAAACCAGCTCTGGTAAGTATAATTTTGGATGAAAGGCAAAACTCACAGAAAGGGACTCCAGAAAAGTGAAACATAATCTATCTATAAACCATTGAACTATGACAACAGAAGTAACACCACCTTGCCAACCCTGTGTCAACAAAAAATATTCATCATGCTCTGCATCTAGCTGGAGACTATGAGAGGGCTGCAATTGTTAAACATCTCCTATCTCCTATCAACACTAATAAGTGGAAAAAAAATAATGTCCACACTATCAGAAGTGGTCAATGTCTGATAAATCATCATTCACCACTTTTTCCCCCAATTTCATGAGAGTTTATATCTGGGAAAATCCAAAAGAAGATTTCAATCCTGACTGTTTGACCCTACTGTCAAGCATAGAGATGTCCATCTTATAATTTGAGCAAAATTCTGTTAAACCTTTAGTTCTAAATTGTAGTAACTCTACAATTTAGAACTAAAGGATTAACAGAATTTTGCTCAGTTTATCCAAATATTTTGGTTGATCATGGCTCGAAAATTACTTCTTATATTCCAAAATGATAATGCACCATTTCACACTGTTAATGTTATTCAGAATTTATACAAAGGGCACAAAAGTTTATACCATTTGGACAGACTCCCTCAATCACCAGATCTCAATATAAATGAACATTCATAGTACATTTTAGAGGAGCTATTTTACTCTTGTTGAAAGAACTAAAGCAGTTTTTACTTGAAGAATGGGTCAAAATTACCCTAACAACTGTTCAGAACTTGTACAAGTCAATTCTTTGATGTATTAAAGCAGTGATTGATGCCAAAAGTTGGCAAACTCAGTCTTAAATAATAAAAATTCCATTTAACAAAGTGTTTCTATTATTTTGTCCAACCCTGTAAGTTTTGAAGATGAAAGAAAATGTGTAAGCAATAGATAACCTAAAATTAAAAGTTGTTTTGTGTAAAACACTGTCATTGTTAATAAAAATCATATTATTAAAATTCATTTACAAGATGAATTCCAATTTATCATATACATGATATACTTTTTATGATTACTCAGTTATTTAAGCACCATATATGATACACGCTTGGGCAATCATATCTATTTCAAGTCATAACTGACTAGGCAGAAAATTTTTTCACAGTAGGTTGCCATTTCTTTCTGCAGTAGACTGGTTGCTAACCAATTCTATAGGACCCAGTCTGTCCTGCAATTCAACCCATATGTGGAGGAGAAGAATTCATACCTTACCCAAGAGTATTTGTATTTAAGTGAATGTAGCAAAATCTACTTGAATCTGAACTCAGCTCTCTGAATTCTCATTCTGAGCTAATATGCATTATACAAAAATACACTTGAAACTGAAATTCCCCTCCTCCAAAGTGATTATTTAAAATGAAATATATAGTATCATTAGCCCAACTGTAATAGCCTTTGGTTCAACACCACTTATCAGGTATAATTTCTAGTAGGTGGTTGAGCAAGGTAGAAAGTTTGACTCAATGTACATTGCAATATTGGCTGTCTTTCATCTATTTGCAAATACTGTTAAACAATGAGGTCCTTAAAAAAGAGAAATGAGAAAACAATGTAGAACTCTAAACTATGCAAGGGGGTGCTGAAAATGAATTCCATATAATCAAGTATAGATTCTAAAATAAATTCTATTTTGACCATTTAGTCCTATTTTGGGAATGATCTTCTCGGTGCAACTGTAGCTGATTTTTACTGTATTTTTGTTGAATATTTTGTATACAAAGGTAAATATTTTTTGGAGGAGTTAAAATGAATTATTAAAAATTTAGAGAGTTGCACTATACATGAAGTTGGCTTATACATGAGTATATATGGCACTTTTATTCCAGTAGGAAAGTCATTTTTAGCCTGTGTGTGTGGTGGGTGGGTTTATATGAATGATCAATTGAATGAATGATTGATCAGTTATTTTTATCACCCTTTGTGGGTTATTTAAAGCCGAAACATATTTCAAATTGTAAGAATAATTATTTTTTTGTGACTGAATACTACATTAACAATGTTTTTAGAATAACAATGATGATTTTTCCAGGTACAAGTCCTACTATTTAACACATAGCTGGAGGGGGGAGATGAATTTAGCTAACTTTGATTTCACAAACAAGTTCAAATACTTTTAGCTTTCATCAGTAAAAGTTCAATCACATTTATAGAAAATTCAGTTAAGAACAAAAAAGAAAGTGAGAAAATAGAGATAATGAAGAGAACAGAAGAAAGTGAAAGAGATAAACAATAAGATTTGAGAGAAAATCTGAACAGGAAAAAGCAAAAATTAGAAAGAGAAGGTAAAAATAGAAAGGAAAAGAATAGGATATAGACAAAGAGAAAAAGTGAGTGGGAAGATTGAAGAAACAGAAAAGCAGAGAGTGAAAACAAAGAAATTAAACTAAGGAATAAAAAATATTTATATTAAATATTCAAATGGATTGATTGATTCCACTTTAATGGGAACATATTTTAGATGGTTTCTGCCTCTTACTTTTCTTTTTATTTTCATATCTCACCAATAAACCAGTCTAAAAGTTAAAATGAAAAGATACAATTATTTTATTATAATAAAAACTATCTAGGAAAATTATAGCCACAAAACATTAAGTTTTATGAATGATTAAATAAATAAAAATGACTTTTTCTAACTGTCTTTTAAAAGATTAAAAATACAATTGCAATAGCTCTTATTTCATTTTTTTTTTTTGCATTATAGCCTATATCATTGAAGTATGAAACAATTTCCCTGAAATAAATTAAAATTAAGTATAAATAAATTTGAATTAAATTTATTTTAAGATATATATTTTCATTAAATGACTTTGAATTTTATGTTCATTTTTAAAACATGGAAAAATTTTGTCAAAAATAAAATTATTTCATTGGAAATTCAAAAGAATAAAAGCAGTTGTCTCATGCATTCACTGAAAATTTTAAAAGATTTTAATTTCTTGTAAATCCAAGTTTTGTAACAATCATAAAAAAATATTAGAATTAGTTATTAAGTGTTTCTAAAATTACCATTATTTTGTTTTTTACTCTGTAAGTGATTTTAGTAACATTTCAGCTATTGATATAGTTTTTGTATTGTTTAATTAAAAGTTTTCATTCTTAGTTAAACAGTTTACCCAATGATGAGTAGTAACAGGAAAATGTCAGAAAATCCAATGTATTTTTTTTTATTACTCCAATCTGTTTCTGGATCTTACTCTTACATTAACTCTAAAGTTAATTGGTATTGGGTAGGAAGCGTAATCAAATTGCTCAATCAGTTTTACAAGACACTGATTTGGAAAAAAAATGTTCAGTTGGATGTTCCACTTTAAGTCTAAAATTTGGAGAGAAAAAATTATTCGTAATTAACATAAAAAGATTTCTAATTAATCTGCAATGAACCTTGTGTAAGGATTTAATGAACTTCAGAATTGCCTTTGAAAAGTTTCTATTTCCTTATAATAAAATTTCATAAAATGTGTTCAACTGGCTGAAAAAAGGACAATTTTCAGAAGAAAAAATAGGACTAATTAGAAGCATTACTCCTTCTCAAATTCTTGTATGGAAAATAAATGTCCTTTTAAAAAAAGAAAACCCTGATCATACTGTGAATACATCTTTTGAATACATTTTCATTTGGAAGACAACAGAATGAAAAACAGATGTCAAGATTTCCTTGTTGGGAGATAGATAGATGCAAATATGACATTAAACATCCTTTTAAAAATTCAGCAGAAACACAATAAAAATTTAAAATTAGCCTAATAATAATAATCTTACCTCAAAATTATTTTTTAAAATGCTTAATATTTATGACTTTCACAGAGTCAAAGATAGACGAAGAAAAGAGTTTTCATGAGTTATCTGGTTCATACTGAAATATATTGTAAATAATACCAGCATCATTTAGAGTACTAATAGAAGACATTAATAAACAAAATCAACAATGTTTAAGAAACTATTTGAAAATGCTATGATAAAATCAAATTTTGATATGTCATTTTAAGAGAATATAAATATAAAATTAGGATTTTCATCAGTTAGATCAATGTTTGCTAATCACCTAAGGTTTACCTATTGCCTGGTTCACACTCCATCCTCGTCTTTTGAACAGGAGTAGAGGTTTATCACTTGTTTCCTGTTTAGGATTGGATTCCTGGTTCCTTCTCATAAAGTGCTCTATTTTTTTTTTTCACTCCCAGTAACTTCTTGTATCTTATTGGCATTATTGCCTTACTTGGGATGAAATGATTAAAAAACAATGTCCACCCATACCTATTTATAATATTTGTTTTGTGACTTAAATTTGAAAAGAAAGAAAGGTATATTCACTGAAAGGTTTGGCTTTTTTTAAATGTTGATAGATTGCCATTAGCTTAGAAAGTAACAATGAAACTAAAAATATACAAAATGGAGTTAACATTATAGGGGAAGTAAACTTAGGAAAAAGACTCGAGTGGAGCAGATATGTCAAAAATGGAATGTAGGAAGAGGTGGGGTCATTTTCAAATCATGAAGGAATGCTGGTGCCAAAATAATAATAAAAAATCCTGGCAGCAGTGATTACACCTGCTAATGGCAACAAAAACTTGCCATCATACTTGTGAGTGAATTAGTGCTAAACAATATAGTTATCCATTGATACATAGACAAATACATAAATAGGAAGTTGTCCCATGAAACAATATAGGTATCCACTAATAGATAGACAAATACATAAATAGAAAGTGGTCCCTTGAAATAATATAGTCATCCATTCATACATAGACAAATAGATGAATAGCAAGTGCTTCCTTGAAACAATATAGTTATCAATTGATACATAGACAAATACATAAATAGAAAGTGGTTCCAGTGAAAACTATCCAATTAAATTCATCTTTTTACCTACACCAAAGTTTTTTGAAAAATTTATGCTCATTCACTTTCTGTCAATTTATTTTTCATCTTTTTTACTTTCTTTCTTTGAATTTATTGATCAGTCTATCTAATGCCAAATCTTTATATCTGTTAATCTATTTATCAATCATTGATATCATCAGATTGATTTATTTATCCTCTACATATCTGCTTTAGTTACTTCATCTGTTTTATCCACTTTTATTCTTTATGAAAATATCACTCAATCTTTCTAAATCCTATTTCTTTGTTTGATTCTACAAACAAATGATAATTCTCTTAGCAAGACATTAAAATAAAAATAGTTTTAATACTGGTTGCTGGTGTCTTTACATGCTAAGAGACTTATGAAAACTAACTTTCTCATTCCTTTTGTTACATAGGAATATTTAATGTAATTGTACCCATACTTTATTCACAGTATTCTAGACATAGAATCATACATACAAAACAATCCCAAAGAAGTTTAGAATATACTTAAAAATGAGTCTTAATACATATATTGATAAATAAAATATATAAATATTTGTTTTATTATGTTCTTTTTAATTGTGGTGATTTTATGTAGATGGCAATTTTTATTTGTTCATATTTACAAATATACAATTAATGAAATATTTTTCATTCGTACATTTGTACATTTAGTAGATTTTGCTAATCTCATAGGTCATTTACAATATAAATGAAAATTGTTACTAATATTTACTAGTATTTAAAAATTTCTGCAAGCACGTGTACACACACACATTATAGATCAGTATGCAGCACTAAATAGGTTCAATGCAGTTCTGACATCTTTTATCTTCCTATTTATTTATATTTTCTCAGTTGTCCCTAATATCCATCTAACTCAAGGAAAGATTAAAAATTTAAAGATAATAGAAAATCTGTCATATCAAAGAATTCACAAATATTGAAAGAATCATAAGAGAAACCTTTAGATAAAAGTATGACATCCTCATTCTTCTATTTATGAAAGTGCTAAAAGACTGTAGAGGAAGTGTGAACACAGACTTGATTCCACCTTATTTTCATATGTTGTATTAGCTGTTTTCACAGCCTGCCCACCTTCCTGACTGGCATTTCCTAAGCCCTCTCAAGCTGGCCGGACAGCTTGCTGGTGTGCACCAAAAAAAAAAAAAAAAAAGAAGAAAAAAAAGACAGCTTTTAACTATGTAGCTACTAATCAATAAGACATTGCAAATATAAAAGATATACAGCCTGTCCAGAAATACTAGTAAATAAAAGCTTGTTTGTTATAAAATTGTAGTATTAATAGTAATGGGAAGCAGAAAATAGTACTACTGGTGCTGTAAATAAGAGTATAACAAGTAGCATTGTTGTATTCAATGGTGTATGTAAATACACTTATTATTATTAATAGTAGTAGTAATGAGAATTAGCAATTAATCCTAGTGAATTTTAATAACAATGATAGGAGTCATGGTGTCAAGTCAAGAGAATTATCTATATAATTAACCAACACAGAATTATATTTATCATAATAACAATGATGAATAATAGTAATAGTAGTTGTAATAATTTATTTTCCTAAAAATCTTTTTTCAGAAGATATACTTTAGTTAGATCTTGTTTTTTTGATTTAATTTGATTTCATATATACCTTGTTTATTCCAAATAATATATTTCCATTCAATTTTAAAATGTGTTTGTTTATATATGTATCAGGGAAAGAGAATTTTAAATATATATCATGAATAGTGATAAGTTATTAGGTTATTTGTTTTAGTTGCTGTAATAACAGGATGATATATTTGATAATTAGATACCAAAGAATAAAAGCAGCAAATATGTAGTACTAGTTTCAGATGTTAGTCATTAATATTATTAAAAAGAATCAAAACTAATTAAAAAAACATATTATCTTCTGATTTTCACCACAGCAAAAAAAAAACAAGGAGAATTTTATATGAATTGCCTTTTTGTTCTATAAATTATAAATAATTCTTGGAAATATAAAAAATATAACACTTAATTACATTTCTGTGAAATACAACAGTGTTTATTAACCATTTATGGTAGATAGCAAATCACTTGATAATAAAAGTCATAATCAGAAACAAATGCTAATAATTATAATAATGTTAATAGTACCAAAATCTAATATGTAATATTAGTATGTAAGATTTCACAGTCTTTTGTGAATAGAAAATGTAACTTGCAAGAACAAAATAATCTATATATATATAAAGTTGTAGCCTCTGTCTGTCCGTTTGTTATCAAACTCCACGTAGTGTTTTTGGAGATAGACCCCAATAACTGTATATATTTTGAAACTACATTACCCAGTATATTTCATTTTGATCAAAGAGAGGTCCAGAGGGGCACAACCCTCCCCACACTGAAATTTTGTTTCCCTTTGATTTAAATTTGAACAAGGGATTTAAATTTGAACAAGGAGCTTTTTTTGAACAAATCCCTCACTGAATTTTTTTCCCTTTGATTTAAATTAAATTTAAATTTGAACAAAGAAATGACTCCTATTCAAAATATAGAAGGAGAAAGCCAGAAGATGGAGGTCACATCAGCAAGACCTTTGAGTAATACTGAAATGCATCTTTTGAGTAATACTGAAATGCATCTTTTGAGTAATACTGAAATGCATCTTTTGAGTAATACTGAAATGCATCATTTTTCTCCACAAATTATAACAATGATTTAAAATTAATTATCATTTTCTTACAAAAAATTGTGTGACATGCAGCAAGGCACAGGTAATTCAGCTAGTACAATAATAAATTCTCTTTCCTGCCTAAATGAAAGCCAGGCAAATTTATTGCAAGAAAAGACTGTTTAATTCTCCAAATACAAAAGAGTATCAATATATTTACAATCTGGCATAGTTATTAGCAGAATTTTGATCTGAAATTTTCATTGTATGATGTTTGATCAATAATAATAATAATAATAATAATAATAATAAAATTATTATGATTTAGGAGAAGCAATGGCAAAAATAATTATTTGCAAAGATAGTAAAAAATGTTAATGGATATATTTATTATAAAAAATGCATCTTATATTATTCTTGTACTGGATTTCATCATATTGTATTCCCTCAAATCAAATATATCATTTTTGTTATAAAGAAATTGTTTCTGCTGGTTCTGATATATAACTCCCCCAGTTTCTTAAAACAGCATCCCAGGGTGCTAGAGTAAACAAAATTAACATATAATTTTAAAAATTGATATAGACACGAATTTATCCGATTCATGGGTATGAGTGCATATGAGCAGAAAGGATGTATGTATTTATGTTAATTTGATGTGTTTGTACTGTTGATATTAATACATATTGAAGTCTTTGAAGTGTGTTGGGAGTTGTCTATGTGTTTGTCTTTTTGGAATTTTGTTTGGGATAGTGTTTGAGTAATTTCACTGGCAGTTATTTCTGCATTCTTGTTGTCTGTCTTCAGCTGTGCTTAGACATGGATGGTGGCTTCTCAAATTGTATTTTCAAGTTGGTCTGCAAAGTCTGTCTGTTTATCATCATCTCATCATTATTAGGTTCCACATTCAGCAGAGGTAGTGAAAATTTGTCATTTGACTGCTGTGGGTAATCTAAGCCTTTAGCTTCTTGTAAATGGAAGTGTTCTGTTACAAGTCTTCTATCAGTTGGAATATGCTTTTGTTAAAGAGCTGTTTGGAAATTTTGATGAATTCATTCTCTCTTTGTGGGTAGCTGGTGAGTTTTAGTCTGACTTGGGACATGTATGCTTCATTCAGATCCATAATAAAGTGGTTGGCATTGTTGACTGGATCAAATTTTCTGGTGTCTTGCATTGTATGATGTGGCAATTGTTGCTGCATTAGTAGTTTGTAGTCTGTGAGTGTGGTGAAAATAGAAGAACTCTTTAATCTTTCTCTGACTTTCCAGGACTGAATGATTTCCCTTTGTTTTGTCTTCCTCTCTCCATGAGGTAGTCGGCCATTTTCCTGTTACGGTTCGCTACCGGAATAGATTCCTAGTAGAATAAAGCTTCACTCAAGCTATACTGACTCAGCCTTTCTTTCACTTCCACTCAATCCATTTTCATAACAATTTATTCTACTAGGAATCAATCAAGATGGAAAAATATCTCAAGCCAGAACGCCTAGATCTAGACCCGAATAAACCTGACTCAGCTGACACATGGCAACACTGGAAAAGATCCTTCCATATCTTTCTCGAAGCGGCCGGTGAATCACAACAACAGACTCCACTGACAGACAGGCTGAAACTGAATTTACTTATCAACCTTGTCTCTCCCACTATCTTTAAACACATCTCTGACGTGGACAATTACGATTCTGCCATGGACGTGCTGGAAGGAGTGTTTGTGCAGCCTAGAAATACCATCTCCTGTAGACATCTGCTGGCTACTCGTTGTCAACAAACAGACGAGAGTGTAGACCAGTATTTGCAAGCTTTAAAGAAACTCGCCAAGGATTGCGAGTTCCAGGCTGTTACAGCAATACAGGCGAGAGACGAATGCATACGAGACACATTTATAAAAGGAATTTCATCTAATCACATCAGACAACAACTCCTGGAGAACAAAACACTAGATCTAGGCACCGCTTATGACCAGGCGCTAACACTTGAGATGGCACAGAAACAATTAGCATCCTACTCTCAACAGAACTCACTAAACGCTTCTGCCTCTACTGCTCAAACTGAGGTAACTGACGATGAAGATCAGCCTGAGGGCTATGAGGAACATACCGTGGCAGCCATCTCTGGACAAAAATGCTTCTTCTGTGGGAATCAGAGACATGACAGAATTAGATGCTCTGCCTGAAACTTCATTTGCAAAAATTGCCAAAAGAAAGGACATTTTGCTTGTGTCTGCAGATCACCTACTGCAGCTGCTATCAACCATGGTGAGTCTATTCTTGCGTCTTCCATTCCATCACATAATTTCTCAGAGAGTCTATCTTGCACGACTTTGCATGGAAAAATCAAAGGCAAGTTTCTAAAAATACTTATTGATACTGGCAGCTCTGAAAATTTTATTAATTCTGACAAGGTTAAAAGGCTCGGATTGGCAATCTCACCAAGTTCAGAAAGGATTTTTATGGCTAGCAGTTCCCATTCATCCTCTACTCTTGGACATTGTATAGTATCCCTCAATCTAAGCGGTAGAGAGTACAGTAATGTCAAGTTGTCTGTTATGGCTAACTTATGCTGTGATGTCATTCTTGGGCATAATTTTCTATGTCAGCATTCTTCAGTGAAAATACCTTTCGGGGGACTGCTTCCACCTCTCACTGTTTGTGGACTAACTGCAATTAATGTCCCTTACCCCTCTCTGTTTGCGACTGTCATCCAATAGCAGTAAAATCCAGGAGACATAGCCTACCTGATGCTAAATTCATTCGTTCAGAAATATCGCAGATGCTGAAGGAAGGAATTATAGAGCCATCTCAATCGCCATGGCGAGTCCAAACCTTGGTAGTGTCTCCTGAAAATCACAAAAAGAGACTTGTCGTGGATTATTCCCAGACGATAAATCAGTTCACTCTTCTGGATGCTTATCCACTTCCTCAGATAGAGGACATGGTAAATGAGATTGCCTGTTATCAGGTATTTAGCACACTTGATCTAACCAGTGCCTATCATCAGGTTGCCATCAAGCCAGAAGAACGAAAATATACTGCCTTCAAAGCTGCTGGGTCTCTGTATCAATTTTGTCGAATCCCTTTCGGAGTGACCAATGGAGTAGCAAGTTTCCAACGAGTCATTGATGACATTATCAAGTGAGAAGACCTCCGAGGAACCTACGCCTATATCGACAATGTTACTATCTGTGGTCATAACCAGGCTGAACATGACAACAATCTAAAGAAATTTATGAGTATTGTGGCAAAGTACAGCCTAACACTGAATAAAAGTAAATGTCATTATTCACTTAGTTCAGTGGACTTGCTTAGATATACTATAAGCATGTGTTCAGTAAAACCTGACCCCAACAGACTCAAAGGATTGGTGGATCTGCCAGTACCTCAAGACCATACCTCTCTCCGACGAGCAATGGGGATGTTCTCTCACTATTCTAGGTGGATATCAAATTTCTCTGAAAAATTACATCCCTTAACTAGAGTTACCCATTTTTCTCTCACTAAAGAACAAACGGATGCCTTCAGGCATCTAAAGAAGGAGATCGCAAAATCATCCCTGGTGGCTATAGACTCTACTCTACCTTTTGAGATTGAGACTGATGCTTCGGAACATGCTATTGCTGCCTCTCTAACCCAAAACTGTCGACCTGTAGCTTTCTTTTCAAGAACTTTAACTTCCACCGAGCAAAAGCACTCATCAGTTGAAAAGGAAGCCTATGCAATCGTAGAAGCGATCTGAAAGTGGTGACACTTATTACTCGGGAGACATTTTAAGCTCATCACAGATCAGAAATCTGTCTCCTACATGTTCGATCTTAAAAGTAAAAACAAGATAAAAAACGAGAAGATCACTAGATGGAAATTAGAACTTGCCTGTTTCAGTTACGACATAGCCTATCGTCCCGGAAAACAAAATGCTGCTGCGGACGTGTTATCTGCTCTTCTACCATCTCTGCTGACAAACTACATATCTTGCACAAAGATTTATGTCACCCTGGGGTAACCTGAATGCTGCATTTTGTCAGAAGTAAAAATATACCATACTCTGTAGAAGATGTAAGAGCGGTAACCAGGTCATGCCATGTGTGTTCTGAGATAAAGCCTAGATTCATTAAAATGCCTCCTCAAACACTCATAAAAGCAAGCCAACCCTTTGAAAGATTAAGCATAGACTTCAAGGGACCTTTACCCTCAAATTCTCGCAATCGGTTCATACTAAAAGTGGTTGACGAATACTCCCATTTTCCTTTCGTTTACCCTTGTGCCAATGTCTCAGCAGCAACTGTCAAGAAACATCTAACCAGCTTATTTTCCATTTTTGGAAACCCTTCTTTTGTGCACTCTGATCGTGGTACAGCTTTTATGTCAGACGAATTAAAGGCGTTTCTACTTTCTCGACGCATTGCTACCAGCCAAACAACTGCCTTTAATCCACAGGGCAATGGACAAGCAGAGAGGTACAATGGTATCATCTGGCAAACGGTGAGCCTGGCTCTACGGTCTAATAATCTCCCGATTGCTAGTTGGGAAAAGGTTCTAGATGTAGCACTCCACTGCATTCGCTCATTGCTTTCTACTGCCTTGAACTGTACTCTCCATGAACGTTTATTTAATTTCCAAAGAAAATCAGCTTCTAGTGATTCCATACCAACATGGCTAACAAAATCAAAATCAGCACTCCTGAGGCGCCATGTACGCGGGAGTAAATATGAGCCTTTAGTCGAGACAGTTGACATACTTGAGGTCAATTCGAACTATGCTCACATGCGACTTAACAATGGACGAGAAACGACAGTATCTCTATGCCATATTGCACCATTGGGTGACAAAACAAACAGTTCACACACAGAACTCGATCCAATGGATGCCCCTATCCAGTCTAACACTACTCTTTCTCCTCCTCTGCCGAGTGCTCTCGAAAATACTGTTATTGACGATTCAGCTGCCCTCGAAAACCATGCCACTGAAAATTCCACTCCTCTGCCCTTGGATAACTCCCAGAGGACCACTTCAGAAGACACTGATGTATTGAATCTTTGACGCTCCTCTAGAATTCGTCGAAAACCTCCATATTTAGCTGAAAATTATCAGCTTTGAACATCTGTTTTTCACTCTTTTCTATTTTCAGTTTGAGCAGAGACACCCATAGAAACCACCCCTTTCCAGAAGAACGTATGAACCTGAACTTTTCCTTAGGTGGCGGAGAATGTGGTGAAAATAGAAGAATTCTTTAATCTTTCTCTGACTTTCCAGGACTGAATGATTTCCCTTTGTTTTGTCTTCCTCTCTCCATGAGGTAGTCGGCCATTTTCCTGTGGAATAGATTCCTAGTAGAATAAAGCTTCACTCAAGCTATACTGACTCAGCCTTTCTTTCACTTCCACTCAATCCATTTTCATAACAGTGAGGTTTATCTGTGTTTGTGGTCTTAGTAGAAGCAGATTTTAAGGTAACCTTTCTTGTAGGTCTGATTGGAGATGGTCAATAACTATTTTTGCCTGATCTTCATCTTTGTATTTCAAGTCAGTTTTGAGATTCAGAATTTCTGTTCGCTATTACTTGAGTATTTCTGTGCAGGTGAGGCCATTGTAATTAATTTTCTCCATTCTTTCACTTGCTGTTGCTCTATACAGCATATGCTTGTAAGAGTAGGAAATGAATAACAATAATGTATTGCCGGTAAGGTAGAGAAAAAAATAGACAAGATATATTAAAATCAAATTACTGTATATACTCACATATCATGCAATGTTTGAAGACCTAATTTTGAAGCTAATTTGACTATAGTAAATGAATATATAGTCTGGTCAATGTCATAGCCAGGGCCAGCAGTACATATGCTAATTTTATATCTTGTGTAATATGTGGACCCCTTAAAAATTAGCTTCAAAATTAGGTCTTCAAAAGTCATATGATACACAAGTATATACCAATGTATACATTGGATCAAGGTAGAATAACTCCTGTGAGTGAGTGAGGCAATGCTTGTGGGAAAAGGGATTTGGTCCCAAAGATGGGAGAGTTAGTTGTGTACTGGTCTCATGTTGATGCTTGTGTCAAGCTGGTTGACCAAGAAGCCACTGTCAACTACCTGTGAACTTGAGAATTACTGAATGTGTCTTTTTAAGCCAGTGGTTCTCAAACTTTTTGAAGTCGGGGTGCACTTGAAATCCTACCAATGATTGTAGGTGTACTATATACATATTTTGGAAAAATATGTTATAATAAAGTCAAATATTGCAGAAAAGAAATAATGAAATAAAAAATATAAAATGAAACATAGCTTGTTTATTCATTCTTGCGTTTATGAGAAACATGAGCCTGATGAGTCTTAGCAATTTCTTTAATGTTTGGGCGCATATTTTATAGGAAAATTCTCATTTCCTCATCAGCACATTGAAGAGTTCCTCTCTTTTTGCACTTAATTGTGTTGAGAGCAGAAAAGCTTAATTCACATAAATATGATATAAACTGTAGTAAAATGGTCAGAGCTTATTTAGATATTTGCACATATTCTTCTTTTATAGAAATCCAAAAACCTTTAAGAGACAATTCATTATGTTCAATCATCAGTCCACAATCAGTGGATATAGCTGCCAGTTCTTCCTCCTCAGTTAATGTTAAACCAAAATCACTTGAAGTTTCATGAATGGGTTTCTAATCCAATCGTATTGTTCAGTGTTAAGTGATAGAAAATAAGTACTCAGTTTTTCCTCCAAATTTGTTAAATGTTCAACAATTATTGGAAGTATTTCATTTATGCAAGTGTTTCCAATGGAAACATTTTCAAATTACCTTCAACATCTTTTCTTTTCTAAATCTGTAGTTTTCTCTAAAATACTTTCATTTTGTCAGTGGATGTGAGAATATTTTCTTCTTTCTCTTGCATGCTAGTATTCAAAATATTGAGCTGCTGTAATATATCAGCCAAATACTCCAACCTGGCAATCCAAAATTGCACCGAAGGAGGTTGCAATAATGTAATTGTTTCATCGCTTCAAAAAACGCAATAAGTTCTTGTAACTCATGTACATGAGTAAGTACTTTCTCCTTGACAGCCACCTTTCTCCTTGACAGCCACCTCACCTTGGTGTGTAAAAGCAACTGTCTGTGTTGAGAATCCTTTTCTATACAGAGTTGTTGAAATAAACATGATTTGAGAGGTCTAGTTTTAATAAAATTTACCATCTGAACAACTTAATCTAAAAATTCTCTTAATTTTTCTCCCAATGTTTTTGCCATCAAGGCCTCCCAATGAAGAAAGCAGTGAGTTACAATAACATTCTCATTTAGTTTTTTTATATAAAGATGTAAAGCCCTTCATACAACCTAACATTGAAGGGGCCCCATCTGTACAAATGCCTACACATGACTTCCATAATAACTGCCATTTATCAAGATAGTTATTCAGAATGTTAAAAATGTCCTCACATTTTAGAGTAACATTTAATTCTTTGCAAAAAAGAAAATGATTTACTATTTGGCCTTCATTAATAAAACAAATGAATGCTAATATTTGTGCCTTGCCAGTAATGTCTGTTGACTCATCAATTTGCAATGCAAAAATTGAATACTGAAGTTTATTACTGCATACATTTTTCTTAATATCAGAAGACATTTCTAGGAATATGCCTGTGAACTGTATCATTGAATAGAAGAATCTTGCTTTTCATTGCTGCTTCATTTCCCATCATCGTCAAGACAACTGTTTTTGCATGCAGGCAAAATAAGTGACTCACCTAAAGTATGAGCTTTCATATTTTGTGCTATCAGTTCTGAGACTTGATAAAAAGAGATCTGAGCTTTCTCAAAAATAGTCATTATACTTTTAAAAGAATTTACAGCTTTTGTTTGCTGTTAAGAAAATCTCTTGAAATAATTTGTAGATTTATTTTGTAAGTGAGAATGCTTGGTTTTTAAATGTTTACTCAATTTACTAGGAAGCAGTGATTCATTTACCATTTTACATCCATATACTAAACAAAGACTTATCTTCACTTCCCATCCAAGTAAAACCAAAGCACTTAGATAAATTTCATTATATTTGCAAGTAACCCATCGTTTTACTTTTTTACTTGCACTTATGTTTTGCTCAACTTCCAGAATTGGAATCTTCAATATTACGCTTCTTTTTAAGAAACCTATCCATTTTGTATGGGTGTATTTATCTGAAAATAAGTAGTATGTACAACATTTCCATTTTTAACACCTGTTAGAGTCACACTGGTACATGCTTGATTGGCAGAGCTGTACAAAACTCCAATGAAGGCACCATATTTGAATCTTAAAAAAACTATAATGTTATTTTTATATAGGTGGATTGGTGGAGGAAGGATAAATTGTGCAAAAAATACTATACTAAAAATAAAAGTATTTGAAAAAAATGAAACAAAAATGTAGTTATGCTAATTGAACTGTTTTTATAACTAAGTGATTTTCTACGACAGTCCATTTGATTGAGTGTCACTAATTTAAATCCTTCTAAAGTTTTATCATGAAATTCCCTAGAAAATCTGAAAGATGTGCTTCAATGATATTAAATGGTTGGTTGGCAGAAATCTGTTCATTTGCTTAGGCAGATTTTTTTGTAATGCCTATTTGTAGGAGGAGAGACCTTGTAAATCACAGATACAATAATAGCAACGCTTTTGAACAATACTCGGTCAGAGGCTGCTAATTCCCATATATATATTTTTACTTTACCTATCACATGATCTAATTATTTCAAGATGAGGTCAACTGTGCTTGCTCTCTGGTGATCTGTGTTCAAACTCAAGTGTCAGCAGCAACACTATTCCTGTATGACAATTTTAAATGTTTTCTTTGAATGAAAAAAGAAGAGAATGTTTTAGTGCAGATTGAAATCATTTGCATTTTTAATTCAGAAATGATATTGCAGTGTACCCACTGCATAGAATAAGTAATCCTGATTGATGTGTTTATGATAAAGTAACTAATTTATCACATTTGCTTATAAACAAATAAGTGATAAATTATAAATAATAAATTACTATGAAAGTATAAATAAGACAACTTTTAAGTAAACAATCCTAATCCTTGTCATCATTTTATATTACATAATATATCTTTTAGTAATCAACTTTCTTGAACTAAGCATGGAGGACTGACCAGCAACTCCTACCAGTTCAATACAGCAAAACAAAAGCTTCCTATCATTGAAGTATTCCTCAGGGACAACGAGACGGCTACCACAATATAATAAAGTAAATATATTTATTTCTTATATCTGGACACATATTTCTCTGGAATGCCAGGATGCACCTAGACATCCTTCAGGGTGCACCAGTGCATGCAGGTGCACCATTCAAGAAAACCACTGTTTTAAGCAGTCAGGGTGGTTGCTTTAGTGGCAACATTCATGATTGACTCCGATATTTAATTTTAGTGGGAAGGGGGTAGATTTGTTTTGTGAGCTGGATGCTAAACTCAGAGAGCCTCCACAGAGAGTGACATTTTCTATTTTTAATTTTCCTTTTGTAGTGTTCTTTGGTTGAGAGGTTTTGATATGTAGTGAATCAGAAACATGTCTAATTTGAAGCAGAGTATAACAGAATGAAGTCATTTGAATTTATTTCTTATTATTATAAAACTTTTAATACCCTAATAATAGGAAATAATTTTATTTAATTTCAGACATTTATATTTTATGCAACTTTATCGCTTAATTAAGAATGTTGTTTATTCAATGTGAGCCATATAAAAAAGAAAAAACATTTATAAGTTTTTATATATATATATATATTATAAGTCTATATATATATATATATTATAAGTCTATATATATATATATATATATATATTATAAGTCTATATATATATATATATTATAAGTCTATATATATATATATATATAAGTCTATATATATATATATATATATATATATATATATATATATATATATATATATATATATATATATATGATAAGCAAATATAAATGGATATAAATCCGACAGAATGAAGAAAATATCTGGAAAAACAAAACAAAATCCTTAAAATGCGATTATGTTGTTTTTTAAATATGAATGAAATGTCGACGTCTGACGTTTCGGTTTAATAACCTTCTTCAGGACAATATTCATTAAAATACAATTAACATAATCAGTATAACACGACGAAAACGATGGACATAAAAACAAGTCTTATCCAAAACAGAATCAGATTTATAAAATTTTTAAGAATACATTGTGAAAGCGTCGCCCATTTGACGACAACGTGACCACGCTCAAACGGAAAGCTGATCATTTAAAATTTTCATTTTTTATATCATTTAAAATTTTCATATTTATATTTTCTTCATATATATATATATATACTTGAATAAGAATTATTTATTTTTTTAATTATTTTTTTTTTTCAGAAAAGTGCATAAAGATTTTATTATTGAACAAATTTAAGATAAATTTTATCTTTTCTGAGTGCTCAACACTTAAAAGTATTCAAGAGTTAAAAACATTATTTTAATTTATTGTTTAAAATTTAATTTAAAAACTGTTTCAGTATGATTAAAAGTAACTTTTTTCTTTTTAGAAATACATTGCTATGAGTGGTGAACAATGTATTTCAAAAACCAAGAGGAGGAATTTGTATAGTAATGCATGGCACCAAATTCATTCAGAAATATCTAAAGTGTCAACTAGTATACAAACAATTTCTCAGATCAATGATTTAAAATGGTTTTGAGTGAATTAGCCCTCCTTGACTTAGAAAGGACATCCTAATTTGAACTTTATAGACTCATACTAGAGAATCCCAAACAAAAACCAAATAACTGAAACCACATCACTTGAAGATTTTCAAATAACAATTAAAATAGATATCATACATAATTTGAAGAGCAAATAATGACATAATCAAGATGCTAATGTTCCACATGACTTCAAACAAAGAGTTAGGGAGGAAGAAGCTATCAATACTGGAAAGATTGATAACAACTAGTGGATTAAAACCTATTTTCCTGAAAACAAAGAAAGAAAGATTTATAAATTTCAACTGACAGTAACACAGTGAATGCCAAATGTTTCTTTATCAAGAAATGGCTAATATTATCATTACTAATATATGTATCATTCATTTGAATAGTAAGGGGTAATTAAATCACTTTCTCTTGATCTTAATCCTCATAAGGCACATATCTTGATTGGAATCTGGATATGATATAATATTTATTGTATCCTGTTTTTGTTTATTAAGCAATAACAGGTTTTCATTTCTACAAGAAATGTTTTTATGCATACACTCAACTTCTCTTTAAAAGTTTACCTGTCTTTTAAAGAAATGTATGTTTTTAATTTTCTATGGACAAGCATAAAAAAATAAATAATAAAGAGAAAATATATTTTTAATTTTGAGATAATTTGCTTAACAAGTGAATCAAATTAAATAAACTCTTACACAAAACATTTAAATTCTATTATTTTAATGATTATTTTTGGTTTATAATTGAATATATATATATATAAAAATATAAACTTTTATAATATTTCTTTATGCTGAACATTTTAATGTAAATTCATTTTTCCCCTCTAGAATTATATTGACTGTCTATTGACCTGTATTCAACAAAATACTCTACATATTTAGCTTCTTTCCTATCAGGTCTCTTGGCACATCACGGTATTATATCCATTAAAGCACATCCTCTTGTTAAATCTTATTATCTAGATATATTTTATATTTCAATAAATTTTTAATTAAATGCTGTGTTTGGCTAGTTAAGCCCAGATTAGCTACACTATTACTGGTTATTACCTCATTATATACATTTATTATGTCTAAGATAAACATTATTATAATCACCAGGTTACTGATTTAGTTTACTTCATACAGACAGTAAGCTTATTATCTTAGCTTTCTGACCATGAGTTAATATTAGGACATATAGTTATTTACATCTAGTGGGTATCAAAGAGTTTACAATTAATAGACTAAACACCCTAAAGAAGGACCTTTTTTCTAATTTTCAATAACTTTTTTCTTTTCTATGTTACATGAATTTCTCAAATGGAGTAGTAAGGAACCAGTAATAAGGAGTGCCAGAGAAAAGCAATAATAACAACAAAAATTGCAATATGAGCTCTGGTAAAAACATGCAATGATAACAGCAAAAAATTGGCAGTGGAGAACTTTCAGAGGGAAATTAACATGAGATAACTGATAACTGACATCCATTAAAAACATGGCACATGGAACTAGAACAGTTTACCCCAGTGAGTGAAATAAAGGGTTAAGTTCAACATTCCAACCACCTGAAGAAGGCCGGAGCATACAATGGCCGAAACGTTGTAATAAATATGGCGACAAAGATGAAGACAATAGTCTGAATAATGTAAATAATGTACATAATACCTCATCTCAGAAATATAGACAAATTCTGAAAATGTTACTGAATATGGCAGCACTAGAAAATAGTTGATGAATGCAATGTTGATTTATTGTCAGTTATATAACAATGATACATTTTGGATTGTAACAAGAATTTTTTGTGTGTGAATGAATATTACATTAACATTTGTTTTGAGAATAATAATGATTTTCCAGACACAAGTCCTACTATCTAACCCATAGCTGGGGAGAGGAATGGAGGAGATGAATTTGGAGAGTGCACAAATCAAAACATTGTGACTGATGACCAAAACAAAGACTCCAATTCAAATAAATTATGGTATAAAAATAATTTTTATCTTAGAAATTTAAACAAAAATTTATATTTCTTTAAATAAAATAAATAGCTTATGTTTACAAATGAAATTTATGAAACATCTTAATAGATCCATCATTTTCTTTCTGTAATCATGAAATAATAGTAAATTATTTTCTTGTTGTTTTGAATCAGCCTATTTTCTTGTTCACTAGAATTGGTAGGTGTGTACATAGGTAGGATCATCACTTTTTATAATAAAGAAATTGTAAATATACCATTTAAATAAATGCATCAATGCTAATAAAAGGAATTGGATTAATTTATGATGGATATGTAAAGCCTCTTTTCTTACATCTTATAATAGTATACTAGTGAAAAGATAACTATTTGAAAATTTATAGTACATGTATTCCATCAGGTAATTACTGTAAAGTAACACAGACAACTAAGAATAAAAACTAAGATATGATTCTATCATTTAACTTACAAGTTCAAATATCAATAATATAGATAAAAAAATAACTCCCAACACAACATCACTAACTCCCCTCAAAAGCAACTGATATTAAAGTAGAAAGAAGATGATCAAAGGTAGAAAACAATAGTTTTATTTTAAATTTTTCCTAAAGTAATAACAAGTAACTGACAATCATCACAAGACCATTTTTTAAATGTTTGTAGCTGCTGCTACATTATTTTCCTCTCCAGTCTATCCCCCATATTCTCATAATCTTAATTCCCTAATTCATACTTTCATGTTTATATCACACAACTCATTCAGTAACTCTATCTTGAGTGGCTCTTGGATCTTGTATTGAGTAAACTTCAGTAAAAAGCAAAAAAAAATGTAATTTTGAGAGTTTCTTCTTGCTGAATGAAATATATATAAAAAAATCAACAAAAATTTTAATATTCAAACTGATATTTACAATTTGTACAAAACCCTACATTCCACTGCATTTTTAGATAAATTAGGAAAATTAGAAAATGATAATCATAGAATTTCAGTCAATTTCTACCACAATATAATTTTTATAGAAAAAAAAGCATCAATGTCTATAAACACTGATGTTTTTTTTTCTATAAAAATTAAAAGTCATTTTTTGCTATATTTACTGTACTTATGATACAAGTAGTTATTATATTGCTATTTCTTTAGTCTAACTGTGAAGTTCCTTTTGAGTAGTGGATAATAGGATTAACTAATCTGACATCTGAGATTGAATCATGACCATAAATTCAATGTACTTATCAAGTTACACCTGCTCACCTAAATCCTGATCATCAAACCAGAGAAAGAAAGAAAACTCCTGAACATCTGCTGCATTTCACTAAGCATTACACAGCAATACAGAAACCCCAAAAATGTGCTCATACATTTCTTTTATGAGTCATGTCCCTTCAAGATGTGATATAGTGATCATGACTCTCCCAACTTCTTGTCTTTTTTAAGTAACTTTGCTATCTCTTTTTGTGCCTGTTCTGCCATCCAATCATAAATTACAGACAAAATTTTACTTTTACCAGGAATTTCAAGCAAAGGAAAAAAAATGGAATGTAACTTTCTTGAAAGTAATTTTTGACTGAACTGCCATCTTTATTTTTTTTTACATAAAATACTTGTGTCACCTTTGAAATGTGACCTTTCTATTAGGACAATGAATATTTATTAAGCTTAAAACTTAATAGTTTTATAAGAATTCATAAGGCATTTTTGGAATATTATTGAGGGTAAAATTCTCTACATTTTATGCAGTACACATTTGAGAATTACACCATATTTTTATGATATATTACTATGATATATCTTAATCAAATTAATATTTTATAATCAAAGTTCAAGTCATATGCATTACAAGACAAATACCATACTGACACCAAAAATGAAAGCTAAGAAGAAAAGATATTTGATATTTAACAGATAAAAATTACTCTATTACTATTTATTAAATTTGCCAAATCCTCTTTTTACATATTCTTATACAATGTTAAAAGAGAACATTTTAGATGAAAATTATCTAACAACATTTTATTAAACTTGCCAACAAAACTGAATTTTTTGAAATTCTATGATTATCATTTTCTAATTTTCCTAATTTATCTAAAAATGCAGTGGAATGTAGAATTTTGTACAAATTATAAATGTCTCACTAACAAAATTGAATTTTTTCTAGTGATTTAGATTACAGATGTCTTTGGTGTTGTTGTTTTAAAATAATGGCATCTGTTTTTGCCTATCACATCATGTTTTTGTTCTATGACACAATGATAAAATTTTAATCATTCATTTTTAAATGTGAGATATCTTATTTAGAAATTTTAAATAGTGTCAGTTTTAACACAAATCTAAATATTTCAGAATAACCATTACATATATTCATTGTGTTGCATAGGCAATATAATATAAAATTTGGCCAAATGTTAGGATAATATGAGTTAAAAGTTGTATGGACTTAATACATTTTATTTTTACTTTTCAGATTGATATCCTAATGTCCTTCTTTGAGTTAAGACCATTCTGCTGATTTATGACAATCAGCAGAATGGTCTTAACTCAAAGAACATTTTTGAATTATCCAGATTATTTTGTTATATTTGTGGAATTTTACAGTATCAAACCAAAGAATGAACATTAGTGATTCCATGAAGAGAACATAGTTGGCTTATTTTCAAATTAGACTTTGTGATCTGGACAAATGATGAGTCCCATATCAACTGTTCAAGTCATGTGTTGGACATTTATGCCAGTAGACAAAGGGAAGAACTAGAGAGCATATCATTTGGCATTCTAATGAAATGGCAAAAGGCCAAAAAACCACATAACTGACTGTTACTTTTGCTTCACAAAGATTTCTAGTTATAAAAGAACAGAAAATCAATTACCCAAATCTGGATTGAGTTATTTGCCTAATGTCCTATTCAGAAGAAATACTCATGTTTCTAATGTATCTGCCTTTACTAGAAGATAAAAGCAATACTGTCCAAGGATATTCCTAAACATGATAGCAATACATTTTTTGTAATTATATCGACCACAGGTCCTAAATGTCTTGAGCTGTAGAACTGAATGACTTGGTAAGAGTTTTAGGCCTATCAAAAGAATTATCAGAACTGATAACTTCAAGACTCAAAGAGAAGAATTTGCTGTAAAATGGTATGAAGATAAAATTCTATTATAATAGGTAAAAACTTAGTATGGTACTTCACAATTGGCAATGTCTTAGTATGGTACTTCACAATTGGCATTATCTACTGTCATGACATGACAGGAATAATGAATGCAATTCTTATAACATCATATAACCCAAACAAATGGTAGTAATTGTTATTTACCGAACAGAGGAATTTACAGTGTATATTATTCCATGATAAAGTTTATTTGTTTTAGTTCCTACTGGTTAGCCTGTACTTCTCAAAGAAGAAAATGGACACATGAAAATGGTATTGGATTTACCCAATATGATGAACACAGCTGGATCATTTGTATGAATTTGAAAATGGTTAACTTTTTACTTGGTCAACAAATAAGATATACAAAATATCTATGCTTCCTCTGTTGTGAGACAAGCATTGCATACAGAAATTTTGGTCAATCAGAACAAGCTTGACTACTGGGGAAAAGATAGTCATAAACCAACCACTAGTAGAGCAAAAAGATATCTTTCCACCTCTTCATATAAAAGATATCTTTCCTCTTTTTGTATAAGAGATATCTTTCCTCCTCATCATATCAAAATAAGCCTGATTAGTCCATTTTAATGTAGAGAGTAACTGTTTCAAGTACAAAGCATTCCTTTTCCCTAATTATGACAAAATGAAATCTGGTATATTTGATAGGCCACAATTAATGAAAGACCCACATTTTATAAACTTGGTGACTGACATGGAGAAAAATGTTTGGAATCCTTTTTGTCTGACATAAAAAAACTTTGAGGGTGGAATACAAAGGCTGGAAATAACAAACATCTTGTTGAAATATTGACTAAAAGTTTTCATCTTTTGCGATGTAAGATGAACATAGAGTTTTTCAACAACCATTAACCTATCCAATGTGTGTGACAAGCATAGTGAATGTTTTCATTCATACTAATATTATAGAGGAAAAACGTCAAAGCCTATAGGACACACAAATAATGACATATTAATGATAGCCTAATCAAAGACACTGTCCAGATAGGAAGCACTCCAAAATTCCTGAAAGTGAATTATTTTTCCATGGACATGTTGTTTCCTAGCATAAGATGATGTTAATATACAAAGTCTTTGAAAAGTTGAGAATTTTCCAGATGTATTTCAATGGATATATATTCTGTGACACTTCCAAATGGGAGACTTGATCACCATTACACATCATGATTTTAAGCAAGACTGAGGTGAATTAATAAACTATCTTGACCATGTAGTTTACTCTATGCATCATAAAATGGGCAAAAATGCCATAGAATTAAAATTTACATGATAGGTAAAACTGAATAAGATTTTCAAAATCACCAATCTCAATCAACTCTCAAACCTTAGTCCCCAAAAATGATGTCGGTCAGCACTATAGGAAATGTGAATTTATATCTGCAAACACACGTACACACACACACACACACACACACACACACACTCTCTCTCTCTCTCTCTCTATATATATATATATATATATATATATATGTCCAATATTTGGATATTTTTTATTATGTTGTTCATCAATCTAAACCATTGGAGGCCATCTACATTAAAACAAAGCAACCCACACTCAACAAAGTTACATTTCAAACCAGCCACAACTTATTACAATGCATATAAACACATGGGTCTGTTGATAGCATTTCTTGCTCTCATGTGGTCATGTATGATGTCATGAAACTGCATTATGAATTTACAGCCTGTGTCTGCTATTCCACAACTGTTATCATTGCATAGCAAACTTCTATGTAAACATAACAGGATGTCATCTTTCATGGTGAACATCTCTGTTGTAATGTCCATATAACCACTTCACTGATGGCTCATGTGATCCGAAGGGCTTAGATTGATGAACAGCATAATAAAAAATATCAAAATGTTGGACAATTTTTGTCTTTATTTTCTCCCAAAAATAAAGCCACTATATGAAGCTTAGAATGACTCATGATCAAACATAATAGACATTTTTCCTCCTTTATAATTAACAATATATGTTTGAATAATGATCTGCTGCCACTATATATATATATACATATCACTCAGCATGTACCTTCCAAAATACAACTTGGTAAGATAGATAGAATATGCTATCTTCCCCCCCATGAATATGGAATCAGCTATTGCTCAACATTTAGTTGAGAATATAGCCTGCGCCAAGTTGTTTAAAAAAGAGTGGTTCAAAATTATTCATACAGCCGATTCCAACAATCATTTGAAGATTTTGGAATCGGTCTGCATAGGATTAAGGAAACCTTCTCTCTGCCGGCAGAAAGAATTTGTAAAGTCTCTTAATCTGTTGGGGGATATTTTATTTTAACTGTCCCTCGCTAATTTATTTACACGATTATTTCCCCTCCCCTCGTTACAAATATATACACTTGTTTGTTATTTTAGTGTGTTTCCCCACTCTTTTTGCTCTTCATTGTCGTTAATATTCTTTTCGTTGATCTCCTGATGAGATGTTGGCTGAAAGGCCCCTAGAGACTTTTAAAATTAAAATCAATACATTCCTTGTTTTTAAAACTATATATAAATTTTGTACCTCCAAACATTTGTATATATATATATATATATATATATATTTTTCATTAAATATTATGGAGAAGGAAAATTTTATTTAAAAAATTAATAGAATTCTCTTTGTCTGTCATATTTAATGAAAGATGTTTAAATGAATGGTTTCTGCCAAAATATAGACTAATATGAAATGGACAAAGTCCGACAATTATTTTAAGACACTTTTTATGTTTATATAATATTTTATCTATAAAAAGAATGTATAAACATAAAAAATGTCTTAAAACAGATATATATATATACTACTTTACTATATATAAATAGATACACACACACACACACACAATTAGATCCCAAATTATTCAACACCAAGATTACTTTCCTCCTTTTTTTTCCAGTTAATCATTCCTACTTGGGTATGATGATATCTATTTACTCAATTATCTGCCTTTGAAACTAAGAAAAGAAGAACATCAAAAAGCAGTTATGCAGAGAGTGTCATTGAAATCTGACATGGCTGATCATATATAGTGGGAAAAAGAGGGTCATAAACCCATATGGAATAAAGTCACATTAATAGATAGAGAAAACCACTGAAGTATAATATGATTGAATGAATCAGTGGATGTTAGACACTGACAATGTCTTCATTAAACTTAGCATAGAGATGAATGTCATTTGAGGAACATACAGAAAGAAATTCCACTGAATCAGAACATTTACACCTGAGTATAAACATTAGGTTTAAAATGCCAGAATTTTGCTCCTGGATTTTCCAAGTGACACATGGCTTAGTGGGTTAAAACATTGATTAAAAATTATTATTAAGTGTCTTCATTTTTTTACATATCCTCATTTTTATTTAAAAAAAAAAATAAATAAACACAATTGTACTTTTATTTCATAATTTATCAGTGAGGAGTTATAAATACCGCATTAACACAGAAAAAAAACTGGGCATTATACAGGCATAAGATTCTGAGAAATAGATAAAAATATTAAAAATTGATTGATGTACGAATAATTTCATCATTGACTATATATATATATATATATATATATATATATATTATAAATTAATTGATTTAAAATATGGTTTTTTTCGCTACACAGTTCCAACCATGTTTCAAAAATAGAAGCTAAAAACCCCGAATTTAATTTTGCAATTAAATTAAAAGCATTAGTTCCATTTCATCTTCAAGCGAATTTTTCTAAGAACACCGGATTTTATATCTTACTGTTCTTTCTTTTTATTTATATACATATATATATATATAAACTTTAATTATTATGTGTACTACTAGGCAACTAAGCCTTGCTGTTTTACTGTTGAATTAGTTGAATGCAACTGTCTCTTCTATTCTTTTCTTGCACTTTTCACCTGTAGAACTCTTTATTGGTTTCTTGCTTCCCTGCTACCTATGATCTTAAAAAATTTAAATGCAATATCCACTGCCATCTTCTGTCTTCCTGCACTCTATTCTTTTACTGTCTTTTCTCCACACAAAAGTCTTCTCATTCTCTTTCACTCTCAGTAACTACTGGTACATTTACAGCATTATAATCAAGTTTGGGGTGAAATGATTTTTAAAAATATCAGTATATATATATATATATATATATATATATATATTATATTTATCGGTGTCTATGTGTATGGAGAGTGCATTCACTTTTAATTGTGTGTGGGTGTAGGTGTTGGTTTCCCCATTTCCTTTTTTCATAAAGGGCTGTGGAGATGTTCCTGTCTCGTCGCTTTTTTGTGTGTATATATATCTAAATATGTCTGGGTGCTTATGTATTATAATCTGAATGCGTTTTTGTTGTTTTGCACGTGAGTTTAAGACCCCATTCACACACTTTGGATTAAAATATATATACATGTATTGTCAAATGACCGGATATTGTAGCGTCTGTTCTAACGTAATTTCAACGAAGAAATAAATTGAATAACATATGTATTTTTTCTTTTCTCCTCAGTAATTTTATAGTTTTTAAACTTAATAGTGATTAAATTTGGATTTTAAAATTGGCAGTTTTTAATTTTAATATCAAATTTTATCATATAATTTAATAATTATTGGTTAGAATAAATTCTTTTTAATATTACCCATATTTTAAAGATCTGAATAGCTATTATAACATGATTTCGTTGTCAAGCTTTTGAATCTTCCTATACTTGGGTTTTGATTGGTCATTCTAGCTTTTGTAACAATGTTTCCCCCCTAGTGAAGGATTGTTAATTAATTTGAAACTTTTAAAACCATTTATTTTATCTTCAACATCATCACTTGATAAGACACCAAGGGTGTTGAAACAAAATGGCTATTTTTGTAGTGATTTTATAACATATTTATGTTATAAATTTTTTTTTTATAAAAAATAATTATATATATATATATATATATATATATAATTATTTTTTAAAAACATGATTCCATCGCTACATAAGAGTTCTCATGTTTCAAATACAGAAGCTAAAAACTTCAATTTAATTATAGAAATTAAATTGAATTAAAGTACACAGCTCTGTTTCATCCTCAAGCAAATTTTGGAATAACTAATCTTGAAATTTACAGAGCTTTATAAGCATATACAGCTGTAACATTAATTACAATGGAAATGGTGAAACCAATTATTTTAATAAGGGATGTAAGAGTTTACATTTTCACTGATAACTATTGCATCAAAATATTAGTTAGATTCAGAAAGAGGTTAAGTCAAGGTAGGGTTGGGGTGTCTATTTTCAAGTGAATGATGACATCCGTTTGATACATATCATTTGGTCTATTTCAACAACAGAGAGTTATTGGCATTTTTGTTATGCCATTAAATTTGTATTTGTATACCTAAAAAGGCTGTTTGTATATAAATATGTCGTATTAAACTACAATTTGTTTTTTGACGACTTCATAAAGGCTTTTTTATCAGATGATTGAGTTAAGTTTTTAAAGCTATTGCTTTAATTGAAATTGTTTATAGACTATGAAATTTAAAAAATTTTTAAGCTAATTCTTTAAGGCAAAAATTTTTTGATGTTGGCAAAAAACTGTTAACTCTTGTCTATGATTTAATAAATTTTTGTTTTTTAGAAACTTAATAATCTGTAGTTTTTCATGTAGGCATAAAGGGCATGACTCATCCCAGGTTTGACAAGTTCTTGTTCTGTTTATTATTTTCCGTTTTACTTTTGGTGTTTTTATTTGTTTCTTTTAAATGCCAAAAAATATTTAGATAGGGATGTCTGATTGCTATTTCTAATATTATTGAAGGAGCTTTTGTGTTGTCTCCACCTAATTTTAAATTCATTCTTCGTGGATCCTATATATATATCATTTCAATGTTAGGACTCTCAATGGATAAGATTGTGCATTGTTATACCACAGTTTCTATGCAGCATTTATTTTCCAACAGGCAGTATTCAGAGTTTCTACAATCACATAATTTTTCAATATTTTTGTCTAATTTTAGTTTAGGGTTTTTAATAATTATATTTTGGCATACATGTTTTTCCAGGATTTTATTATTATGTTTTTTTATGATTCTTTCTAGATTTTCAGTGCAGCTGTAGCTTAATTTTAAGGTGTTTTTATTAAATATCTTGCTAAGTCTGCTATTAGTAGGAAAGTGTTTTTCAATTAAAGCTAGGAATTTATGTCCTAGCTTAATACTAACCATTTGGTTGAACTGAGGGGTATACCAAATGATTTTTCTTTTACTGTTTTTCTTCTGGTTAGCACTATTGTTTCTAAAATTGATGCTAGCGTTTTTGTATTTTATTTAATCTTTCTTGTGTTCTAACAAGAGCTTTCTTTTCTGGACAAAGGGTATGTAAGAACTGTCCAAATGTTTTATATTTCCAAGTGTTTTGGCTATACCTTTAGCCATTATCAAGGATGATTTGATTTTTCAGCTTAATTGAGGGTGTGCATTCTGTATATGTCTTAGTGTGTGGTAGGGATGTTTTTAATTTCCGAATATGGTTAGTTTTCCTTGTGGCTTTGTTCGTAGTTAATATTGTTAAGAGTTGGCTTTTTCTTTTTTTATTATTAAAGCTTCCATTATTTTTAGTCTTTTTTTGCAGGTGGATGCAGTTAATATATTTGTGTTTTCTACTAGTATGTTCCTAATGGAGTTGGGTAAATTTGTGTGTGTGTTTAAATGGGTTCTAATGGAACTGTGATAAGATAGGTGTAATGTAAGACGTCTGGATAAGCATGTGGTTGTGTAACCGATGTAATTTTTTATGAGTCCCGTTTGATCAGGAACAAGGTTCCTTAAGGGGTGTTTGAACTCATAGATAATGTTCACTCTTTGTAATTTTGACTTAGCTGGTGTTGTTACTTTTGAGGATAAGGTTGGCTGTCTTAAATTTTTTATAATAGATAATAAATTTAATTTTTTATTTGGATCAATTGGAGTAGTATATTTCTTTATAATATACCTTACAGAAGATTCGTCTTGTTTGTAATTAATATGCATTTGGTTTTTGTAATAAATGTTTATGTGATTTTTGGCTGTGTGTTCGCTATCGTTATTACTTGCTTTGGGGAGAAATAGTCCAATTTGGTGGTCTATAAGGTGGTTAGGGAAACCATTGTTGATTTCCCTTTTGAAGTTAAGGTGGCACGAGTTTTTGCTGGTGGGTTTTTTGTATAATGATGTAATGAAAGTGTTATTGCTGTATTCAACGAGGACATCTAAGAATGGAAGTTTGTTTTTTTGGCTAAGTTCATAGGCAAAGTAAAGGACGGAGTTTTTCTCAAATGTGGTCTTAAGTGTATCTATTTCTTTAATGTTATTAGCTAAAAATATCGTCTATGTAGCGAACATACATTTTCGGTTTGCGGACCTGTGTAAATATCGTATTTTCTATGTAGGACATGTAATAGTTGGAAAAGCATGGACTGAGTGGATTTCCCATACTAACACCATTAGTCTGGATGTAAATTTTCCATTATGGTCATAGAATGGAACTTTGGTTGTGCATACGTGTAGTAATTTTTTTAGGGTGGATGTTTTGATGGATGGCAGAGGGATGGAATTATTAGTATGTTGAGGGGTCCATCCATTTTTACACAAATGGACTCACCCAGTATATACATATACTACGGCTACATGAAAACCTGAGAGAGCAAGACCGAAGAGTCGAGTCCAGAGTGACAGAGTAAAAGGTTGTAAGTAACCGGAAGAGTGAGGGTGAGGTAACAGCATTGTAGGTGTCACAGTGAGTGAGCACGTAGACTCAGTAAGAAGTCATACAGCGATACTTCAATACCAAAGACTGTATATAGATTTTGCTACTAACCCATATTCCTGGAACTACTAACCTGCTTTACCAGTTTGTATTATTACGTTAATACATTATTTTCATATATTCATTCCTGGCGTTTGTTATTTATTGGTACCGGATTTCAACCCGGAATCCACAACAACTTGGCGACGAGGATATCGAACTCACATGGGAAGAACAAAAAAGACAAAATTATCCCTTGTCGACTTGGCAACGAGGACTTCGAACTCACACGGAAGAAAAAAAAAATTTCTCTCTCATCGACCACAACAACTTTGGCGATGAGGAAATTCGAACTCACACAGGAAGAGTACAAAGAAAAATTCTCCCTTGCCGACCACAAGGACTTGGTGTCAAGAAATTGGGACCTACACAGAAAGAAAAATTTCTCTTCTCACCACAACAGCTTGGGCGACAAGAATTTGCACTTCTTGGAGACTCAAAAGAGAAAATTGCCGTTTTGCCAGGATCCACAACAATTGGGTAACAAAGTGTTATGAGGATTAAAATACGGAAAATCGAGTTTTTTTGTAAGACACTTACCATGGAGGATTTTAAAATTATTTTAGTAGAATTTGTAAAATACCAAAATGAACAGCAATTACAATTCCAAGAAAGAATGGAAAAAATATTGCTACAAACGCAGAAGGAAAATGAAGAAAGACAAATGCAAAATGAAGAAAGACAATTACAACTCCAGGAGCTAATTGTAAAAGTAGCGAGCAATACACAACAACAAAATATTGAAAAAGAGGTGACTTTTTCTCAAGATGCAGTATGGAACACGATAGAAACATTCAAATATTCCCTAGAAGAGGATAAAAATTTCGGGGACTTTTTCAGACATCATGAAGACATCTTTGACATCGATTGTCAAAACTGGACAGAAGCAAAAAAGCTACGACTATTACTCAGAAAATTAGGAACAGAAGAATACACAAAATTCGTGGATTACATTTTCCGAAAGAAGACAAATGATCTAACGTTTGATGAAGCAGTTACATGCCTGATGGAGCTTTTCCGCCTGAAAACGTCACTCTTTCACAAAAGGTGGAAATGTCTTAACCTTGTAGAGGATGAAAATGAGGATTACTCTACGTTTGCCGCAATCGTGAATAAACATCGCGACGATTTCAAGTTGGCAGAATTAACTCCAGACAATTTCAAGTGTTTTATTTTTGTACAAGGGTTAGTCTCAGCAAAGGATAGCAAAATGCGCAAAAGAATGCTTTCAAAACTGCATAATGAACCTGGATTAACACTACAAAAACTATCGGAAGACTGCCAAAAATGTCTAAGTATAAAGAAAGACTCGAAGGATATTGAGGAGTCAGGAGTATCACATATTCGTAAGTTAAACAAAAGTTTATGTTTTTCACCCTCCCCGGAAAGAAAACAAAAATTCTATAATAATGAAAAAAGTACAACGTAAAGGCTAAATAATGATGAAAATCAAAGTAAATATAAGCCCCCCGCCCCATCCGCATGCTATCGATGTGGAGGACTACACTGGAATAAGGATTGTCGTTTTAAATATAAAAACTGTCTTGCGTGTGGAAAAATGGGTTACAAGGCATCCCAATGTTGGAACAGAAAATTTACTAGTAGGATAAGAGCTACTAGAATGCATGACGAAGACAATACTAATATAAGGAAATATGTGGAACTTGAAATATTAAATAAAAAGATAAAATTGCAACTTGACTCAGGTTCCGATATAACGATAATTAATCTACAGACATGGAGAAAGCTTAATAGATCAACCATGTTACATACACAAAAAATTGCTAAGTCTGTTACAGGAAAGCGTATAAAATTCGAAGAAGTAATTCTAAATGTAAAATTTCATGGGAAAACAAGAAAACTCAAAATATTCGTAATGAAGGATACAGGAAATCTGGTGGAATGGACTGGATGCAAAAGTTCGACGTATGGGATTTACCTATCAGTTCGTTTTGTAAGGGTGCAACTAGAATTGAATTAAAAGAAAATGACCAACCAGTATGTAAAAAGAAGCGAAACGTGCCATTTGATAAGTTATTGCCTAACAAGAATAAACACTAGCATACACCTATAGTACCCAAGTACCCATTTAAACCAGGAGAACGGGTTTACTTTAGGATGTTCAGGAACAATATGGCTTACTGGGAGCCTGGCACAATAATTAACAGACTAGGAAATGTGATGTACACAGTACAAGGCGAAAAGTTTACCCACAGAAGACATATTGACCAAGTACAAAAAAGACGGGTTGAAGAGCCAAGCTCGTCACCCGCTGAAAATGATGATTCAGTGGATGCAATCTTTGAAGCTTTTGAGATTAAAAGACCACAAGAAGACACAGAAACTAGAAGGTCAAACAGGAAGAGAAAATTTACCAAACCTCTGATTATCGACCATAAGAGAAAAAAATACTAACTACCCCCCAAAAGGGATCTAAGGAAGAGGGTGTTGAGGGGTCCACCCATTTTTACACAAATGGACTCACCCAGTATATACATATACTACGGTTACGAGAAGACCCAAGAGACCCAAGCTGAAGAGTCGAGTCCAGAGTGACAGAGTAAAAGGTTGTAAGCGGAAGAGTGAGGGTGAGGTAACAGCATTGTAGGAGTCACAGTGAGCGAGCACGTAGACTCAGTAAGAAGTCATACAGCGATACTTCAATACCAAAGACTGTATATAGATTTTGCTACTAACCCATATTCCTGGAACTACTAACCTGCTTTACCAGTTTGTATTATTACGTTAATACATTATTTTCATATACTCATTCCTGGCGTTTATTATTTATTGGTACCAGATTTCAACCCGGAATCCACAACATAGTATATACAGAATTGAGGATAATGTCAATAGTTTGGTCGACGGGGACGTTTGTAAATAAGTTTTCGATGTCAAGTGACGCTATTATACCTTGTTGTTTTTTTTTTGTAGTTTTTAAAATTTGCAGGAATTCGTGGGTGGATGTGATGCTGTAATTGGTAGGTAAGTATGGAGTGATGATGTCATTCAAGAATTTGGATAGTTCATAGATAGGTGTGGGTATCTGGGAAATAATTGGTTGTAGTGGGTATCCTGGTTTATGGGTTTTTATGTTTCCATATAAATATCCCGGTTAGTAATCTTCAACTATTTTTTGAATTTTCAGGGAACCGACTTCTGCGTTGTGAGCTGTTATTAGTTTGTTGATGGACCTTTTTAAAGTCTCAGTGGAATTTCTTTTCAGTTTGGTGAATTTAGTTCGATCATTGACAATATTTTTTAATTTTTAGTGGTAATCGGCTTTATCCAGTATGACGTATGTGTTAGCTTTATCAGCTCGTCTGATGACGATGTTGGGGTTGTTTTTTAACTCTTTCGCAGCCTTTTTTAATTTTGGTGTTAAGATATTACTATGGTTGTTGCCAGGGGATCGGTTCTTCAAGCCTTCAGCTTTGAGTAGGTCTCTCAGGTCTGGGTGAACTGCTATGTCTCCACGTGTAGCAAGTTGGGATAGTGATTGGTATAGAATTTCAATTTCGGTTGTCTTAGTGATAAGGTCAAACTTAGGTTGGATGTGGCAGTTTGGCCCTAGTTAGGAACATATTAGTAGAAAACACAAATATATTAACTGCATCCACCTGCAAAAAAAGACTAAAAATAATGGAAGCTTTAATAATAAAAAAGAAAAAGCCAACTCTTAACAATATTAACTACGAACAAAGCCACAATGTGCTAACCATATTCGGAAATTAAAAACATCCCTACCACACACTGACATATACAGAATGCACACCCTCAATTAAGCTGAAAAATCAAATCATCCTTGATAATGGCTAAAGGTATAGCCAAAATGCTTGGAAATATAAAACATTTGGACAGTTCTTACATACCCTTTGTCCAGAAAAGAAAGCTCTTGTTAGAACACAAGAAAAATTAAATAAAAAGCTTAACCATAGTACCCTGTCTGTTGCTTTTAATGAAACATGCATATATATATACATATATATATATATATATATATATATATATATATATATGAATTCAAGACATTCAAACGATCTGCAACAACTTGGAAATGTATCTAAAAATGGGTTCTCCATGAGTTGACACACCAACTCTTGAGTATGGTGGAGTATCTTCATTTCTTTGCACTCTTATGAATGCATGTTGCCATTTTGGGAGAGATTTTTCATTAGTGATGAAAAATTGATATTTTGCAAGAATATAAAGTAACACAGATGATTGCTTAGATGAACAGTTTTCCCAATATCTACCTCTATCCAAGAAAAGTTTGGATAAATTTTTTGTAGGATTGTGTTGATTTAGTCCATTTTGAATTGCTACCAGCCAATCAGTTATGATTATTCTCTGGTTATCTATGGTCTGCAGTCAGGCGGTTTAAATGCTGCATTGAGAGAAAATAGATCCAGTTTCATCAGTCAAAAGGTGTAATAATTTATTATGATAATGCATGACCCCATATAACAAAGTCATTTGAAGAAATTGTTTGGGAAAAGATTCTACACCCTCCATATTCTCCAGATCTTGTTCCATTTGTTTACCGTTTATTTTGGACTATACAGATTCATGTGCTCTGGGAAGTGAGGAAACCACTCTCTCTATGTTACTTTTTGCCAAACCAAAAGAGTTCTAGATTATGAAAGAAATGATTGATGACAATAGAATCTGTGTTAATGGATAAATTCTAATTAAATAATTTCAGAATTATTTTTCTTGACTTAAATTTGGACATTACTAAATGTTGGTGTCTTTATAATAAATATTTTAATACCTATACTCATGGAATTTCACTAAAAAAATGATGGAAAACTTTATCCTCATTTATAAATCTAAATGATAGATAGAAAAATGTTAAAAATTATGAGACTTTATCTTAATTATATAGAATGCATACATGTTTATGAAACATTCATTTTCAAATTGCTCCTATTATTCAAAACATATTTTGGAAGCCCTTTTTGTTTCTTTAAACCCATTAATGTCATTCATATGTTGAAACATGAAAGATATTTCTCATTAAAAAAAAATTGACTTATCTATTTTACTGTTGGATAAACAAACAAGAACCTTTTGGCTAACATCAGAAGCAAGAAATAAGTAACTGATTCTTCAGTAAATAGAGAGTTATAAATGCAGTATTTATTGGCAGGTGTGGAATACTGCAGACATTTAATTTGTGATCAATACCCATATTTGATTACTATTCATTGTACTAATGGTGAATACAATAGCAGAGATGTTGTGGATTTTAAAAAAGTTTAGATTGTTCAGGTCCTTAAAGCATGAATGTTACTTGAATTTATTCAATGACTTTTATCAGTTTTTATTATATGTCATGTGAAAATTGAGAAATTTTACAAATAGACATTGCATATTCTCTACAATATATGCATTATTTTTAAGTCAGTTATACTTGTAATAAACTGCTTTTTTTCTAGCTACAGAACTCATTTTTCAATTTACATATTTTTTCTTCTAAAGAAATTATGCTGACAAGACTATATATTTCAGACATAATTGATTTATGCTTTTACTTTGTTCACTGTTAGTGATATCATTCATCAATGAGCTTTGTAACCCATACGATTATTTTTTTTTTTTATCTAGAAGGGGATATTTCTTGTAGGGAGATTTACAAGTTGTCAAATTAAACATTTTATTTTTAAAAAGTGATTACTAACTTAGGATTGAATAATAAATTCAAACAGCATCAAACCAGTGTTTTAAGAAAATGAAAAATGATGTTTTACAATATCACATGATACAAAAAAATAAAAAAATGATGCTTTAAGATATCACATGATACAAGAAAATAAAAAATGATGCTTTAAGATATCACATGATACAATAAAAGGAAAGCTGATGTTTATGAAATTTCAATTCATAATTATCTTAACTTTAACATTTAAATTTTTAAACAAAATTATTAAATCATTCTTTTAAAAAGTTGATATCACATATAGAGATCATGGGAAAGAAAGTCTTTTGAATCATAGCCTAGCCATTTTTTACAACTTTTTGCCAAAATAGTTCCTGTTTTTATTAAGATCTTTTCAGTAGTTCTAATATATACAAGGATGCTCTAATAGTAATTTCATTATGCATAATTATTAGCTGAATTCTGATCTGAAATTTTCACTATATAATGTTTGATCTATGTACTTACTATTCCCTCCTCAATTAAGAGAATTAAAAGGAGGAGATTAAGTTGAAAAATATCTGTTGTGTAAAATAAATGTTATTTCCATCTTCATACTTTGATTGATTTCCCATGTAAGTGGCATTCCCTATTTCTGCGCTTTTACCTGTAAGCCATTAGAAAATAATAAAATATTATACTTAGATTATTTATTCAGATATTATATGAACAATGAATGACTCTCTTTTTAAGTTTGTAATTATAGGAAGAATTTTATAAAGAATGAACAAAATAAAAAGTCTATAAATTACCATTTCTGTTCTTGAAACTAAATTGGAAAAATGCATCATATATAAATCCAGGTAAAACTTATGAAAAAGGGATCTACAAAACATTGGGGCTAGTTTCAAATGAACAGATTTTTGTTTTTCAGATAAGTACTTTATTTGACATTAAATTTATTTCAATTATTTTACATTAAATAGCATTACAATCCATGAAAATATTTTAAGAGATAAACCACAATTCTACTGCTGTTATTTTTCTTATTTAGTATGTTATAATTTTGTATCCTCTTTCTTTATTTGTGAATTGAATTTAAGAAACAGTTTTCTTTTCATTGTTATTAATATCTATTTTGTATAACAAAGAAATTCTATATAAGTGTATTATAGATTCAATTATGTATTTTTAAATCATCTTTTTTGCAATATTTATGCAGAGATTAAAACTATTCTTCCCTTTCAAAATCTTTACATGGTAAATTTTCTTCTTTCCTAATTCATATCTGTGTACTGATCATATTTGTGTAAATCACAAGAAAGTCTACTTAGTTTAGAAATCACTGAAGTTGGCATTACACAACTGTTTCTACTGTTGCTGGACCAACTGACATTGCTGTAAGAATTTATCAGCAATAATTTGAAATTTATGCATACCTATATATCCATGATTTCATGTATATATAAACATATGAAACATACATTAAAATATGCATATGTGACTATTAAAGATAATTTTTTTGTATATGAAAGTACTTATGAAGGTACACTCAAACACACACTTATACATATTTTTTCATATATTTTTTGTGATCTTTAACTTATATCAGCCATTCTTTTAATCTTATTCTTGTTCTTCTATCATTTTTATTTTGCAGATGATTGATTGTTTGCTCTGCATAGAAAATGAGAATATGCATACATGCACACACAATTCTTCATGTGGTTATTATGCTAGAATATTGACTTATGAACATCCATAATTTAAGAAATTAAAATGTGCATAAGTATCATATATTCATATATATTTATGCAATAAAGCCTTCTACATGAATGTGCATCTATATGTAAGTTGCATAGATTTCAAGGAATTTAAAATGTAAAATGGCTTCCTCAAAAAAAGAAAAAAATGATAAAAAATTATTTTTTATTTCTTGGAGATGTGTTTTCAAAAGTCATGTGAAATGTCCAACAAGACACAGGAAATACTGACATTTAACAAATAAATGCAATGGGATGTAAATATTAATTTGTGTACATGTATCTGTGAATGTACATGTTTAAGGGAAAATATAAATGTGTACATGATATATGTGTTTATTAAATGAAGTATATATATATATATATATATATATATATATATATAATAAAAACTTCAAATTTTGATCAATTTCTATATCAGTTTTTCAAATTCTATATCAAAAATCAATGAACCAACATTCAGCAAAATTTATTATCAATATAGCAGCAACATATTAAAGTGCATATAACCATTAATGCCATTTTACATTTCTACCAATTTCCAGTCAGCTCCCTTTTATTGAAACACTTGTTTTACAAAAAATTCCATAACTACAATGGATAAATTTAAAATTTTAAAATAACTATAGCAGATTGCTTTCATGGATGTTTTTAAAAATCACTATCACAATGAAATGCACATTTTATCACAGTTACCATAAGTTTGTCTTTGTAATTTACCCCTGAAGATGATTTTATAAATGGTTGAAAGTACTTGATTAAAAAAAAAAAACTACATTGTCTTCCTTGATGAATTTCATCTTAACATCAAGAAACTGTTTAAAGAACAGGAAAGGAACAGTATAAAAATAAATAGACACACAATATGTCTAAATATTTAGCCATATAGATATGAGTTTGTAAACCTGGATTTCACACTTTTGTGATTATCAAACTATTGATGATCACAACAGCGTGAACCCTAGGGTTACAAACTCATATATATACAACTAAGTATGTTAGCTCTATCACTAACATTGAGTGCTTTCCAATAAGTACTGCACATATATAATATATATAGAAATTATATTATATATATATATATATATATATATATATATATATATATATATGTACATTCATATTTTCAATATTTGTATTATTGAAGGAATATCCCTCCATATGTTCTTTGTGTTGAGGTTTATTTAAAATACAACGTCAACTGAATCGTTTACATAATAAAAGAAACAGAAGACTGAAAGAAATTAGAATTTCAAGCTAAATCTTTATTACTTTAACATTCTGAAATTTACTGATAGTGTATCCATTTCTGTGTATTTAAAAATTCAGCCAAAAACAAACCGTTGAGAATTACATCTCAATATCTACACCATATTTCAGATACTAATAAGTACCTGCACTATATGACAGATACTTCATCAGATAACTACCTGTCCTAGATGTCAGAGAATACATGTCTCCTGTAAGAGTAAAGAACTGATTCACTGACAGTACCTTAAGTACACACTTTAAATTGCATAAAACCCTATTAATAGTGCTTGTTTTTGTTCATTTATTACAATTTTATTTACAATTTTATTCAATCCATTAAACCTGACATTGAATGAATACTGTATATCATTTGAAAGACACAATACTATATGGATGTTAAAACCTTACAAATTAAAAAAAACAAGTGAAGGAAAATATAACTACTGCAAAAGTAAGCAAAAATTATATATTAAAAAGTAAATGTTAAAAAAGCAACAAGACAAAAGGTGGAAAAAGACATTGAAGATGGGTTATTTAATATTGTCAACTGGGCTTCATGGATACCAATTACCTTCAATTATATAGACAAATAGGCATGGTGTGGCCATTAAATAATATGACTAGGCTTATATAATTAAAAAATTAGTACACATACATGAACTATATAGAATGTATTAACCAATGAGCAAGCAGAAGCAACATTTGCAAGTTTCAATTTGTCCATGACTATATTTCACTCTTGCACATTAATTGAAGTAGACATGTTTTTCCTGACATGTTGTCAAAATAGTCAGTTTGAAAACCAAGCAACATACCAGTTTTACATTTTTGTTGAAATTGACCAAAATGAATGCCAAATCTTTTCATTTACTAACTGAAGTTTCTAAGAAAGAATGCATGTCACATGCTACATGTTCAAGTGATATAAAAGATTTTTGAGAGGATATTGAAGATGAACTTTTGTGATATTCAGATTTGCAGGCAAAATGTGCTTCTTAGTCTATTGATTGATGAACATAATATCTACAAATCATCTGATGGTGAACTGCTGCTCATTTTAAACAATTTGATTTTTTAACATTATTACTGGTCCTTGATATGCTATTCATCATCCTCTCAAGATGCACAAAATATTTTGTGCCACTCAAACTCACATGTATGTGAAAGTGGATGTTATAGTTTGAGATATCTGTCACTCACAATTCATGCACATGATTCACTGGCAACCAATAAGTTATATATATATATATATATATATATATATATGTGCGTGTGTGAAGGCTGACTACTTTATAGACATGTCCATATATAATTCAGTAAATGTCCTGTGGGCACTGAACCTATCTGGCAAACTGACAAGGATCAAAATATACCTGATATGGATAAATATTTTCAATTTGGACTCACTACAAGGAAACTGGGCATACAACTTCCATTCAGTTTCAAGCAAAAATTTTACCCAGACATATTTTCAGAGCAAGCTGTGTTCAGCAATCTATCCTCACCAATTACAAAATCTTATATTACTTTTACCCTGTAAATTTTATAATTCTTTATATTGTGTTAGTTTTATCATTTTTGCTATTCCAATGCACTTTCAAATTTCTGTCACATTTCCCATTGTCTGTACTTTCCAAGTAGTTAAATTTGCTATTCCCTCCCAAAATAAAGATAATGAAAACAGATATGCTAAACAAATGAAAGTTTTTAAAGATCAATGGCACCAACAGTTGATTTATTTATCTGTTTACTATTCTGATTTGTACACATAATTATTCTAAATAATATTATCAAACATAACTAATTTTTTTATAAGAAATTTAACAAAGTGAAGTCAATGAAATGTTTTACACATGTTTTATTAAACTCTCTGAACAATTATTTAATTGAAAAATAGCTTTCATTTTAAAAGAATTTATTAACGTGAAGAAAATCATATAAATGTATTTCAAATCACCAATTTTTATTGAAAAGAATTCAAGTTGACAACAATGTATGTTTAGTGAAAATTGGAAATTTAATTCCTATAACTGGTTCACAAAGACATTGACTTATAAATGGTTCAGTGTGAGGAGAATTATAAACCTTCTCTATCCTTGTGTGTTATCTGATAATGGATAAGAGAGAGGAACTTTGAATATATTATGTCTATTCTGACATAAGAAGTTTAATCAACCATTGGAGATGTAATTTATAGCAGGATTACTTTCTACACCACCAACTTTAAATAATACATGGATTTATGAAAAATTATATAAATATTGTTCAGTCATTGACACAAATAATGCTGAGGATATACAAAACTATTTCACAATTTTTATTTTAAATTTATAGTTGAAAAAGATAATGAGCAACATTTTACAAATTAATCATACACATTAGAGTAACATTCACAGAGATTACTTATTGTGTTTCCACACCAGTAACTGGTGGCTTTCAATGGAAATCAATTTATATTTGCTAGATAATAAAATAAAGCATGAAAGAATAAATATAAATTATGATAGCACAAAAAAGAAAACTATATAATGTATTATTATTGTACAAGAGGTGTCGAAAAAAGTGTGAATGCATTTTTGATAAAAGGACACTCATTTAATAGACACTTGTCTAAAACTTTCTCAAAGTTTATCAGCTGAATAAAATAATAATTTATTTTGCAGGTGATTTTCACACTAATTTAATTTCTAAAGTATATCAGGTTCAGTCATTTTATATTGAAAATCATATAGTTTTATAATATGTACCAAGTATGGCATAAATATTTACTCATTATTTAAACAAAAAATTACCTATTATTTAAACATAAATTAGAACATACCTATCTGTGAAAATAGTTGCAGATTTTGTATAAGGATTCCTAACATTCTTTTGTTTTATTTCTTACATTTTAATTAAATATAGCAGCTCAAACAAAACATGATTAAATTGTTGCTGGTATGACGAATTGTGAGGTAATCAAAAAAAGTTGAAAATCTTTGTAGAAAAACTGTTTTTAATATATGGGAAATGTTTCAAGGGTAGTAAACAATAAAAAAAAAATGGCAGAAGGAAGAAAATATTGGAGGAGATGCAGCATACCACTAACAGGTCTTTGTTTGATTGGATGAGAAGTTTCTCACTTTGGAGGTTGCAGTCAACTACGAAAATGACAAGGTTTATGCCACTTCATCAGAAAACATTCCTGGAGATGTCAGAATACCTTTTCAAGTGACAGAACCTAATTGGTGTCATGGTTTAGGCTGCTGTTGCTTACTAATGGTTTGAAATTGCCCTTGGTGTTGATTAAAGAATGATGGAAAGTGAATATCAGTGTCTATCAGCAAATTTTATGGAGAGATATGTTGCCCTGGTTGTCAGCCACATTTGGAAGATTCTATATCTTCACCCAAGCCGGAGCTCCCTCACACATAATCAATTTGATGCAAAACTGGTGCGAGAGACATTTCAGTGGATTTTTTGACATGTCAGTTTGGCCTCCATCAAGCTCTGGCATTACTGCCACAGACTTTGTAATATGGCCCATATAAGAGAACAGTCTCATGTATCTCATATGCAAGTGTGTCAGACATGAAAGAAGCTCTTATGACATTGTGGGATAATTTGAGCAAAGAGGTGATGAAGAAGTAATGCACTTCAGTTGAGAAGAGATTAAGGGCTATGATGAAAGCAAAGGGTGGATATATTTAATTATAAATATACATAAAATATTGCTAATAAGTCTAACAATCAATCTGCAAGCTTTTATTAACCAAAACCTAAAACTTTTTATTTTATGATAAAAGGAATAAAATTTCAGATATAAAAAAATATATTTATGTAAAAGGACAATATGTATAAAGACAAAAGGAAAACTTATCTTAGCAAACACATTTCATCCTCTAATGAACTTTTTCAAGGCAAATTTAAGGATTTTATTTTGCATCAAGGATTTATAAACAAAAAAAAGTAAAAATATTAGATTTTCAAAATTTTCAAATTTAAGAATGCTCTTAAATATGCATGCAACTAACTGAAAAATTTACATAAATTATGGAAGATATTAAATGACATAGATTAATGCCTAATGAACAAAAGTCAGTAAATGTTTTTTTATTTATATTTTTTAACTAATGTAATCAATATTTATATTATTTTAGTTTGGGTTTAATTTATGTATTACATATTTTAAATAACAGAAACTTATGAATTTAGCCATTGTGTTTTCTTTTTTTAATATTTTTATAGTCATGTATATTGGCTTGTGAAAAGAGGAAATATCTCCGTTCCTGAAGGAATTACTCTTTTTCCAAGATATTCAGATATTCTGTCCATTGTATTCTTAGCATTCCTCTATGGAACCACATTGCCTCAAGTCTCCATTAGAGCAGTTAGAAAACTGTCCTAGATTCATTGCTATATGAAAAGATTCAGTACATTCAGTACAGTTTTCTTTGTTTCTAATGAAATTTTTCTGTTTCTTGATATTTTGTCTTGTATCTTTCACTATTCCAATATACCTTCAGATTTCTGTCTTACATTTTCCTATAATATCATTTTCAAAACACAGTAAAATGAACTGAGAGAATAGAGAGAGAGCAACAATGGATACCAGAGTTTGTACATTGAAAGTACAATATAGAATAATCTCATTCAGTCTCTCCATTAACATCAAAGGGAAAAGGCTGGTTTCATTAATTCTGTTTAAGGCACTCATCAAAGATTAAAATTTATAATTGCATGTCATGAAAAGTTTACAAATATCTAAAAAGTTACATTAGAATATTGGCAATATTTTATCTGTTTGACCTAAATTAATTCATTTAAATAAAAGTTCACACAAGTTTATAAGCCTAACTTTTTGCTTTTAGAGAATGTTACCCCAGGTTAAACATCATCTATCAAATCACTTTTATTTTATGTTGGGAACTTTCTTTCTCTCTCTCTCTCTCTCCTTCCCAACACGTCAAGTTGGCATCCCGGCAATGACAAACAATGAGTTGGCAACACGAACTGCAGTAACTAGTTGGCACTCCGGCAACGACTCAGCTTCAACCAACAACGATCATCCTGGCATCAACCAACATCAACTTCAACAACCACCAAGCGATCATCCTGGCAACAACCCACATCAGCTTCAACCCCCCAACGACGATGATCCTAGCAACAACCAACGCCAACCTTGACCATCAATGCCTGCAGCATCCAGCTCACTCCTGCAGCTTCCAGCTCACTCCTGCAGCTTCCAGCTCTCTCCTGCAGCTTCCAGCTCTCTCCTGCAGTTTCCAGCACTCCTGCAGTATCCAGCTCACTCCTGCAGCTTGCAGCATCCAGCTCACTCCTGCAGCTTCCAGCACTCCTGCAGCATCCAGCTCACCCCAACAGCTTCCAGCGGCCTCCAGCTCACCCCCTGCGGCACTCCACTGACGTCCCGCTACCTATTCCAGCACCTGCTGATGACCTAATCCAGTGCCTACTGACGACCAGCGCCCGTTTCCCGAACAAACGACCTCTGTCGTCTTACCATCCACCGCTCGCTAATAAAGACACGGTTTCCATCGTCTACAACGGACCATCTGTGTTTGTCATCCTTCTTTGCTATTGCTATCTCCTTGCCTTTGTGTCCCCTTTTTAGTTGTACGGTCGATTGGCACTCACACCTCTCGGCCCGCTGCAACAAATATAAGCACACACACATACATACATACATACATACATACATACATATATATATATATATATATATATATATATATATATATATATACTACATTTTATTTCTTTATAATATGTAAAAACCTGTGTTTTTAAGGCATATTCTGATTGTTTTATCAATTATAAAGGGGAAAAAGCACTTCTTCCTTGAATGTCTCTCATGAGCCATTCAAATAAAAAAAATATCTTCTATCAATTATAGTTGTTTTCACTTGATTGTAGATGCAAGCTCAGTATTTATGGCAACTACTGCATGTATAACACACTCTTATATTTAGGGTTTGTAATACAAGTGTTGCAATCTACAGTGTTATGATAGCTAGCTACTTACAGAACTTTCAAAGATCTCTCTTGTTCTGAGAATCAAATTTAGTGTGAATTTACTTTATTTTTTGGCTTTTATTTTGTAGAGGAAAAGAAATCTGCAAAAGAATATTTCCTAAAATCCAATAATCTGCTTCAGGATTTGGATTCAATAAGACCTGGATTCATGAATCGTGATCAACATTTTATTATGGTAGCCTGAGAAGGACATGTTCTCACTTTGTTTTAGACTTGCCAGATTTAGAGGAAATGATATTCAAAATAAGTCCATATAAAATGATAAATATATCTGCAATGAGAAAACTTGGTAAAAGTCTGGGCTATGAATAAAACAAATTTTTGGAATAATACAAAATTTCAAGCTTTCTTTTGGAAACTCAAAGATGATAACTAGTGTTTGAATGTTATAGCTGTTATGATGCAGTTGGGAGTAACATAGAAAAGGAATATGAAAAGAAAGGTAATACCCATAATTCAACATAAAATAAAAAGTGATTTGACTCAGAAGATTTTATGACAGCTGATGTTTAATCTGAGGTAACATTCTCTAAAAGCAAAAAGTTAGGCTTATGAACTTGTGTGAACTTTTATTTAAATGAATTAATTTAAGTCAAACAGATAAAATATTCTAATGTAGCTTTTTAGATATTTGTAAATTTTATTTATAAGATCAAAAAATGTCAATATTGGAATTTGACTTGTACTAATTTCTTGAATTAGCCAAGAATTTAGATTAAAATCTTAGTGGAAACTTAAAATATTAACATATCAAGAAATCAATGTGTCAAAAAATATTTATAGGATTTTAATGTCAAATTTCTGGAACACTTTCTGTAATCATTGATTAGAGGAAGTCCAGATTAGAAGTAATTTTAATCACTGTAAAAATTAATTATTTATAAATATTATTTCAGGTTTTAATGCACACTACTATTACAATGGAAAGATTAATGAAATTATTGCTATAAATATCATAACATTATCAATTGCTAATCATTGACAACTCCCTTGTTAGCTTCAAAACCTGATCATAGAAATTTTCCATTTCTAGTGTCACAGCAGTTAATTATCATTATACTAAGCATCTACCATTTGCAACTGTTTTAAACAACCATTTCCTCTGCCATCATAATTTCTATTGGTCAATTCAGATTTTGTTGGGGAGTGACATGAATGAGAAAAGTTGAGGAGTTCAAATTTTTAGTGAGATTGCTAACTGATATCTTTATTATCAATTTTAGATTGAATTTATTTACCACTTGGAAGGCACAAATATCCTTAGATTGCTTACAGTGTCAGAAGTCAAATGTTGAGTCTAAAGATCATATAAATTCTGAATCTCAAATCATACGGTGTAGCTTGAAGGGGAATTCAGCATCACTATGTCTTATTCATGTATTTGTAAAATAAATGATGCTAACACAGTAAAACTTTAATTATTTAGTTGAGTTAATTTAATTCAAATTTGAGGTTTGTAAAACTAATGCCTTTATTTGGAAGGGTGGCATTCTGCTATTGAAATTGGAAATTCTTGAATACTTGAAAACTTTGGAAGTTGATGAACTAAGAGTAAAATATATTTAATACTATTGTATTAAAAAAGACTTTATTTTCTGACCCAGAATTTTCATGCACTAATTTCCACAGTAGTCAATTATTAAAATTCGATGATATATATTTCCAACAAATATAAAAGTACACAATGTTGAGGAGTCAATTTGAAACACTGTGATGCAATTTTAGAGAATAATTGCAATTTATTTTTAATTTTATTATTTTATGATGCCAACACCTTTCACTTTTTATGAAAGCTTTTGTGAATAAAATACTAAATTTATTTTAGTATGCTGATGCATTTGTTTTTTTATAAAATCATATTCACTTAAAATAAAACAATCTTTTTCTGTTTTGATGTTATGTCCTTTTAAAATATAGGTGATCATAGATCTCTCCAGCTTCATTTTTCTTTAATATCAGTAAACTGTTCCTTGCTATGGTTATTTTGGCGAAAATAGTGCCACTACCTTATTCCCAGTTTTGTCCTTCCAACCAAGGAAACCCAGTTTTCCCTGTTATTTTACCCATAACTGCAGGGGAAATGAAGGATTTATTGTTTACAACCATGGTATTAAAGCAAAATGAGCAGAAACTTTCAAAGCCAGACTTGGTTCATTAATTTTATTTTTTGTACTCTTAAATGTTTGTCACTTTGAACTAGTTTCACACTCTTAGTAAAAATGGAAACAAACTTTTTGTAATGCTTGTGAGTGAAGGCTGCAAATTAAGAAATAGTTTCTCTTCTGATTTGATAAAGTCACTTAAGATAATTAAAGATTTTTGTCTTCAACAGTTGTTATAATTTGTTAAAAAAACTTCTTTAATATTCCAGTTCCTGAAGATTCTTAACCTGATGAGTAAAAAGTAATTTAATGTCTTATACATTTATCAGGAAGCAGGTGTTCCTTCATTCTTTTTATATTCATATGCATTAAAAGTGCATCCAGGTATGAACATGTCACTTATCATTTGTCAATTGAAGCAGAACATGTTTCAAGTTCCATTTGACCTGACTGGAAATTTAAGACATCATGATATCATAATACTACCAGCAGACTTTAGCTGAGAGAGTTACCATTTACTATTCCAGCAAAATCATTGATTAGTATTTTCAAACTCACTAACATTGACAGCAAATGGTTACTCATTTATAAGAACAAAATTCACTTTTAGATTTAGAATCATTATTTATACAGAACTATTATGAGAGTGATTTGCATGAGATCACCTTCACCTAGTCTTCACATAACTCACAGTGATGTGAAAGTAAAGATACAATAGCAAAATGAACTGAGTTAGAGTTGGAATAAAAGAAATTAAGGTTCATTTTTTTTTTCTCAAAAGCTTTCTTATGAAATGGAACTGGCTGTGGCAACTCAGAATTTAAAATTGTTTTGTTAATCCTATTCTCAGCCATCTATTAGATTATTTAAATTCTGCACACATATTTTGGGGGTTGTAACAATATATCTATTTTCTGTTTGTTTTCATTAAAAAACGTATAGCAAGCAAAATAAAAGTTTTCCTTTCATTATTAATGGGAAAAATATATTTTTATTTTTATCATCCTAAAGATATTTACCTGAAATTATAATCATTATCTTCATACCCATAATGACTATGCATAGGCACTTGCCTCTTGGCTGAAAGAGAAATTTGAAAATATCATTTAACATAATTATCATTAATCACTATGTTGGTTACTGATTCAAGTTACTTTTCTTCATTTGTAGCAGTCAGATAATACTACTACTAAGGAAGGTTTTTATTATTATTATTATTATTTCTATAATACAAAATTTGTTATCAAACAGATTTAAAAAAATATTTTTGTATTATCCCGAGGAAAGTTCTGCAAACAAAATGAAAAGCAATTTGCATATCTTCTTTTTCACACTGGATATGTTCATATGTATACCTAAAACTTGAAATGCAAAAGATCATTTAAAAAAAGCAATTTCAGAAGGGATCTAGATTGACGGTATATCTTTATCTTATTTATTACCATCATAGTGGATATCTTTCTCAGAAAAAAATGCTTTATGCCTATTTTAACACTAACACCACCACCTTCACTACAATCATCATCATCATCAGCATTATCATGTCCGAAACTGTTATAAAAATCTACATGAAAATCTTCATTACAATCTCTTCTTTTTCACCTATATTACTGATCTAGTTCATTAAGATACACAAAACTCCTATAACCTTACTATGATCAGCCCCTGTTTCAATATCTGTAATAACTGCCACCGCCTTGACAGGATGTTTGTCAAAAACAGCCATTAAGTAGAAATAGGTAAAAGGAATAGAAGGAATAAAAGAAAGGTGACCCTATTTTACAAACTGCCTACCTACCTTAATATCACTCGCTACCATCCACCTTCTCTCTGTCCCCCTCTCTCTCTACATTATATGGAGAGAAAGAGAGAGAGAGAGAAAGTGAGAGAAAGAGGGGGAGGAGAGAGAGAGAGAGAGATTCATCTCATGCTTTTCTTTCGTTTTTTTTTTTATTTCTCATGTCATCCTCTCTATATTCATTCACCTGTTTCTCTCTTTTTACCTTTCCTCTCTAATCATTGATAGCTTTTCATGATTTTCTATTTCATTCATCCACTTCCTATCCTACTACCTCCGTTCCAGGTTTGTCTTTTTTATCTTTTGTATATTTGTTCTTTTTCATTCCGAACCCCACCATAATCTGCCATTATATATCTCCCTCTCTTGACTTTTTTTTAACCAGCTAATTTTCTTACTTTCATTATCAACACACCTTCTCTTTATGCTAACATTATTTCTTTCTCAGTTCAGTATTTTTCTCACCTTTATTTTCTGATTCTATAATCTCTTTCTTTATCCATATATTTCTTTATTGCAATCACCCTACTGCAACTTTATTATATTATAATTTCACCACTTCTTTCTCTTCCCTTTCTACCTATCTTCTAAACTACAACTCTCAACACCCACCCCTCCTCTCTACCTATCAAATTCATTTATTCCAATTACATATTCTTTTTTTTAATCTTTGTTCCACCTTTCCTTTTGCCTTTCTCTTTACCATCTTTCTTAATGTATCCATTTTCCTTCTTTCTCTTTTTATTGATATTATTCTCTTCCTTTATAATCTAGCAACCCTTCATAGTTGTTGCCTTCCATCTCAACTGATTTCTCTCACCATCCCTCTCACCTCATTCACTCCATTGTGACTTTAATAAATAGATCCTTTACTTATTTTCTTCCAGCCAATATCAGAAAAAAGATCAAAATCACTCATCTTTGACCAAATAAGCAATCAACCAGTGAACCATCCAACTATTCAGATTGCCACTTGTCCAGTTGTTGATGCAGACACTTTTACAAATGAAACCACTCAATAGGTGATTTTTTTAAAATATTGAACTATTCATCCTTACACTCATTTGTGAAGTTTACTATTACTGTATTTCTAAAGCTAAAGGCAAAGTAAATATTGGAAATTTCTGTACAATTAATTTTATTTGGTTTTATAATCTTATTCTAATGTAAATGTGGGCATACACACACGTACATACAAATGTATACACAATCAATGAGTGGCTTCTTAAGACTAGCTAGCTAACCACTGGAATAAAATATGTGATGGATAGAATGCAACAGTCACATAGACAAATAGTTATAAATAGAATTTTAGTAGATAGATTGTAAGAGAGACTTATATTACTATATTTCAGAAAGCTAAAAATTACAATAAATTTATTTCTTACTGTTTAATAAAAATGTATAAAAAATAAGATGCAAGTGTCATAAAAACAATAGGAATTTTATATATATTTCTGATAAAGAAAAGAAATGTACAAGTTGAAATATTATAAGCATAAATTTCATCTTTTCATAATCTATTGATAATATATATATATATATATATATATATATATATATATATATATATATATATATATATATATATATATATATATATATATATATATAATTTCCTAAATCTTTGAAACTATCAAACCATAAATTTGTTATAGAAAAAAAAAAGAATAAAAAATGAATTTTCCTCTAATATCAGTTTTGGAAATCAGTGACTGAATAAAGAAAACAACTGAAGAAAGTGAGTGTCCAAGCAACAACAGATTTGCCAAGCAATGGCATCTGACATTGTTGAGTTGGATGCTGCCACTGCTGTTGCTGCTAAGGCAACCACAAGCAATGCCATGGCAATGAAGTAAATGACAGTAGCAGCATGGTGTCACATGATAGTGTTCAGAATAACAAATGCAGAAAATGCAGCCATCATGGGTATATATCTAATTTGGAAAATCATGATATCTTTATGATATTGACAATATTGATTGGTTATAATATGAATATGTTGACCATTATGAATATAAGGATTTGGATAGTGATACTATGAAGATAGTGGCTGAAGGAATATATAATATTAAAAATGTTAAAAGTGTAACTTCAGGTACCATAAAAGAAAAATGATCAGTGATGATAAATTAAAGATGAATATATTGGCAGTAATAGAATGATTATCATTATGAAAAGAAAGTGATAATAAGATAATGATTAAAGTACAGATAACATGATTATAATTGTGATGATGATGGTGGTGGTAGTAATGGTTTAGTTGGCATATAGCACCAGGATGATAGAGGTAATATAATGACAGTTTTGAACAGTTAAAATGATAGAAATGGTGGAGGATTTAAAGAATGAATATAATGATAGTTGTCTTGATGGTAATGGCAGGATTGGTAAGGATGTGGCCATTTGATGACAATGAGAGTAATGAAAACAAAGAAATGGTAACAATTACAATGATGATAATATTACTAAGAAATTATGATAATGCTGAAATAGATGATAATATCTATGATTACAGGAACAAAAATGTTAATATGTCATTATTACTTTAGTGATGAAGATAGAATGGATGTTGCAGATGTATTTAATATTAAGATTGTAATGATAGTAATAGTAAATGATTATAATAGATTTGTAATGATGATTGTGATAAAAGTAAGAAGGATAAAAACATTTTTCTTCTCATACAAAAAACAGACCATGAAACATAAAAAAAACTACCACAAATTCTTTTTTAAATTCTTACTATTTATATGACTACAATAAATTAAATTAAATTAAATTTTCTTTGATTGTCAAGTATAAAGAATTAATGACTTAATAAATGAATGAATTAAGAATAGCCACCAGTTTACTCCTTTTTTGGAATGCTTTAATTGGGGCTCTCCAAGCAATATTGGAAATTAGACAGAAGTTTATTTTTTTTTAAATAATGGAAATATTTAAAGTACTTAAAACATTGTGTTTTATATCACTACTATTATTATCTTCATTATTGATATTGTTATCATATCACTTTCAATGACATTATTATTTTAATATTAATGCCATTTTACTATCATTATTAATGTTTGTACTTATTTTTAGAATTCATTTTGCTTCCATCATTTTAAATATTATTTTAATGTATTTTGAAAAATCTTTTTAGTTTCATTATTACTATCAAATATATTATTAAAGAAATTTTCAAATATGTCTGAAAATAGAAATAGAAACAATAATAGTAAATTTAAATAAGTGCATCTTTAATATTTCATAAAATTTGAGAAAAACTATTTCTAAGAATGCCTTCAGAGAATTGATTTATTTGTTGGCTAAATAGACAACAAACATAAAAATAGAACACATTTTTCAAAACTAGAATAAATCTGAATAATTAAAATTTCTGATTTAATGCACAATTGTGTGAAATGGTCATGTACACATGTTTTAATCATATAAATCTTTAGTATTATTTACTTTGTGATTAAATGTTGTTAAAAAATGTACATTTGCTATTAACCAAGCTGATACTAATAAACATTTCAGCATATACTTATATCTATTTGATAAATATGTAAATTTCAGCTTAAAATATCTGTTTTTATTAAAATATTTCCAATAACTTATTTGATGGTATGAAATTTTATTTTGCAACTTGAGTGTTTTTCAACATATTCTTTCTATATATATATATAAGCAAAATATATATATATATATATATATATATATATATATATATATATATATATATATAAACAGAAAATATATTAAAATAATTGTCAGTTTGAGTCCATTTCCTAATATATATATATATATATATATATATATATATATATATATAAGGAGGTTATGACTTTTTGACAAATAATTGATTTCCTCTCATAATTTGATGAACTGAAATTTGGTTAAAAAATAATGAAGAGCTTAATTCAGTTTATTTAAAAAGAAAAAAAAATTTCTAAAACCGTATATAAGTATAGTATGACTTTCTGGAGCCTTCTAGAACTTGTTTTTGTATTTGTAAGTTAGTATATTATGCTATAGCTATAAACTGTTAAATGTGCAAAAAATACATAAGTACTATTCAATTATATTATTAGAAAATTGAAAAATAAAGCTTTGGAAATATTTTAATTTTTTACCTGTATTGCATATATGATAAAATTGAATCTTCGGTTTGGGATGACATTTTTCATTACTTTTGAACATAAGTTCATTGATTTATGACACAGGGACATAAAAATCATAACCCTTATATATATATATATATATATATATATATATATATATATATATATATATAACAATATATATATAAATAAAATATTGTAAAATATTCAAAGATGGGAACATAACATTGGAAATTGTAAAACGTTGCACAAAGATCAACGAACAATTGCAAAAGAAATTGAAAACATTGGCCAGGTAAGAACAACAGCACAAATGGCTTGAAACAAATGACACAAAAAGAGATTTCAGAAAAATTAAATTAAGAAAATTGGATTGGCCAGGAGGAAAATATTTGAAGAAACTGATGTTGGTTGTGAATGTAAACAGAGAGAAATGATGCAGAATATTAAATACATTAACTGAACATAAGAAAGTGTTCAAACTACCATTTTTAAGTAAATGATGAAAATAGAAATGGGTAAATTAGGTTAAAAAGTATATGAAAATTGATTTCTCAACAGTAATTTTTAATGATAAATGTTCACTGGTTGAATCTGATAGCAAGGTTAGATGTTCTAGAAATACTCAACCAACATAACTTAGAAAACACCAACAGAGAGGTGGAACAATTCTTTCAGACAGTAAGATTATCAGTCCCTATAAGTTGATGATATCAAGATAAATTTAGGTTCTTGGACAAGATGTTTTTTTGAGCAGTACAGATTTCAATCAAGGATATTTAAGTCAAAAGTATATTCACGTAAGTTAATATTCCTTTGTATTTTACAAAGCTGAAAATTAATGTAACGGCTCATAGCCCCACCAGAATTTAATCCAATAGAAAACTTGTAATCCATAATTAAAAGAAATCTATATGAGAATGGCAAAAAATATTCAAGCAAAGCAATAGAATTTACTATATGTAAAGTTGAAGTCACAGTATTAATTCAATTATATAGAATATTATATTAAACAAATATATGTTTCTATGGATTACATATGGCTTAATTATAGGTAAAGATTTATATTGCACTTTGTATAAAGAACGATATTATAAGCTGTAACACACATAATATACTGCTCATATAAATATAAGTATATCCTGAAAATTTTGCCAGCATTCATTGGTTTATACAAATTTTATTGTAATAACATTGACTTGCATAATAAAATCTGACATATATGTGTATTAAATTATTGCTCATTGAGTGCTAGAACTAAAAATAGTGCTCAATGTATAGTAACAGAGCTATAATTTATATTAATAATAAATATACATTTTTTTCCTCATTGGTAGTAGTAGTACAACTCAGGTTTCATACACAATGCAATCATCAGGTCCTGATTAAAAACTGACTGTTGTATAATTTAAATATTGATATTTGTGCCATACTGTAATGATGTAATATATATATATATACATATATATATATATATATATATATATATATATATATATATATATATATATATATATATGTATAATTATTTATTTAAAAATATGATTCCAACTCGCGACATAAGAGGTCTCATGTTTCAAAATCAAAAACTTCAATATAATTATTTGAATTAAATTGAGTTAAAGTAAACTCTGTTCCATCTTCAAGCAAAATTTTTTTGGAATAACTAATTTCTGAAATTTACGTGTTTTAATTTTGATTTCAATTATTAAAACACGTAAATTTCAGAAATTAGTTATTCCAAAAAAATTTCACTTGAAGATGGAACATAGTTTACTTTAACTCAATTTAATTCAAATAATTATATTGAAGTTTTCGGCTCTTGTTTTGAAACATAAGCCCTCTTATGTCGTGAGTTGGAATCATATTTTTAAATAAATAATTATATTTATGCTCTACTTTTGTATCAAGCACTATTTTTTAAAAATAATAACTAAAATACTAAGGAACTTTGGATTATTTACCTAACCAGTTCTTTCCTATTTTCTATATATTTTCACATATATATGTATGTATATATATAATATAAAAGGCTCAAACATTAATATTCCATGGTTATAATTTCGTGATTATGATTTCAATGTAATAAATTATAACCATGGAATATTAGTGTTTGAGCCTTTTATATTATATTCTTACTCTGTCCTGGACATTGAGTTCTACCTCGAATCTATCCTCTGGGAATATATATATATATATATATATATATATATATATATATATATATATATTGGCCACTAATATTATCTAAATATATATATATATATATATATTATTCAAGAAGTAACATGTATGTACACTGATTGAGATAACTTAAAATGTCACAAAGAAGTATCTTAATTCTTTTCACCTATTTTCATATATCAATATATATATATATATATATATATATATATATATGATAGCTCGATAGATAGAAATACATACATACAAATAAAGAACAAGTGATTTGTGCTTCCCAGATTTATGTATGATCAATTTTTTCCATATGTTTTACCATTTAAAATGTTGGTAGAATATCTGAAGAAATGCTAGAACTATAGACATATACAATACTTAGAATAGCCTTTGGTACAATGCTGGAATTAGAAATTTCTAAAAACTATATAGATATTTATTATTTTCAATTCCTTACACTACAAATATTTCAGCTTATGTAGTGACAGCAGTGAAGAGGTTTAACTTGTCTCTACTGTGAGTGCATTTCCATTAATAGTATTTTATAATGTAAGTCAAATATTATACAAGTTTTACTTAAGGACTTTGAATACATCTAAAATCATTATCCCCTTAATCTAACATATTCTAATTCAGCTTACATTGATGTTGCTATAATGACCCTCATCGACATGTTTCCAGATATTATCATCAACCACACTAGCATTTTCCATCACGTTTTTTGTATAACATTAAAAAGCCAAAAAAGACATTTTTTGTCTCTGCATATTAAAGATTTTAAACAATCACATGGATGAAATTTTGTGTTATAACTTATGGAGAGATTGCAGTAGAAGTTGTTGTTTTTTTTTTTAATTGGATTTTTTTAATCTTTGGAATGAAAAATTAAAAATATACAAAATTCATTTTCAACAAAAGACTGGGAAATAGGAAGCAAATAACTAGGTACCAAATTTATATTTCATTATCACATCTTTGTTTTATTTTCTTTTATTAATTTCTCTTATTTTTTATTTAAAAACAATAATTTTATAAGTGAATAATTGTTTTAAAAGATTAAGGATAATCATGAAAGAATTTAATATCCATGCAAATTCTCATAATCTGACACATTCATCATTATCTGTTGCCACTTTTATTTTTTTCAATATTTCCAGTTATCATCATCATTTTAATTGTATCAATATTTTTCCTTCTAACTTCATTGAAGTACTCATTTTTTTGTTATTCATAGCAACTGACTAATTCATTATGTCACAAGTTTATGAGTTGCATTCTTAATTGCCACAATGATTATTACTAACATCATTGCACTTATCAGTAGCTTTAGAAAGTATTCAGTATTTTACTCAATTTTATTTACCATATAATTTGTTGGTGTTAATATTATTATTATGATAATTATCATTTATTATTATTATTATTGTAATTATTAGTGTCACTTGTTCTGTCTTGAAGATCTTTATCCTGCTTGTTGTCTTATTGTTAGTATTGTTACTAATCATAATTCACATCATCATTATCAACTTCTTTCTTGCTATCATTTTTATTATGGCTTAGTGTTATAATTATCCCTTTAAGATGATTATTATTGCTAGGATCTTTATTATCATTACAGCTAACCACCACTGCCACACCATTCTTTCTGTTACTGCTAAGATTTATTATTGTATAATTTTTTATATTTCAATTTGTATAATTATCATTATCACTAAGTTTGCATAAATTTCAATCTTTCCTAATTTTGTTGTTCATATCTACATAATTTTCATTATCACCATATTTTCAAGCCATTATTATAATTATTATTATTATTATTATTAATAAGTGAGAGAGCCGACAAAGGTACAAATGTCAAAAACCAAGTATACTCCTTATGACACCCAGTATAATAAGGGTATATCAAGCACATTATCACTATTAACATTATTACTACTATCACCTTCTTTTGTAGTTACATATTTATCATTGTTATAATCACATATCATCATTGTTGGTAATCATCATTTATATCACTACTACATTTATCATTATTTCGTATTAAAATTCTCCATAATATTGTTGTTAATTATAATTATCACTGTTATCATTGCCATCATCATTATTCTTATAATGTCCCTCCTTAATATGCTGGTTATCATGGTTAATGATTATCACCAGTGCATTTGTCTTAATTATTATACTGAATGATGCTACTCATTTTCCTTTGTAACAATTTCTCTCTACAAGTATGGATGTACATGGGTAGCTAATCACAGATGTAAGAACCTCACTGTGAACAAGCCTCAGACCTGCCAAGTTTTACTGCACCATGCAGAGCATAGCTAAGACCAAATACACTAGAACCAAGCCTCAGACTACTAATGGTTGCCATGGTCGTATATATAGATTTACTGACAGATGAATCACTCTAGGAAGACAGCTTGGCCACATGACACATATTGGATTTAATGACTGCAATTTCAAAAACCTATTAAACAATCATAGCAAATCAATATAAAGAAAAAAATATTACATGGATATAAAACAGTAAAATGAAGGAATAACATGATCATATTTCTTGTAATTTAACAGTAAGATATTTTGATGCATCCATGTTTACATTATTATAATGATTATTTTAGATACATATATATTTGTCAACATTAATCTATAACATTGACATATGATTATCTTTTGTACATAGAGTGTAGAAATATTAAAATTTCAGTAGATGAATATATCAGTAAATTGATGTATAGGCATTGCACCAGAGTTTATGATGTCAAAACATCTCTGTTTATGGTAAGGTTTAAGAATTTGTGTCTTCAATCTCCTCCTCTTCCATTTCTATTGTAACAGGAAATATTTATTTGACTGAAAATTATCTGAAATGCATGCTATTTTCTAATACATAAAAAGACCATGTTTTTTAAGAATCAGCTAAAGACTGTATTTACTATGAATGACCTGTGAAGTCAACCTGTTAACTCTCTTAACAAAAGATCATCATTAAATTAAAGACATTGGTTAGTCTTCATTTTTAATTCAATCTGCCATCTCTGGCTACTTCAATATAATACGGATTCTGACATTTTCTTATTGATTAAAGATGTAATATTACTTTTCTGAAAATATACATATATAGTACATCTATAATATATTTTATAATACACTATATATGATATAGATTCTATATCATATATAGTGTATTATAAAATATATTTAATAATATACTTGAAATATGGTAATGTAATATGTTAATATTAAAACTTTTGAATATTATTTTCTGATGGATTTGTAGTAATAATAATAATAATAATAATAATAATAATAATAATAATAGTAGTAATTCATGATTTAGTGGATTTTACTGTTTCAGCTGACCAAAGGGTAAAATTAAAAGGAAGACAAAAGTTGTATAACTATATGTACCTTTGTCAAAGAAATGAAGAAATTATGGAGCATCAAAGTTGTGCCAATTGTGGTTGCAGCACTGAGAATGACTATAAAAACAAAAAAATCCTGGATGAACTCAAAAATTAAGTATAAATTGATACAATCTAGACAAGGGTAATACTAAAAACAGATTGAATACATAGGAAACTTGTTGTCACTTAATCTCCATTTTAAATCATTGTTGTTACTGATATGAAAACTCAATAAGTGATAAAGAAAAAAATATCTGTTTACATATAATTTTAGTTCATTTACATTATGAGAATTACAGCTGCAAAATATCAAAGTAGAATGGATAAACTTATCAACAAAGAATATGCAAAACATATCTAATAATTTAAATATTTAATAATATTATTCCCTTGCTAGAAATTATAGTTTTTAAATAAATTTTTATTTAAAAAAGTTAACTATTAAAATTCAGTTTTACAATTCTATTTCAATATTTATTTCATGAGTAAAAAATTACTCTATAATGGTAATAAAATTCAATACAATATTCTCACATTTTATTCCAATCAGCATCCAACATTTAAATTAGGTTTTTGAAAATTATGAAATATGTAAAATATTGTTATATTTATTAACAAGTTAAAATTTATACAATATGTAATATCCAATAATGTTTATTAATATATAATCATTAAAATGTATGTATTGTATCTTAAACAGATAACTAATATATTTTAAGCTTTATTACATCTTTGTATTAGTATTGCAGCAAGAATAGTAAATGTACAAGTAATTATTTTAAAATTTTATTGCCTAATATGAAAATAGTGTATCTTTTGATTTTAAGAAATATGAGGTGCTGATCAAGAAGTGATTAAAAAATTCTGATGCTTGACCAGTTGGTCAAATTCCAGAAGTGGTGTGAGCCAAGATCTTTTCAGCACTTCCTTCTACATTCTAGCAATAATAGCATTCTAGTAATAATAAAAGAAACATGGTGGGGATATCTTTTAATATTGATTTGAATCATTCAGATTGTTCCTAAGACTTTTGATAATTTATCTATAATCTTGGTAGTTAAGAAAGATGCTAACAAGTACATTTTGAGAAGACATATAAATTTTATTATCATATTGGCCATCATTGTTACCGATTTAATATACATTCTGTGAATACCCAATTGTAATTTTAAGTCACTGTTATATTAAAATATTTAAATTTTGTGTCCTTATATCACTCTGTTTACTATAAATACTCTAATAAAAATCATATACAAATGTCAGTATTATTCCAGTAACATTATAGAACACCAGTGTGTGTGTGTGTGTGTGTGTGTGCCTGTTTGTCCTTCCAAAAGAACATGATGATATAATACATGTTATAGATGACAAAAGCAATGTCATCAGTGATAACTAAATTTTAATGTATTTGCATGCTAAGCAGAAAGGTCAAGTATATTCATTTCTTTGTTTGTTTAATAGCATATTAACTCCTTATGAGTCATTTAATGCAGACAAGTATATTAGAAAAAATATTATTTGGTTTATGAGGTATACACCTCATAGAAAAGAATTTAAATTTGATTATTTTCAAGTTATGTTATATTCCATCCTTTTGATAAAAAAATGTTTTAACTAGAAGCTATATGAAAAGAAAGTAAAAATACTAAATACACAATACTTTTAATATGTAATAAGACATTAATATTTCAACTAAATAACAAACTACAAGTTAAGCATCATTTAAGAAATTGCTGAACTATACACATAAATATATACATAGATGCATACGCATACAATTATATATATATATTGATGCATGTTTCATTAAATAATATAGACAAGTTTTGTCTATTTATTTTAAGTTCCTTTCATATTGTCTGATAAGCTTAATAACATTATCATTGAAAGACGAAAGGAAATCACCATATTGACACATGTTTAAATCCAATCTAAACTTTTGACTTACAGAAGCCATTATCAAAAATGACAATTACTTTTCAATATATCAGCCAATACACGGACAAAACAATATTGATAGTCTGGTTTTGTTGCATGAAAAATTTCAAAGCAACGACTAACTTGTGTATACGAGACGCGGAAGCAAAAATCGCATCGCATCGCAGCTCGTGATGTCATACATGACCACGGGAGAGTGAAAACAAGAAGTATTAAATATGGGAAGCCGTTGGTCAATGGCTTCTGTTATCAATTATAGCCATTTAAGAATATTCTTAAATGCCTATAATTGATAACAGAAGCCATTGGTTTATACCAATGGCTTTCCATACTTAATACTTCTCATTTTCACTTGATAACAGAAGTCGTTTAAAATAAACCTTGTTTTAAATTTTGTGTACATTCTGTAATTATAATTTTTAATTGTAACCTAACATTACATGGGGTTTCAATAACAGGGTTAATAATGTGAAACTTTGAAAATTACATCTAATTTATAAAACTGTTGTCACCTCATAAGAGCAACAGTCTACTGTAATTTATAATGTAAAGTATTCTGCACACTAACAGTGAAAATATTACTAAAAATGCTTTAACAGTTTTCTCAAAATTAGGAAATAATGTGGCTAATAATCTCTTGCACTTTCTCTATGCAGACACACATACATACACATATGTATATATATATTACACATAAAATTATTTAACTCCAAACTAACATTCTCTACAAAAAAAAAACAACTTCACATATGAGAATCATTTTAAGATAACTAGTTTTAGTTATTAAAAGAAATTTCTATGAGGAAAATAAACTGAAACATATGCATGTCAAACATTTTGTTATAAGAATGAAAAAGGATGAACCCAAAATGTGAATTGCAAATTGGAGATACCAAAATCAAACAAGTATGGAAGTTTAAATATCTGGGAAGTGTTTTAACAGAGGATGGAAAGTGACACTGAAATCCAAAGGCATATTATGATAGCTAAGGAAGCATCTCAAAAGCTAAGCAAAGTATTAAGAAATAGAAAACTTTCACTAGAAACAAGAAAAAGATTTTCTAAGTTTATGCCATTCATAAATAATGATATCAAATCTTTTTCCAAAGAGTTCTAAGTGTCTAAAATTCTTAAAATATGCAAATTTGTATTTTTGTTTTTCTTATATTAAGGAATGAAGATTTTGAGAACAAGTTCATATAAATGCTAATTCAAAATGGAAAGACTAATATCTACAGTTAATTTTAAATTACCAGATATTGTGCAACCTGCCAAAGCTGATCTTGGAACAATATCAATAAAAAAAATCAATTGGTATTAATGAAGCAAGTAGACTATTTCCAAACTAGTTTAGCCAGTCTCTTTCAAGTCTTTAATGGCATTATTCCCAAATACTACATTTAGGGAGATGCTTCCAGTATTAAGTAGAAGTAACCAGTATTTAACGTTTTAACATTTACATTGCTTTTAGTAGTTTTTACAAACTAAATATAATCTCCTGCAATTTACTGTCATGCATTGTTAATTTGTTGCATTTTGTATTACCAATGTGTTAAACAAAATATAGACATAATTGTATATAATTTATTATGTAATTCAGATTTTAATGAAGTTACTTCAAAACACAATATGTCTTTCTTCAATGCTTTATAAGTGAGAAAAAATAGTTTATTTTAGCTTTCAAAGTTTAAAAGAGTAGATCAATAAGCCAAAGCTCGGTGCATACTACCCTGAACGACTCCGACTGGGAGTGGGGCTGAGGTCCTCCCTATCTTATTAACACTGACTATTAAAAGATGAAAAATTTTTATGGATTTTGACATCATTCTGGGGTCTTTTTTTGTCCAAATCCATGAATTTTAACACTATAAAAAATTCAGTATTTTTTATGTATTAAAATTATTGAACTTTTTAACAGGAAAAAATCTGAAGTTGATGTTAAAAATTGCCATAAAATATTGTTGATTTAAGATTTATGGTCTACTAGCAGGCTTTGCCTGCTTGTTTATTGCTTTGAAAATTAAGATATATTCACTACTTGAAATCTTTGAAAGAAAAATTTTAAATGAACATTTCATTCATAAATTGGTTGTAAACATGAAAGAAAACATTTGCATTTATTCAAATAGCTAAACATTAGAATTTTAGCCATTTTTAAACAAATGAAACATGGTGAAACTGAATAACATCTAACAGTTGTTGACAGAAATAAAATACATGTATTTGCATGAATAAAAAACAATGGTGAAAAAATTGAAATCAAAAATTTTTTTCTTAAATAATTCTTGCTATAATGCAGCAGAATAAGCTACATTTTTTTTTTATTTCGAACAAGTATAAATAAATTCCTTCCATTTCCCACTCTTGAACAGGCAACATATAATTGACCATGAGAAAAGCAGGGTTGCATAAGGTGAAGTCCAGTAACTTTCATTGATTGACGTTGTGATTTATTATTAGTCATTACAAAACTTACTCTGACTCTGCAATTGTTTAAAATCAAAAGGCATATCTGTTGGAATCAATGAAGTTCTTGGAATCAGTAGAGTCTCTCCTTTCCCTTGACCATTTATAATAAGTGCTTCCAATAAGTGAGGTAACATTTTCTTCACAATAAGATGTGTACCATTACATAACTTTGGAGGTTCAAGATTTCTTAACAGCATTAATGGTACTCGTTGTTTTAATGCCAACTTGTGTGATGGCATTCCTGGAAGATCCAAAGAATTAAAAAAATCAATAAGGGAGTTAACTGCTTCATCTGGATCTACAGTTGTATCATTGGATGGGTATGTCCTTTCTTCTGTTTGAATGTCTTGCAGAATATTCTGATTGATGATCTGTACTGTTTCATTTCTGGGAGCCCAAATTGCTCTTTCACACAAACAATCTGTATTCTGGAAGTTATCTGCTATATTGGGGTATACTTTAAAAATTAATTCCTAAAAGCTGAAAAAAGGAAAGCTGATTTGTCGATCTTGATCATGTGAAATTTCTCCATTTACAATTTTTAAAAGGAGGTCACTAAATTCCTTTGCTGTCCCATCTCCATTGAGTTACACTTTCATATTAGTGGTCAAAAAGTATCTTTCAATATGATCCCACATATAAAATCTCATTTTGAAGTAGATCACATGACCATAAAGGAAATGTATATATGAGATTTAGCGTGGCATCTAATTGATCACCATTTCTTTTTTATCCTCTATACTATACAGATTGCTAGCTTCTATACTATTCCTCTATACTATTCCTCTATTCGGTTCACTATACAGATTACTATTTGGATCACTATTTGGTGGTTACTTTTTGAGTGGGTATTATAGAGCAAGTACTATTAGTGTGAGTGTTAATTGAAGGTGTCTGACACCAGTATTGTTCAATGGTGTTACTATAGTTGTATCTGCAGTTACAAAGTTTCTACTACAACGAGCATTACAAAAGTGACAACGAATATTCATTGACATTACAACGAGTGTATATTGACATCACAAAAGTGGTGGTGAGGATTCTTTGAACTTACACATGGATTCATTCAACTTACACAAGGATTCATTCAATTTACACAAGGAAAAAATAAATCTGCAAAATATTCAACAGAGTACAGCAAAATGGAAGAACTAAAAGCTATAATGATTCAAATGTTGGCACTACCAAAGCAATGACAACAGTTGCAGCAACAAAAACTATAACAAGAACAACAATTGCAGCAACAAAAAAACAACATAAACAGCAATTACAATTACAACTGCAACAACAGAAGTTCTTTGAGTTGTTTACCAAAACAATAGAAGAAAAGATTTCAGATTCATTCACTCCAGATGCTGTTACTAATTCAATCAACAAATTTGTGTACAATCCAGATGAAGGGATAACTTTTTCCAGTTTATTATAGAAGATACAAAGGGATCTTCAAAATGGATTGTTTGCATTGGAATGATGAAAAAAGTTAATTATTATTAAGGTAATTGTCCCCTGCTGAACATGAAAAATATGTGAATTATATTTTGCCCCCCAAAAAACAGGTGAGATAAATTTTGATGAGACTGTTCTAAAAAACATTTTTGGTGATAGGAGCTCATTATTTAATACACAATGGCAATGTCTTAATTTAGTAAAGTCCGACAGTGAAGATTTTGTCATTCATGTAGAAGTCGTGAATTGAGAATGTGAGAAGTTCAAGTTAAATGAATTAACTCCTGATTTATTTAAATGCCTGATATTCGTACAGAGTTTAACTTCTAATAAGGATGTGGAGATAAGATCAAGGATGCTTGTTGCTAAATTAGAAATGGATCCCAAATTAACTCTCCAGAAAATAGTGGAAGAGTGTCAATGTATAGTGGATTTGAAACTTGATACCACAAGTATTAAGGAAAAAGATAATTCACAGGTATATAGTGTCCGACTATCTAAGAGAAAAAACTACAAACATTTTTCAACTCCTAACATAACAGTAAAAAAAAACTATAACCCCCCCACCACCACCACCACCACACACACACTCAATACCTAATACTTACCATGGTTGTGGAGGTAAGCATTTTAAAAGTGATTGTTTCTTTAAGGACAAAAATTGCTATGAATGTGGGAGATTAGGACACAAATGTACATGTTGCAATACAAAAAAAAGGAGAAAAAATGAAATGTATGTGAACATGGTAAATACATGAAGTATTGATAAGAAGCCTAAAAAGGAAATTAACAAGGCATCTCAAAAGAGGAAATTTGTTTTTGTGCAAATTAATGATGTAAAAATAAAATTGTAACTAGACACAGGATCTGATATCACTATTATAAATGAACAGACATGGAGAAAAATGGTTAAACCCAGTTTATTGTCTTCTGATAAATTTGCACAAGAGATTGAACTTTTTGGGTGAATTCAGTTGTAATGTTACTTTTGTGGGAAAAACAAAAAAGTGGTGATGTTTGTATTAAAGAATACTGCTAATTTGTTTGGAACAGACTGGATTGCATTGTTTGATCTTTGGGACCTTCCAGTTAACTCTTTTTGCAACAAGATAAATATTGTTGAACCTGGTACTAATATGGCAACTGAAAAATTGAAAAATCAACTGAAAAAGCTTTCCAGAAGTTTTCTCATAAGATCTAGGGACATACATGAAAGCAAAAGCTAAATTTGAGTTAAAAGCGAATATAATACCGACATTTAAGTCAAAAAGTAGTCTACCTTTTGTGGCCTTAGATCCAATTAATAATGAATTGAACAGATTAGAAAAATTAGGTGTGATATCAAAAACAGGCTATTCTGAATGGGCATCAACAACAGTCTATATTAAAAACGGAATAATAAAATCTTCCTATGTGCTGATTTTTCAACAGGGTTAAATTAAAGTTTAAAACAACATAAATACCTGTTACCAAGTCCAGAAGAAATTTTTGCCAAATTGAATGGAGGTAAACTTTTTTTCTAAATTGGACCTGTCAGATGCTTACCTACAAGTACCAGTAGACAAAGAGTGCTCAAAACTATTAACAATTAGCACTCATAGAGGGATATAAAAATTCAACTGACTTCCTTTTGGTATAAAGGTAGCACCAAGCATATTCCAACAGATAATGGATACCTTGCTTGCCAGTTTGGATTGTGCTTAAGCATATTTGGATGGCATACTTATTAAAAGTAAGACCTAAAAGCAACATGCAGAAGATGTAAAGAAAGTATTTGAGAGAATCAAAGAATATGATTTTAAGATCAGTGAAAGAAAATAAATTGTTTTTGTCCAGACTTAAATATCTAGGACAAATTATTGATGAAAATGGTAGACAACCAGATCCTTCAAGGACATGCCCGCTCTAACAAATGTTACAAATATTTTACGGTTTGCTAACTACTATCATATATATATATATATATATATATATATATATATATATATACCTAATATGCCTGAATTAAGACTACCCTTGAAATGGAATTGAACATATAAATGCCAAAGTGCTTTCAAAGAGATCATGAAAGTCTTATCATTGGATTTGTCAGCAGCTCATTTTGACCCTAAATTAAAGATTGTGGTTGCATCAGATACAAGTGATTCGAGTATTGGAGCAGTGATACTACACAAATATGAGGATGAAGCAACTAAACCAATAGCTCATGCTTCAAGATCATTAATTGCAACTGCATGAAGCTACAGCCAGATAGAAAAAGAAGCATTAGACATTATATTTGTCATGACAAAGTTTCACAAATTCATACATAGTAGAGAATCCATACTATAGACAGACCATTGTCAATTATTGTCCATATATGGATCAAAAAGAGTGTTCCCATACATACAGCAAATAGACTGCAGTGCTGAGGAATTATCCTATTGAATTATAATTATAAAATGGAATTTCTACCATCCAAAAAATTAAGTCATGCAAACAGATTGTCTAGACTAATACCAAGTTTCTGGGAACCACTTGAAGACATGGTAATTGCGGTGTAAGGGTCAAAAATGAAATTAATAATGTATTATACAATACTGTAAAAGAACTGCCCATAACATTAAAGGAAATAAGAACTAAGTTAGAAAAAGATGACTTTATAATGAAAATTAAGGAGAAATTAAAATGTAAAGGAAAAAATATTATTGGAAATAACGCATTTTCATTATGTAATGATGTACTTATGTAAACAGTGAGAGTGGTGATACCAGCATTGTTGCAAAGACATGTTAAAAGAATTTCACAGAGGACATCTAGGAATTTCTAGAATGAAATCCTTAATGAGGTGTTATACTTACTGGCCAAAAATCTATCAAAAATTTAGAGCTTGTGCTGTGGCAGTGAAGTCACCGCCTATCAAAATTCAAAAAACTGATATGCCATGGTCCAGAATACATATAGACTTTACAGGACCATTAAACGAAGCATACTATTTAGTGGTAGTTGACAGTTACACTAAATAGCCAGAAATATTAAAATGTAGAAAACCGACTACCATAGTAACAATAAATTTCCTACACAAGATTTTTGCAAGGTTCAGTGTTTCTGACTCTATCATTTCAGATAATGGAACTCAATTCACATTTAGTGAATTTAAGTTTTTTGCAAATCATTACTATTAGAACATAATACAACTCTCCCTTATCACCCAAGATTGAACAGAAAAGCAAAAAAGCTTGTTGATGCATTTAAAAGGGCATTAAAAAAGTTGGAGAGAGAGGAGTCAGATGAAGTAATGCTGCAACAATTTGTAAGTGTTTTCAGAATAACACTAAACCTGAACACCATGTCTGGAATGTCGCCTGCAGAGATGATGTTCATCAGGAAGATTGAGTCTGTTTTTAATAAATTATTACCAGAACATAAGGTAAGAGCATCAATAAATGACAATATAAATAAATACTTCAAATCTTCAAAGCTGTTTTTTAAAATGTATCAATGTGGAAAGGAATTCTGGGAAGATGGCATTATAAAAAAAATTGATCAGCAAAATGACATACATATTACAGGGACAAAGGTGGGAAAATAAGCAACACCTTAATCAGTTAAAACAGAGATTCAGTAAGTCCATGAAAAGAGGTACTGATGGAAATATTGTATGACATGTTTGACATACCCATGCCACCAGAAATTAATGAACCAAGGAGGTACAGTAAAAGAAAAAGAACATCAATGGAATATTTGAATATTGAACTGAAGCTGAAGAAATACAGACCCCAGAAAAAGTCATCTCAAAGGAGAGGTGTCATACAGGAATAAAGTGTTACTGCTAACACTGTAGTTTGAACACAGAGTGTCAATGAGAAAACACAGGTGTTCCCATTTCGAATAAGTATGACCATAAAGGAAATGTATATATGGGAATTAGCATGGCATCTAATTTATCACTATTTCTATTCTATCCTCTATTCAGATCATTATACAGATTCTCTATACTATTCCTCTATTCAGATCATTATACAGATTCTCTATACTATTCCTCTATTCAGATCATTATACAGATTCTCTATACTATTCCTCTATTCAGATCATTATACAGATTCTCTATACTATTCCTCTATTCAGATCATTATACAGATTCTCTATACTATTCTCTATTCAGATCATTATACAGATTCTCTATACTATTCCTCTATTCAGATCATTATTAGATTCTCTATACTATTCCTCTATTCAGATCATTATACAGATTCTCTATACTATTCCTCTATTCAGATCATTATACAGATTCTCTATACTATTCCTCTATTCAGATCATTATACAGATTCTCTATACTATTCCTCTATTCAGATCATTATACAGATTCTCTATACTATTCCTCTATTCAGATCATTATACAGATTCTCTATACTATTCCTCTATTCAGATCATTATACAGATTACTATTCAGTGGTTACTTTTTGAGTGAGTATTATCGAGCAAGTACTGTTAGTGTGAGTGTTAATTGAAGGTGTCTGACACCAATATTGTTCAACAGCATTACTATCATTGTATCTGCGATTACAAAGTCTCTACTACAATGTGCATTACGAAAGTGACGAGGATTCGTTGACATCACAAAATAGTGTTAGCATAAAATGACCACTACAATTAACAAACTATATCTAAGACCATTTGTGTCATGACTGCAAAGAATGAAATCATGCTTTTCCTGACTATCTAATGTCATTGTGGATAAAGCATATTGCTCATTCTATAATATCAATTCATTACCCTATGGTTTCACTACATGATTGTTCTGCACTTACCCCATAGATTTGTTAGAAAATGATCACCAGTAGACACTCAAACAAAAAAATTTTGCTAGACACTCAAACAAAAAGGATTGCTGGCACTAGTGAGTCACTGCATGAGTCTTGGCTGTACCCAGAACAAAGCAAATACAAAATTATTACTCAGGGTGAAAAGCTGCCTGTAAGCAAAGGCAGATCAGAAGTTTGAATGAATACAAAAAAATTAAACTGTAAAAATTGAAATTTTTCTTATTTTAAGTCCATACAGAAGAGATCAAAGGCCTTAATATACAAAAAACAAATAACTAAGGGGAAATATGTAGCAGTGAAAACTTTAAATAAGGTACTGTGAAATCAAGATTTATAAAAGTTCAATTTTATATGTTATATATGTGGTACTTTTGCTTTTTTAAATATAAGCTTATTCGTAATTTATTAAACTGAAGCTAAATTAGAGTTGATTATAATAAGAATATAAATATAGAAATAGCATTTTTAATGTTTGGGTCACCATTCGTGTCACCAGGAAAAGTCAATGCAAAACCCTGAGAAATTTAAAATGATACAAACTTAATTATATTTGGTTTAACAGTTGAATCAAATTACATATAACTCTGCACTAGTTATGTTTAACTTGTACAATATTTTTCAAAATTAATCCAGTTTTTCAAAAAAATCTGTATACAAGAAATTTGTACAATAAAGATATAACAAATTACTTGAAATATAACTATTATAATAAAATCTTACAAATCAAAAGCAATTACATTTAAAATTCCAAAAGATTAAATATATTGATTATATAAGTTCAAATTGTCACTTTCCATTAATAAAAATTAACTAATTAAATTAATTCATGTTTAAGGTTCCCTTCCTTTATTTGATAGATTAAAAGATAAAGCAAAAGTTAGTTTGTCCTCACATGTCAGAAAATTGTGGACATTTGTATTCATTATTAGTAAAATTAGTTTAGTATCTGCCAGATGGTAGTAAGGCTGTTAGTACAGTGTAAAATTGTTATTTTATATTTCAGAAAAGTTTTAGAAACTGTGTTAATATTTTTAAAATGAATATTCAAAAAATATGGGAAAAAAAGATTAATTTTTAACTAAGTTAACCAAGAAGTAATCTATCCTCATTTTAAAATATAGATGACTCATCATTAATTTCACCTCCATGTCCATAACCATAGGAAATATATACAATAATGAAAGACAAGGGAAAAACAGCAATATTTCATTTCATAAATTAAAGAGAGAGAGAAAGATAGGAAAACTGCAGAAAAACACATCTAAATGAGTACATTGGTCATCACAGACAATAATCATCAAGTAAGATATCTAGAAAATAAAGATTATTTCTTAAAAAATTATCTTTTTTTCTTGTTTTATTTTACTTTCTCTATTATATTTGCAATCTGATAGTGTAGAACAAAGACCAGTGTAAGTACAGAGTGGGACGTATTGATTGGACAAGCACTGGTGTACTCGGCACAAGCAAAAACGTCCAGGATATGAATCTGTTTCCATGGATACTGTCCTGTTATTTGCTGGCCGTCTGCCTGGGCATGACCAGCTTCATGTAAGGATACAAGTAGAAGACAACCATCACATGACTGCTACTACATTGTGTATAGATAGTGGAACATAGATAATAGAAAACATCGCACACATTTAATGCTGTGTGATTGCTCAGTGGTTAAAACACTGAACTAAAACATTAAGTTCATGGATCAAATCAATCTTAAGAGTTAATAGTAATTCATTTGGAAAACTGCTTTCAAATAAAAGAATAAGCAATACTCTCTTCTCAATCTAGTAAAATCTCAAATAAATTGTTGGAATAAATATCTAATCTAAAAAACTAATTTATTATGGACTAGTATAAAGAATGTAAAATGTAAGTAAATATAAGAAACTAAGCATATTTAATCCATGTAAATGGTTGGTAGATTACAAAATTAATATGGGACTTGAGATCAACAGTTTGATTCTGTGTCCATTCTATGATAAATATTTATGGGTATAATATATATATATATATATATATATATATATATATATATATATATATATATATATATATATATATATATATGTATGTATGTATATAATAGGTTAAAAAGTTATTATGCAATTCAAATTCATTTTTTTCTATTCCATTTTCTATTTATTTCTGAACTAATCCAGATATTAATTAATTATCATGTTCTTTCATTATCTGGCGAAAATTATTTCTGCTATGAATTTTATTATTATTAAATAAAAGTGGGACTGAAAAGTTTTCAGCCTGGACAAGAAGCCCTTCCAAAAAAACAAAAAACAATGATCCTCATTTGTCATATATTTTTATCATACCATCATATAAATAAATATTTGGGTGTAAACAAAAATGATTAGCTCCAAGCAATAACTTTCTTTTCACTTATATGAATAGAAAAATAATTAGCATTTCATTTGTTTAAAATTAATAAGATGCATTTTGAATTAGTTTTAAATGTTAATGGTAATATTAGCTTTTTCCTTATAAGGAAACATTCAGCAGTTAGCTTAAGGTGAAAGTATTTGAGTTGCAGATTATGTCTGACACTAAGGAAAACAAATAAACCAGAAGTTTATTCTAACTTTTCTGTGACCCTTGTTGTTAACTGATCATTTATTTCAAACTCTAAATAAATCATTGTCATTTGATCATTTCATTTTAAGCTTTAAAAGAAGTCATATTTAATATTTTAGAAAATGCTCTGATTTGTAAAAGTTGTTTCCATGAATTTATTCCCACACCCAGTATCTTTTTCATAATTTTCTTTTAGGTTGTGAATGTAGAAAATTAAAGAATACTCCATATGTTTGACATTTTTATTGTAGCTAAAACTTTAACCTGGAGCATGAACTTAATTACTGAATTCCAGGTTCTTGCTATTCCAAAAATCTGAATCAATGAATATATTGTTACTAAAAAACAAAGAAGTTTCTGTTAAATCTTTTAAGAATGCAACATATTATGAATGTGTAATTGCTGTTATGTTCTTATTTGACTTAGCCATCTTCAAAGCTTTCAGATTTTAGACAACTAAATACATATATTTTTTACAATATTAATATATAAGAAAATGTTTATTAAAATAATTGACTGAGAAGCTAGAAACATGAGAAATTAGATACCTAGGGACAGAGAAATAGAAAGAGAGATACAAACATAGAGAGAGAATGTGAGAAATGAAAAATCTCATTTCCCTCTTGTGATCAACAGGTTATTTTCAACAGTGTAATAAATAAAATAGATAAAATAACAGGTGCTTAAGAGTGTACATATACATTGCCAAAATGTATACTCTTATAGAATTGAGATTATATATATGTATGAAACAATATTTCAAAAAGTATTATTAAATAATATTCATGAGCATCATTATTTTTATAGCAACTTTGAATAGATTGAAGCTGTAAAGTGATCAGCTTTTTCCATACTGAATGAGAATCTTCAATTCTTAAAAGATATTTGAAAATATCCATCAATTATATGGCCATTATTTTAGTGACAGGTTTTATTTACCTTTTCTTATAAATTTTGAGAAACTGATTTAACGAATATAAATTTAAAGCTATTTTGTTAAAAATAATCGTAAAGTTTTTTTTTTTAAATTCAGTCCTTTAAGAAGGTGATCTTTCTTTTTAGAAATCAGTACTTTAAAAAGTTATTTGTTATTATTTAATCTTATAAAAATTATTGAGGAAATCATCAGAGCAGGTGGGAGGATTAAGAAGGAAAGCAGATGTGAAAGGAAAAAAGAGAAAGAACCAGATTACAATGTTATCAAGAAGTGAGGTAAAAATGTTGGTGACCTGTAAAAGGATCTATCATTTGAAGAAAAACGTTGTTAAACAACAACCACCCTAGGCCTATTTAATCCTGCCAAACAGGCTTTCATCATCATCATCATCATCATCATCATCATCATCATCATCATCATCATCATCATCATCATCATCATCATCATCATCATCAAAATGAGGCAGATTCATGAAAAGGGAAGCAACATCTCATAATAGGAACAACTAATAAGAAATTCTATAAATAGATACTGAAAAGAACATAAAAATGAGAAAAGGATAAAAACAAGGGGAAGAATGAAAAAGAGTCAATTAAAATGAATAGAACAAAAACAAAGAATGAAGAATGTAAATAGAGAGAAGAAAACACAGAAAGAAAGTCTTGTAGAGAGTAAATGAGACAAAAAGGTTAAAGAGAAAAGCCAATATAAGATAGATAGATAGATAGAGAGAGAGAGAGAGAGAGAGAGAGGAAATAAATAATAAAAGAAAGTAGAAAGGGAGTGATATACAGAAGAATGAGATGTAAAGAGAGAGGAGACATAAGAAAGGAAAGGGTTGAAAAGTAAAAAGAATATAAGAAAAAAGAAAGAATATGGTAGATAGTAGAAATAGGGGCATAAATAAAGAAAAAGAAATAATTGAGTCCAGAATAGAAGTGAGAAGTAAGGGAGGAGAAAAAAAATAATGACTGAAAAGCATTGAGAAAATGTTGGGAAATATGATAAAAAGGCTAAAAATGGAAAGAAAGAAAATGAGTGAATAAATAGAGGGAGAAACACTGTAAGAAGCAGAGAAAGATCAGCTAAGAGAGAAGAATACCAGAACTGAGTGCCAGAAAAGTGTATGCAAAAAGGTAAAGAAAGAAAAGAAAGAAAAGTAAAAACAAAGTGAGAATGGTAAAATAAATCTAAGACAAAAAAGGATCAAAGAATAAAAGCAAAAGAAAGAGAAGAATAAGGAAAACTATAGTTTCAAGAAATATATACTGACAGTGCTAAAATATATACTGACAGTGCTAAAATATATACTGACAGTGCTAAAATATATACTGACAGTGCTAAAAGCAAATACATTAAATTAAATGAGAATGGAAATTCAAAATGGAACACATTAAGAGAAGCTTTACTGACACAATATCATCCCAAGGAAATCTAAATGAAAAAAGAGTGGATGACAGATGAAATTTTCAACATGTTGAAAAGGAAACAGCAAACAATGCCAAAGTATGGTACAGAATATAGTATATTACACAAAGAAATTAAAAACAAATACAGGCAGGAAAAAGAGGAATGGCTTAAGGAAAGGTGCTCAGAAATAGAAAGAATGATCTTCATTGATAAGGCAGATATGCATAAAAGAATAAGAAAAATAGCAAGACAAAATATATGTTCATAGACAGGATACATAAAATCAAAACAGAAACACTAATAATAGAGAAGGAAAAACATACTACAAAGATGGAACAAATACATCAGAGAACTATTCTATGACAAAATGGGAAAAATCTGTAATATGCAAAAATATGGATGGACCAAAAATATTAAAGCTGGAAGTGAAATCTGCACTGGCCAAACCAAATAGAAAAAGTTAAGAAAAGTAGTAGGAAAAAGAAAAATTTCATTAGAAACAAAAAAAAGAATACTGAACTGTTATGTAATATCAACTCTCCTATATAGAAGTGAATGTTAGACAATCTCTTCACAGATAAAGAAGAGACTTGGGACAAAATAAATATGGTTCTACAGAAGGATGCTGAGAATACCATGTGAACAACAATAAAGTCCTGGAGAAAATAGAAACAAAAAGGCCTCTTATACTTAAAAAGAGAGAACTTGTGTCAAAGATTTAGAAGTGAGACTGAATAACACTGGATGCCATATACTTGTGGCCTTGTACCAAAACTAATGTTCCCTACTTGGGCACTTCAGTGTTGGGTAATGATTAGCAAGCACATCTGGTTGAGCATTACTACTGTGTAGTGAGTTCAATCCTCACTGGGTGCTTGATACTTGTGGCCTCAAACCAAATTAAGCTTAGCAAAATAATAAAATATATAGCAACAACTCAAAAGAATGTTCCTAAAGAAAAGAAAAAGAGTATACAAACTATGCACAGAAAAAGTGGGTAAATGTGGTGGCAGAAATTAATCTACAGAATATAAAAAGAGCAAATAGCAACAGAGATGGAAGGAAAGATGGATGGAAAAAAGAGAAAAAAAGAGAAAGCGAGGGAAAAATAAAAACTGAAGCAAAAAAAGAAAGATAGGTAGGAAAAGAGAGATAGTGATAAAGAGAACAGGAAAGTATAGAAGAGAGAAAGAAAAAGAGAGTAAGGGTGAAAAATAGGAAAACAAAAAACCATGAGAAACTACAAGAAAAAAGATACAAAGAGAGGGAGAGAGAAATTGTGTTTGTAAGAGAAATGTCAAAAATTTAAGATTAAAAAAGAGAGCGGAATCAATAGAGAAGGAGTGATTTTTGTTAATGATAGATATTTAATTTTGCTCCTTCTGACAAAAGCACTCTCAAAAGTTGGTCCAGATTCAGAACCCAACCATCACTGAAAACTAGAATCAAAAAGCTTGGTAATGCTTCAAAATTTGTTCAATAATGTGAACAATATTCTGCAGAAAAATTAATATCATTTTCTTTCAAACCCAAAATTGGAAATGTCCAGATTCAGAACCCAACCAACACTGAAAACTAGAATCAAAAAGCTTGGTAATGCTTCAAAATTTGTTCAATAATGTGAACAATATTCTGCAGAAAAATTAATATCATTTTCTTTCAAACCCAAAATTGGAAATGTCAGTCCTGAAGGAGAAATTATGTTAAAATGATCAGTTTTTTTCTTCTGTTGGCTTAATGAGTCAAATCACCATCTTCATTGCATTAATAATATACAATGTATTGGATATGATTCAAGACATTTTCAAGTGAATTGTTGTTGCTAGTTCATAGAGTTCATAGTGTGATCAATAAGAGGAATCTTTGGCTTGGTTTAAGAATCAGAATTTTTATTCAAGGAAAACTATTGGTAATGAATATGATCAATTTAATTCTCTCTCTTGATGCATTAATATAACAAGAATGACTCATTAAATTAATTTTTTTCTGTACCATGTTTTACTGAAATCAATCAGCTCAATGCTCCAGAATTGATGGTCAGTATAAAAATCTGTATTTAAAATAGAGATTTTAAGTAGATTTGTTCTCCGATTGAAAACAACATGAAATAACTTATTGCCAATGTGCACATTTTTCCAGTTCTTATTGCAAAACAGTTCTAATACCTGTCTTTATTCATGGTAAAAAACAAAACTGAAAAGTTTGTGTCATATTTACAAGGACCCAACTTTTACATTCCATGTATATTCTTCATGATGTAACAGAATATTTGCTGTTATATGAACAGATATCCATTATTGGTGCACTCTCCAGAAAGAGGAGGGGGAGATACTAAAAAAAAATAAAATATTTTAAAAAAAAACATTAATCTCAAAAGGGGGATGTTGTGAAGTAAATAGTACACCCCCAGTAACTATATGAACTAGTCCATAACTATAAATAAAGTTTTCCAGGTCAGAGGTAAGAAGAAGAAATTGTTTGGAGTCAGTCTTCAGACTATGTAATACAGGCATCATGGCAAGTTGCCAAAGCTTTACTCATATTATAAGTGTTGCAAAGTGTGTTATAACAGTTTCAGAATGGGAAGAGTGAGTTTGAATAAAAGGATGAAAATATTCCAAAGAATAAGTCAACTTGAAATTGTTAATGAACTTGGAATATCAAAACATGATGTCTAAATCACCCAGAAACAGCATGCTGATTTTGGGTACATTTTAGAAAAAAGACTAGTAGACCTTCAGAATTAGAAAGAAAGATAATAGAAACCTGGTAAGTTTATCAATATCTAATCCAAAATTAAGTAAGGAATGAAATCAACCTTACTACTGAAATGTCAATTCATACAGAAAGAATAATAATATCCAAAAGTAATCTAAATAGATACATTGCAGGAAAAAATCCATCATTATTTTAAAAAAATGAAAAAAAAAACATTGAATAAAACAAAAAGACTGGACAAAAGAATGTTATATAACAATTAAAAATGGGAAAAAGTGATATATATTGATGCTAGCAAAATAGAACTGCATTCCAATGCATAATTGGGCATCCAGAGATCAACTGCTACAAGAAATCAGGCAAAATATGCATCAGAGTAAAATTTGGTGATGAAGTTTTAATGGCTTGGGGTTATATAAAAAGCAATGGTACAGAAAGATGATAAAAATTGATGTAACACTGAACAGAAAAAAAAAAAACATTATTTAGCTAAAATCCCATGTATTACTAGATATAGTAGAAGGTGAACATGATGGATCACTTTGCTATACATCATATATAACAAAGATGAAGACATTACAGTGTTAGAAGATTGGCTTACCCAAAGCCTTGACCATAACATAATTGAGCATTTATAGAGAAAGATGAATACTTTGGGTTTACTGTCAAGAAGAATGGTAGAACATTCCTGATAAAACAAATTTTAAGTTGTATTCCTTGATTCCACATTGAAGCTGTAGCTCATATGAATAGAAGCTATAGTATATCTCCTCTAGTAGCTCATAACTTTTGATTGTTTTATTTTCACTATCATAATACATTAAGATCTGAATCAATCCTTATTCTAGGAATACAGAAACTTGTATTGCAGTCCTCAATGGCGTTACTTCTAAAAATAAATTGTTAAATATTTCAAATGTCTTATTAAAAATTAAAAGAAAATTTTGGAGGGCTCAGTGGCTTATTTCTTCTGCTTGTCACAAAGTGCTAAAGTGACAAATCAAGTCTAATTCATAATGACTATGTGTTGACTGCATCACCACAGAGACTAACCAGAACATGATATTACCAATGAATCTGCTATACAAGGTTCCTTGTCAGCAAAAAACAAATAGTTCATGAACCCACCAAAAAGATAAGAGAATAAATTAGTTCTGACAATCCCATAAATATGGCTAATCTAAAATGCACCATTAATACTAAAGGTCATGTGGAGATGAAATAATAGATAATAATGGGTAAGTTTTATCTGATTGGCTTCTCCCAGTGGAGCCATTTTGCATGATGCTTCAAGGGAGATAACAACAACAAGTGAAGATTTATTTAAATAAAATTATTTTCCTCTGACAAATTGAATATTTCTTATTTTCTCTGATCTCTGAGAAACAAGTAAAATAAAGCAACAGCATAATTTATTCTCTGTATTGAGATCAAAATGTAACATCTTTTCCTTCATAGTTATACCTGCAGATTCTAAGAACTAAGCAAACTTCAAATTTAACACATGCCCAAATTGAAATGGATTATCTTTGTGGTGTATCTTGTGAATTGCTTTTGGTTTTATATTTTCCACAAATGCTCTTCCAGTGTTCAAACCAACAGAAAGGTTAAGACTTTAAATACTGATTTACAAGGCAAGTACACCATTCACACAATATCTTCTAACTTCTACTTCCTTTAACTGGCCTTGTGCCAAACAAAGCTTAATAAATATCTCAACTTGATTATCCCTTTCATGATAAAAATTGTATAAAAAGTGAAATGGAATATTAGTTTGAAAGTCTTCAAATGTCCCAATTAACAAAGAACACCAAAAAGTTAATTTTAATATTTCTAACATGCTTACAAGCATTACACTCACACATTATATATATATATATATATATATATATATATATATATATATATATATATATATATATATATATATAAGTGTTAGATCAAGAAAATTTTGCCAACCCTTTATTTTTAACACATTTCACATTCATAATTTTAAGAAAACTATTGAAGCATTTCTTAGGAATATTTTCATTATTAATGTGCCAAATATTTTACATAATGTATATAAATTACAGTAGACTACATATTGATCTTATGATGTGACAACAGTTTTATGAATTTGATGTGATTTTCAAAGTTTCACATTATTATTATTATTCACATTATATTTAACTCAACTCTCCAAGTTTTGTTCACCACTGCTGTAGCCAGGTATTGAACTCACAAATCTTTGTGTCAAGTCACTGCATGCAACCAATGCTTTTATCCACTGGGCCATGTGTCCTTGCATTGAGCTGAATTTAAGGCAGATAACTGAGACATTCGGAAGAGGCATGTCATGTGGAACTAGAAGACGTCCAGGCTAAAACATTGTGAATATGGCAATAAAGATGAAGACAACAGTTCAAACAAAGTAAATAATGTAAATAAGTTTTGTTTTAAACAAAATATTGATAATAGTATCATTGTAAGGGCAACACAGTTATAAAAACTACATTAATGTAAAATGTATTATCCATGTTCTGAAAGTAGTTTTAGAAGTCTTTCATACATTTATTTTGTGAGATGTTTCTTTTCTTCATATGAAACAGACTGCAAACCATTCAAAATAACATTTACAAATTTCATCTTTGCTGGCAAATTGCTGTCCACTAATTTAAATCTTCCTCTTTAGAATGCCACACCATCAGATTCAATCAGATTAAAGTCAGATTTACAAGCTAGCCATTTCATCTTGAAATCTACTAATTTACTTTGCTAAATGATCTTTGTGAAAATATTTGGCTTCTTGATCCTTAGTTCCATATATGCCTTCAAAAAATCAATATATGATTGAGCTGTCATTTTAACACCATCTAAAACTTGATATGGTCCCACCACTTTACCACCTATAATTCTCCTCAAAATATCATACTATGAAAATTTATCTAATAAATCCTGGGCTACTGAATTATTGATCTACCATATATATATATATATATATATATATATATATATATGTGTGTGTGTGTGTAAAAATCTGTATATATCATATCCACTGATTTTATATATATTGAGAACCACTTGTCCTGTCTTGCTCTAACTTGGCAACTGACCAAAACGAAGGGCCTTACTGTGTATACACATGAGCACACATTCACTTGTAAGGCTGCTCACTTGGCTGTGAAATACTATTGTTTACTTTATGACCATCACATTCACAATACCAAGTGAGTAGATTCTTCAGGTTTTCTACAAGCTTTTGTGGATAAAACATTGTTTTATTTAGATCTGTTATTCCTGTTATAGTCCATGTTTAATTGTGTCACTTTGTGCTTCTGACATTTCCAAATGCTAAAATCAACATTGAAAAACTGTAGACAGGATGAAGGAGAATGAAAAAGAGTAGTTGATCCCAAAAGTTTGTGAGGTCGCAAGAGGACTACTTTTAAGAGGACTAAGGTGCTTTAGGTTTTCTTTAAATGGTGGATACTTTCTGGAAAAACCTAACTTACCATGTATATATATATATATATATATATATATATATATATATATATATATATATATATATATAGCAACTGGACATTTTCTAATATTGTAGAAATCAAATACAATTATTATTAAATAATAATAAATACAATTATTTGTTATTACTAAATGATTTATTTCATATATTGTAAAACAAAGATATATAAGAGTGTAAGGTAATATTCTCCATCAGACCCCTATCCTAAAATCTGGTTAAAGGATGAAACATATTTTGGGAGGAAATCCTTTTCAACATTCTCTCAAGCACATCCAAAAAAAACTTATGTGGCTTAGATTACTTATGTACACTGTTAGGTAACAATTGATGGAAAAATCATATATTTTTATGCTACATTGCATTTTTATGCTACATTGGCATATCATTGAGAAGATGAAAAATATTCCCATTTATAAAGTACACCTATTGCTCTGTACACACAATAAATCAGAAAAAGCAAGCTGATAATAATGTGGGGAAGGCAAGAAATTGCTGCAAAAAGGCAATACTTGGCAGCAAATATCAGCCAGGCAAGTGACAACTGTTTGGTGCAATTGCTGAGTATTTCAAATAAACTGCCCCTAGCAACAGGCATGAAAATCAATAGGCAACACACCAGCAGCACCAGCAGCAGCAGCAGCAGGTTAGTGTATGCAGTAGAATGAAGGACTGAATGTACATGGAATAAAATGAGTGAATGATGGAATGAATGAGAAAGTGAATAAGAAAGCAAAGAGAGAATAGAATGAATGAATGAATGGATAAAGTGATGGGTGACCATAGTGTGGGACTATTTCAACAAATGATAATAATACATAAGTGGGTGAAACAAAAGAGAGGTGTGTATGTTTGTTTGTTTGTGATCAATGCAAGGCTTGACACTTTAAATCTAAATGACAGGTCAAAATGAGAACAAAATAGAAACAAAACTTCCTTTCTCATAAGTACAAGAATATATATTGATATATACATCTGTATAGACAAAGACCTATTGCATAGGTAGATATATATATATTTGCATAGTGTAAATGTTATAGATGTTAGATATGTAATATATGCACATATACATAAGTATATATAAGAGATGACTAGAAATATATGAAAATATATGCAAAATCTACATTAAGCAAAAATATACAGTTACAACATCCACAAAAATAATTGTATTTTCTTTGTATATCTCTGTATTAGAGATAAATATATATAATTACATATATAAATTTCTAGTTTATATGAAAAAAATTGTTATGAAAATTTTACATGTATATATAAAAGACATCAAATACATCTCATCATACTGCATTTACATATAATTAATGATAAAACATATCTGAAGGAAAACTTGCTTTTTAAATAAACACACACACACATAAAGTGGATTGTCTGTATATTTTCTTACTATGACCAAGTTTTTTTTTTTTTAGGAAAGTCTTCAGAAAGGCCTGGATAACTTAAAATTTAAAATAGATACCACCATGAATATATGAACCATGAACTCAAAAAATAAAATCTTAATATGAACAAAGAAGTTATTTTGACTGAGGTAACACTAAGCAAATTATATATTCTACTTTCCTTGGGATCTTATATAAAGCTTGCAGCAAAATTGATTTGATTTTCAAGTTGAAAGAAAATACCATAAAAGATTCAAGGGATTAAGGAACTTTCTCAAAGCTTCAGTGTATTCATTTTAAATATGGGTACTTCCAAGTGCTGAAAAATCTAGTTTAACTGAGTCAGTAGAATTTATATTTTCAAGACCTTTCTACAAGACTTTGTTCAGACATTAATAGAATAGGGATAAATGTATGGATTCATAGGTATAAAAAGATATGATTTTGTTCAGTAACTAGACAATAATTGAAGTTAATAGAAACATATTTTTGAAAAGAAACACCTACAGATAGTAAAATAATCTTGTGTAAATAAACAGACATGGAAACAGGAGCCAAAAGCCAGAAAAAATTAATTTTAAATAATATTATTTATTGTGCACTTAGAAAATTATCAGTTCATTATAACATAATACCATCAGTATCCCATACCAATTTTTTAATTAAAAATAATCTTACTATATATATCCTATTATATACTAGTTTATTTATAATAAAGATATACATCTGACTTTTTCAAGGACTGGTATTTTGAGAAATACTTTATGCTTCATTCTTTTAGCCATTCTATATTTTTTAAAAATTGTCATAATCAAGCAAGTATAGAAATTTAACTATGTGGAAAGTGCTTTAGCAGATGATAGAAAATGAAACACTGAAATCTGAAGACACATTGAAATAGCAAATTTAAACAAAGTATTAAGAAACAGGAAAATTTCATTAGAAACAAAAAAGAATGCTGAACTGCTATGTAATATCAATCCTCTTTTATGACAGTGAATATTGGATGACTTGCTCACAGATGAAGAGGAGGCATGAAACAACAGAGATGTGGTTCTACAGAACAATGCTGAGAATCTCATGAACAGAGCATGTGAGCAACAAGGAAGTTTGGAGAATTTGACACTTACAGGACAGGGCAAGAGGAGCAGAAAGAAAAAACAAGTAACCTAGCTAACAATCTCATGTAAATGAATGACAGAACAGAGAGAGGAAAGGATAGTAAAAAGAAAAGGCATTGGTAAGGACTACAAAAGATAAGAAGTTGTGGAGAACCATGATCACCCACATCCACAGCACATAAAATAAAAATAAGGAAACTTTATTTCTTGAATTTTTACAAACAATCTCATAATTCAGCTTCATGAAAGACTCAGTTTTTTTTCTCAAGTTGGCAGCATTTCCTTGTATAAGCAAAAAAATGTACATATTTATTTTAGGGATCATGCAACTACTTAATGCTTGTACAGTTTCGTTCCTTATGTATAGATGAATGTTTTAAGATATTTTATGTGTGTAAAGTATGAAAATACATTAACACAATTATGTATATATGATATTTATTAGAGATTTTGTGTGCTGTACATAGTTGATTTGTATGAAAATACAGTTTAAACATTAAAATTATACTTGGCAATGAACAGGTTGAACTAACAGATTATTTTTAATAAAATTTTACTTATAGTCATGTTTTCTCTCTTTCTAGTCTTCAATATTTTCAGCTCTTTATAGATTTTGAGCTGTCTTCTAAAGATAACTCAGATTAGAAGATTCTTTGCTACATTTCTTTGCTTTCATATTCTTTATGTAATTATGATATTAATGGATATGAAAAACTATAATTAACCAGAAGTTAATTATTATCTTTAAAGAATTTTAACCTAAGGAATTCTTGATATCTTTTCCAATATATTTTTTATTGGAAATTATGCACCTAGAAACATTTGATTTTCCTTAATAGGTTATCAGAATTTTGCGAACATTAATTTATAAGTTTATTAAGTAAAGAATGAACTATATTATATAGAATATTGCTTATATTATGTATATTAAACATAGAGAAACAGTTTGATGAATACATATATAAGCAACTAGAGAAAAAAAAACATTTATTACATTAAAAAGATGATGAAAACAAGATGGCTATTTGAGCACTGGGCAGATTGATTATGTATGTGTCTGTGTTTGTGTGTGCATGGATATAAGTTTGTATATGTGTGTATACATATCTATGTACATATATACTAATAGCAAACTCAAAAGATAAAACAAAATATAAAAACAAATAAGATAGCAGGTGTAAAATGATTACTCTCATTAGTTTTACAATGTATTAGTAAATATTGAGGCTAATTTTTTTATCTATGCTTAAAATTAAAAATTAATAAGAAAATAATATAAAATATAATAAAGAGAAGAAACATTAATGAGAACGTTACAGGTGCATCTCAAAAAATTAGATTGTGGAAGAGTCCAATATTTTTTGCCAGTTATTTCAGAAAGTGAAAATTGGATATATTCAAGAATCATTACATGTAAACTAAAATGTTCCAAGCATTTTTTTTATTTCAATTTTAGTAATTATGGCCTACAGCTCCAAGAAACAGAACTAAATGTATCTCAAAATATTAGAATATTCCATTTTGAGTTTGAATAAATCACTATTCAGTATAAATACTGTAAATCTCTCAGTCTGATTCAGTATACCAAACCACAATCACTGGGAAGACTGCTGGTTGACAGTTGTCCAGAAAACCATTACTGACACCCTTATGGAGAGGGTAAACAATAGAAGGTCATTGCTGAAAGTGTTGGTTGTTCATAGAGTGTGGTATCAAAGTATATTCATGTAAAGTTGATTGAAAGGGAATAGTGCAGTAGGAAAATGTGCACAAGCAGAAGGGGTAACTGCAATATTGAGAGAATTGTCAAGCAAAGCTGATTCATGAACTTAGAGGAGTTTCATATAGAGTGGACTGAGGTAGGAGTCAGTGCATCAAGAGGTATGACATAAAGATGTGTCTAGGAAATGGGCTGCAAAGTGTTGCATAACCAAGCCACTCCTGAACCAGAGACAATATTAGAAGAAAAAAGAACTGGACTGTTGCTCAGTGGTCCAAAGTTTTATATTTCAGATTAAAGTAAATTTGGCATTTCATTTGGAAATCAAGGTTCTAGAGTCCAGCAGAAGGATGGAAAAGCACAAAATCCAAGTTGGTTGAAGTCCAATGAGAAGTTTCACAGACAGTAATGATTTGAAGTGCAATGCCATCTGCTGGTTCACTGTATTTATTTAAGTCCAAAGTCTGCCAGGAGATTTTAAAGCACTTCATGCTTTTGTCTGCTGACAAGTTTTATGGGGATGCTGTTTTCTTTTCCCAACAGAATTTGGCATCTGTCAATGATACTAAAACTATTAGTAACTGGTTTACTAACCATGATCTTGGTGTGCTTGAGCACCCAACCAGTTCCCCTGATTTGTACCCTATAGATTCCATTTAGGTAGATGACAGATGCCAGACCCAACAATACAGGCAAGCTGAATGCTGCTATCAAAGTTACCTGGGTTTCCATAAAATCTCAACAGTGGCACAGGTTAATGGTCCCATACCACACTGATGCAGGTATTTATACAAAAGGAGCCCATAACCAAATACTGAGTGCATAAATGAATGTAATTTTGAGAAGTTCCACATATATGCATTAAAATATTTTTTTATTGATCTTATGAAATGTTCTAATATTTAGAATATAGAGATAGTAGATTTTTGATTTTCAGGTGCTGTAAGCTGTAATTAATTTTTATTAGAAAAAAGTGACTTGCTTCTTTTTTTTTCATCTAAAGTATTTAGAATATCTAAAGGATTTCCTTTTGTAATTAAATTATGGAAAAATGAACTTTTCCCTGATATTCTAAATTTATCATATATACCTGTATTGTAACAATTTTTTTTTAAAGTTTTTTGTTTCACTTTTTATGAATAATAAAGATTAAAGAATAATATCTAATATTTTTTATTATTTTACTTTCATGCAGTAAAACAGAAAGTGACCTTTTTGATCCAAGTGGAATTAGGAACAATAATGTTAAGCACTTAAAATGTTCAAAGTTTTAATGTTTCAATAAAAGATTTCATATAAAATTTCTTTGGTTTTAACATTAGAAATAAAGAGGTAAAAAGTATTTAATATATTATGAAACATTCCATAGCTTTTTAACTAAAGTGAGTTATTTGAAAGCCAAGATCAAAATCAGATCAAATTCTACTACAATTTTCACAAATAATAAAAAAAGATAAAGAACAGTGATAAAGAAGACAAGTGAAAAAAAATGGGAGAGAATATGGAAGAAGGTGAAGAATGAAAAATTTTGTTGCACTCAGATCAAATTATTTCTTGCTGAGCCTAACTGGAGGTACATTTTTCAGCTTGAATAGAATAAAAATGGATTATTTTCTGCTCCAATCCAATCTTCAAATTACTCTCTGAACAGAGAATATTCTTGCTAAAAGCTTTAACATGCACACAGACCTTTAAACTGACAAGATTTTTTCACACATTAAAGATGAAAACATTCCATCACAAGAATAGAATGGACATCAAGAAATATAGTCCCAAATCAAAGTTTATGCCAATACTAATTCTGTTGCAAATGATTATTTATTGTTTCTATTGGTACCTTATAATTATATCACTATTTTTCTCCTAGTTTACTAGCGATTAATCTAGCAAAATGTAATACTATAACAATAGTTGGTGAAAGTATCAACAACAAAGTTTTATACAGTACAAGTAAAATAGAAGAAAAGAAACAAGAATGTTTTTTAATAGCTTTATAGCTAAGGTCAAAGGTTTTGAAAAACAGAGGAGACAAATACTGTTTAATTGTCACTTCCTTTAAATCTAAACAATCAGATATTAACACTTCAATATTATTTCTGTGCAATTATTAAATCCTATTATGACCTTATGCAACAAACAAAAACATCATGGTGTCAAGAATTTTATTTGTGCCAGATTGAAAAAGGATATATTATAAATTTTCTTTCCTATATAAATCTGTCAGTCTAGCAGGCCAGAAATGATTAAACCAATAGTCCTCTCATATCTAACTACCAGATGCCAAGGCAAACTTTCTGATTTAATGGGAAAACTTGGCATTTGTACTTCATTAATATTAAATCTAAATGAATTGGAATAAAGCCCAGTATCTCATTTTAAAATGAGAATTTCCCTTCAAGTATATTTTTGTCAATATGGCTTGGTTTATCTACTGGGATCAGGACACAATTGAATATGTGAATCACACTTAAGAGTAAATACAAAAAATTGAATAATGTCAGCAAACCACAAATCCTTTTTGTCAACTCTTTCTTGGTTTAGAACATGATGTAATAATATGCTATCTGTTAATTCCTGGTTTAAAAGTGTCTGAGTGAAATGAAAGGAAAGCAATTGTTACAGCTAATCCAGATAGTAAAGCAAATGATATTAAGTGATTCAAAGAATCTCACAGAGATAAAAAAAAAAAAGAAGCAATTATAAAATTATAATCTAGTGTAATTAAAAATTACATGACTTAGAGAAAGAACACAATATTTGTAAAGAGGAGAGAGTCTAAGAAAGATAACGTGAGACAGAATGAATAGGAAGAAGATTAAGTGTATAATAAAAGAGAACTTTCATATGTGAGACACAGAAAGCAGGAAAGTATCTGTATGTATGAGCATGTATATAAGTATAGATGTGAAAGTTCATATGACTTGATGCAAGTAAGTTTGAACATATCTGAGAGACATTGAGAAACAGCAAATGCATGTCTGTATAGACATGTTTGTTTGTCTATTTGCATGTCGATAGAGATATGCAAAGGCATGTCTCTATATACATGTATGTTTATATATATATATATATATATATTTAAAATAGTTAGGTTGGTTAATAAAACAAGGGAAAATGAAAAGATATCAATGTGATCAGTGCAAAAAGAATGTATTATATATTAATTGTTAATCACAAGACAGAAATGAAGCACAGAGATTAATGTTATTAGTCCGGAATTTTCGGGCACGCCTGTGTCCTTCATCAGCGATGCAAGAAATAAACAGAGAAACAGGGAAAACTCACCAACGGTGTTTTTTTGGATGGTGTGAACTTGTTGTGGGTGGTATTATTAGTACAAACCCGATCCCTTCTTTATTCTTCACTTGCGAAACATTTCTGAAAATGATCGGGGTAAACACATTTGTCGGTTTTGTCTCTATCGGTCTGGAAGGTGGGGTAGTATGATTTTGAACTAGGGGAAGAGGCTTTTAGAATTTTGGGTGAGGAAGACGTTGCTTATGTGGTCAGTGTTGATGGATTTGGCTAGATGGGGTAGAGATCGAGGGGGAAAGAATGTAATTAAAAATAAAATGAAAGGATAGGAACCGCAAGAAAAGGGATACAATATTTTGATAAAAATTCTTTTGGAAAACTACAGTCAAAAAATGGGGGGGGTGCAGAAAAATAAACTGATAGAACCCTGGTTGTAGTAATAACAATTTCTCGCATCGCGGATGAAGGACACAGGTGTGCCCGAAAATTCCTGACTAATAACATTAATTTCCGTGCTTCATTTCTGTCTCGTGATTAATTCTTTTTGCACTGATCACATTGGTACCTTTTTGTTTTCCCTTGTTTTATTAACCAACCTGTCTATTTTAAATACTACAAGAAGCACATGTGGACTCTTCCTCTAAACATGAATTTCGGGCCACACCTAGACAACACTAAACTCCACGCTAGAAGACAACATGAAAAAAACTTAAAGAAAACAAGATTGAACATAGTCTTCCTCACCACTTGCAAAAAATTAGATATTGTCCCTAAAGGACTAAGATTAAAGAACAGATTCCAATTCTCCACAACACACATCACTAAGATCCAAGTCTCAACATATCTATAACTTCGCCTCTTCCCAACTTCGCAACCTCGCTCTTAAAGCAGCCTACTCCAGACAACAGTTACTTTCATATCTTTGTAAAAGATCCAGCTCTTCAGCAGAATTCACTAAAACTTAACCACTCCCCTAGGTATTTTACACCCTACAAATCATATACAACAAACATCTAAAATTATGCCTAACATGAAAGTACAACAAAATATGCCATTTAATCAAGAATGACCAGTTCCTGAAACCTCTCAACTACACACAGAACTCTATCCAAGCCAACAAACATCTTGGTCTTCTACATCGACATACCCAATCTAACACCCATATGACTCCACAAACCAACTCCATCAACTTATCCAACTACCAACCAACAATGGAAGAACAATCTGTATTATCTAAAGGACTCTCTTTTTGCCCATCCAAAAATCTTGACCCCATACATTTATGTTACATCTTAGAGAACTTTCTCTGCAACATCAAATTAAGGGAATACTTTTTCACCACCGACAGCAAACACGAACCTTCCACCACCCAAGACATACACCAAACCACGCAAGTCCACACATTGGAGTCCACACATAGGACGCAACAACCACATCGATTCATACACAACAAGGGCCAGGAACCACCTAGACAGATTTATACAAAACAACCTCCATCTACACCACAATAACAACCTCACCAAACAGGAACAGTCGACAGTAAAATCCCTCCATGTTAACAGAGACATAATTGTAAAACAAGCCGACAAGGACGGCTCAACCACCATCATGGACAAGAGTAAATATATCGCAGAAGCGGAATCCCAGCCCAACAATCCACGTTTTTATAAAAAAAAACTCCCCCTAGATCCCACTGAGGATTTCAAGTCTGAACTCCTCTCTCTCATCAGCTTTCTAGACCCTAACACCCAGGCACAAATCAATGTCTTGATCCCAAATAGTCCCATACCCGGCACATTCTACACCGTCCCCAAAGTACACAAACTCCCTAAAATAATCAAAGACACAACCACCAACCTCTCTATAGAGAGCATCAACAATGACCCACATATGATGCATAAACTAATGGAATCCCTAAAGGTCAATCCACCCAGGTGGCTTATAGTTTCTGGTATAGGAACCCTGACACAACATATCTCTGGTTACATTGATGACATACTCAAACCTCTATTACCCTCCATCCCTAGCCACATTAAAGACACTACACATTTTCTGAGAATCCTTAGTAACATATGAAGTTTACCAGACAATGCACTCCTTGATGTTTTGTCCTTATATTCTGACATTCTACATGAGGAGGGCAGACTAGCCTGCAAGAATTTTTAAGCACCAGGGACTTCCCCAAGCACAAGATACAAGATATTTTGAACCTTATACATTTCATACTCACACATAACAACTTCCAGTTCAACGAGCACCATTTTCTTCAAGTTAGAGGCACAACAATGGGAACGAAAATACCCCCCAGCTATGCTAACATCTTCATGGATGCTCTTGAGTGAGATATGTTTAGTAGATACCACCTGGCATCCCTACACTACCACAGGTACATAGACAACATCTTCTTCATATGGACACATGGAGAGAACCATCTTCTGGGTTGTAAAAATCACCTTAACAACTTCCACCACTCCATCAAATTAACTATGGAATATTCCACCACTTCCATTCCATTTCTGGACACAGTGGTACGTCTCAAGAACAACTACATCTCCACTACACTTTACACCAAGCCTACTGATGGTCACTGCTACCTCAATTTCAAAAGTTGCCACCCCACAAACCTAAAGAAATCTATAGTCTACAGCCAATGCTTACACATCAAACGCAGCAGCTCTCAAAAGGAAGATTACGACTTACACATCAGACAACTCTACAATCACTTTCTAAATAGGAATTATTACCCACCCAAAATAATCAAAGAATCCATCACCAAAGCTTCCAAACTCAACAGGAACACTCTCCTCAACTAATGTAACTAAAAAAAAAAAAGAATTTTAAAATATACATGGTCTTTTATTTTAATCACAACATACATAAACTTTTCTGCGCATTAGCGAAATATTTCCAACACATAAAATCAGACAAGACTCTCAGCAGTATATTTAGGGATAACCCCCTACACGCGAGGTGACAGCCACCCCCCTCTCAACCACTTCAGACTTTTAACATCATCAAAAATCTGCAACACACCACCACACCATGGGAATGTCATCTGCAACAAACCCCGGTGCCTGGTCTGCAAACACATCAACACTCACAACACCTACCCCCCCGGCACTCACGTAGTATTTAGACCACCTGCTCTAAGTTGTGACAGCTCCAATTTCGTATATCTACTCTTCTGCCATAAATGCGAGAAGGGGAATTATGTGGGAGAAACTGGAACTGAGTTCCGATTAGGGTTCAATAACCACAAGAAGAGCATTAGGGACAACAACAACAATTTCACAGTATCCGTACACTTCAACCAACATGGTCACAGCATCGATGATGTCAGGTGCGTGCTTTTAGCGTTTGGGTTCGACAGCCAGGAAAATAGATGCAGGTCAGAGTTGAAATACATACAGAAAATAAACCCCCACATCAACGGTCCAAACAGAGACCTGGGTTTATTCAGAGTATACCTTCCACAAGGAAACCCATTACCAACAACACCACTCCACAAATGAGTAGCACCCCCTACACACATTTATAATCAAAATTTTAACAGATATTCCCCCCACCCACTATATTTTTCTACTCTGACACCTAGGATTTCAAAATTTTATAAGATAGTTAAGGTATATTCACACTTATCACACTTAAACACACAAAACATCTATTTTTACAGATACCTTTCTCCTCTTTCCTTCCTGCACTGTTATTAATACAATCATGGTTCAATCAGTTTATTTTTTCTGCACCCCACCCCATTTTTTGACTATAGTTTTCCAAAAGAATTTTTATCAAAATATTTTATCCCTTTTTTTGCGGTTTCACCTTCCAGACCGATAGAGACAAAACTGACAAATGTGTTTACCCCGATCATTTTCAAAAAAGTTTTGCAAGTGAAGAATAAAGAAGGGATTGGGTTTGTACTAATAATACCATCCACAACAAGTTCACACCATCCAAAAAAACACCACTGGTGAATCTCCCCCATTTTTCTGTTTATTTCTCACACCACTGATGAAGGACACAGGTGTGCCCCAAAATTCCGAACTAATAACATTTATCTCCGTGCTTCATTTTCATTTTGTGATTAACAATATATAATAAATTCTTTTTGCACTGATCACATCTTTTCGTTTTCTCTTGTTTTATTAACCAACCTATCTATTTTAAATACTACAAGAAGAACATGTGAACTCTTCCTCTAAATATATATATATATATATATATATATATATATATATATATATATAATATAAACAGTTTTTCTTCAAACAGGGCCCAAAGAGTAAATGAGACATCGTAATTGAAGAAATCAGGAAATTTGAGGAATGTGCTTTGACTATATGGAGTGATATTGATGCAATGAAGCTATCAGGAATACCCTAATTGCAATGGAGCCATTGGCAATATCATTCCTCCTGCAATCTACCTATGATCTCCTACTAAATGCAACCAATATCAAGCTGTGGAGGTATGCTGTCACTAATGTATGCACATTATGTCAAAGTGATTTATGCACATTATGTTACATACTTACTGCATGTCCACAATCATTGCAGATGTACATGTGGTATCATAACAAAGGGCTGGAAGTGGTCATGGACTGAAGCAGCCAACAAACAGCCTGTAATGGCCAGAGAACCTAAGATCCATTTTCGCAAGGAAGGTGAACACCCTGTGCAAAAGACCAAAATAACTCTCAACATGACACTACTGAGTGGAGGCTTTGATTGGAGGGTTTTAGTTCATCGTAGAACACCGTGGCAATTTTTGGTACACATTATTCAGACAGACGCACACTCTGACATTGCAGCATGGTCTGATTCGAAGAAGTGCCTCCTCCTAGTAGAATTAACAGTTCCATGGGAGGAGAACAGTGAAGTGGCACACAAGCAAAAAAAAAAACACTACAATTGCATAGAAAAGAGATGGACATGTCATGTGCTACCTATTGAGGGTGTGTGACATGGATTCCTTGGATGGTCAACTGTTTTCTTCATTTTGGAGGTGTGTATTACTGGCCAAAACCTAAAGCATGTTTCACATCTTCTCCAAATCACAGCTCAACAGGCATCAAGTTAGATCTGGTCAAGATCCAAACTAAATAAAGTTAAATAAAACCATGGACGTAATACAATGCCACTTCTGACATGAAACACATCTGCTTACCTTCCATTCTACATCATTAATAACAGTCACTATGCGCATGATGTGTATTGGTTAACAATCAAATGCAAACACTTTTAACACAACATTGAAAATCTCAGTTCCAGTTGTAAAAAGAAATTGCAAGAGACTGACACATCTACAAAAACAATACCCTGTCTGGTGGCAAAAGCTTCTGGTAGTGCCAAGGGTGACAATACTAGTAGATAATATCAAAATACTCTTCAGCTCCCAATGTGCATGTATATGTGTGTGTGTGTGTGTGTGTGTGTGTGTGTGTGTATTGGGGCAGCAGATAAATATAACAGACAATGAATGTCTATTATGTCTGATCAGGAGCATTTCTAATGTTCAAATGTTTGCTTTAATTTCTGGTGAAAATAAAGACAAAAACTGTGCAACATTTGGATATTATTTTTATTAAGTTAGTCTTAAGCTTTCGACTCACATGAGCCATTCTCAGAATATCCCCCGTCAAAATGATATTCTGTTATGTTGACATAGAAGATTGCTATGTAATGATAACAGATGTAGAATAGCAGATGCAGATCATAAGTTCATGATGCAATTCTATGATGTGATAATCATGTGACAGACCGAAGTATTACAACAGAACCAATGTCTAGATGCAATGTAATGTGTTGTGACTAGCTTGAAAGTTTGTAGGGTTATTAGAGACTCTGAGGTCAACATTTCTTAGAAAAACATATTTAAGTAAATGCTCTATTTTTTAAAATTAAACAGTATTAATTACATCTAGTGGCCTGAATGTTCAAAAAGTTTCATAGAAAATATATATATATATATATATATATATATATATATATATATATAATTTTTTAAAAATGCATTTTGCTGAGGTCTCGTTTATAATTACTGTTACACAGCATGTCACCATAGGTTATTCCAAACTTTTAGCTTTCCCAGATGTAGACAAAAATTGTACCTACCAATAATTTTGATCCCAATACACAATGCTGTGTTCAAAAAATTGAAAAAATACAATAAAAATTTGAAGACATACAAACCTTTGTTAATTCTTTTTAATCAAACTTGTTTGGATATAAATATACCTTATATATATATATATATATATATATATATATATATATATATATATATATATATACACATGTGCATACACAGAGGCATATGCACACAGACAGTATAAACACTGGAATCAACATGTCATGGTGACCTTAATCTGAAGATCACATTGAAGCATGAAACTGGTAGTCCCCATGCAATATTGATTCCTATGACCATATTGCTTATATCTGTAAACACTGTCTCTGATATTAAGTACTCTTCCCCTATAAATATAGCAAATTTTAAACAATATATATATGTGTGCATGTAAGTGTACTTGTATATTGATGCATACACATATATTTCAAGGGAGATGGTGTGTTTCTTTCACTAAGATATGATCAATGCAATACATATGTATAGATACAAACGAGCATAAAACATAGCATGTCTATGAAAGAATAAGCAATTTAATGTAGAAAATATAGATAATACATGGGTTAAGATGAGAAAACAAACATTGAGGTGACTGAATTATTAAGAAATAGGAAAATGTTTGACAGAGAGTTTTTAAGGAGTGAGACATTTGGCACTATTTCAATTTCTACCCAATCATATATACAAAGGTGCCTCAAAAAGTTGATAACCTGACGTGTTCAGTATTTACTGATATTTTATGTGAAATTCTTACTCTATAATAATTAATCTATGTGATTAAAATTCAACAGGGAATTAAGAGGAAGGAAATTCTTGTAAAATAAACATTTTTATGTAGAATACATGCTTTTTCATCATTAATCTATGGATATATAATTGTCTGTGTGCGTGTATGCATGTGCGTGTATATATATATATATATATATATATATATATATATACACACCTATTTGTCTGAATTGTCTTCAAGAAGTGAGAGCAAGATCTAAAAGGTCAGCCAATCTAACAGTGATCACATCCCACAATCCTTACTCTTGCTCCATGTGCGGCCTCCTTTGTAAATCACTACTAGCAGGCCTTAAGTGCCACTTAAGATTATCACACAAAATTTCATAACTGAATCAATATGTCAAAAATGATGGGACAATCCATTATTATCATTATATATATATATATATATATATATATATATATATATTTATATATGTATATATATATATATGTGTGTGTGTGTACTTGAGAGAGAGAGAGAGAGAGAGAGAAATGGTCTGAAAATTGTGTTCAAGCATGAAACAGATCCCCTCTTATACCCCCTCTTATATTTACACATGCTCTATCCTTGATACTAAGTACTTTTGCCCATTAATATAGCAGACCATAAAACTATATTTTTTAATTATGCATGGAATGGAGCTGTGGTGGAGTAATGAAAATTTCTCGGACATTCAGGCTGGTAAATGTTATAAATACTGTTTATTATAAAAACAGAACATTTACTTAAATATTTGTATCTATAAAAAAAGAATGTATAAACATAAAAATGTCTTAAAATAATTGTTGGACTTTGTCCATTTCATAATGTGTGACATCATTTGTTCATATTTGGATATGCTTTGAGCAAATATGAATGTACGTGAGAGATTCATGGAAGATTGAAGTTTAAAGCAGTAAATTCGACCTTGCTAATCAAACGATCCTCTGTGGCTCAATCGGTTAAGAGCACTTCAGGCTAAATGACAGTTCTGTATAGGATACAGGTTTGATTCCTGTTGGAGGATGAATATTTTCTACAAAAATTTCTCGTATATTCAGGCTGGTAAATGTTGTTTAATACTGTTTATTATAAACAGAGCATTTACTTAAATATTTCAACATCTGAATAAAAAGTAATAGCAGAGATTAAATTAAATCATAAAAATGACAACTGAATTTTTTTGTGCATTTCTGTTCACATTTAATTTATGAGTGAAATTTTCAAAATAGAATTGAACAAATTTTTAAAAGTTTATACCACTAAATTATAATAATTTCTGTTTGAAATATGCAGTTATTTTTGTTTATTTTATCATTCAGGAACTATGAAATTTTTTTTTTTAAATTAAAAAAAAGGAATAAATTTACTATATGCAAAAGGTACTCTGAGTATTGGTACACTTTTCTCTTTTACTGAATCCGTAGCAAAGGCTAGTGATTACTATACATACTGCCTGACTTTATTCTTTCACAATTTACTCCATATCTTGTGTGAAAGTGTGATTTTTATTGTGGAAAGAGATTACTGCCAATTGAGTTTTGTATATCAAAGATACAGATTTTCAAAGGTCAGTGTCTGCTTACAATTTTCCATACAGTAAACATAAATGAGTCTCTTCAAGTGCTGGATGATACAATTGAAATAAGAATATATGAAACTTAATCAATAAAGATATTTTTCATTTTGTATATATATATTATGTAAGGTAATTTGTAAAAATATTTATCTTGACAAGTTTTAATTGTAGGGGATTGTATCTTTATAGGAATTAGATTTAAACTAAATTCAAATCTTTTTATGGTTAAAATGTCCTACAAGGTTTCAAAATAAATTTAGTAAAAAAGGGGGATATATAAAAAGGGGAAATAACACAGTCATATATTAATTGTAGGGGACTTATAGCACTTTAATGCATCTTTGCACATAAGCGAATCAAATGAACATAAGTGGTATTCAAATTTTGGTCTCTGATTTCTCCTTCCAAACCATTATCTATTACACCAGACCACACAACCCCATATATGGAAAAATTCAGATATAAAAATATCTGCAAAGATAATATAAATAAAAGAAAAGAGAAGAGGAAAACATTTTATGCCAATATGTTTCATTCCTTCAAGAACTTTATCAAATGTTGATAAAATTATGCAAGGTTTTCTCATCTTTTATTTTTTTTCATATATATATATATATATATATATATATATATATATATATATATATATATATATATATTATTTATACAAAATCTAACAATGGGCAATACACCTGTGTACTGGACTTATGATGACATAGTGGAAATAGAATATTATATTAATTTAAGCTTGGCAAATAAAATACCATAATTTACTGTTAATATTTAAGAAATACAGTATGTGTAGAAGAAATGTAGAACAATGTACAGTTTTCATATTTTATAAATACAATACAATTGCAAAATTACATAAATATTGTCATCATTTCTTGAGAACATTGGTAAAGTAGCAATCTCATAAAAGTTAATTTCATAATAATCAAAACTAAAAGAAAAGTCCAGTCTGTTTTCAGTGCTCTACACTAATCTTAAAATTAGTTTTCTCCTTTTCAAGAGTCATATGTACAATCTAAACCTATTGAGTAACTTTTAAAACAAAGCCTTCTAACCTTCAATCCAAAACTTTAACTACTGATTGATTATCTTATATACATTACATTATACAATTATGGATAATTTATAATTGATATAATAAACAGATTGGATTTTGCAATAGAATCAGCAATGTGATTTACTGAGAAGATAATTTAATCAAGAAACAAATTAGTTTAGAAATGAAGAGATGGAGTAAGAAGTTGACTTGGCACATTAATGATAAAATAAGTCAGATATTTAATGGTAGTTGCAAGGCTGCAATTAATAGCAATTAGTTTCCTTCTTGCAAGATAAACTACAATGTAAAATAACTAGAAAAATGTAAGTTTCTCTCTCTCTAGGAATAACTCTGAAAATATTTTCACAAAGAAAGAAAACTGAAAGTCTGTGTATATTCTTGAAAAAGCATTTACATATCTGTATTAAGAAGTATATTGCTTTTAGAATATGACCTTAACTGGTTTACTTAAATATTTTCCTTATATATTTACCATTGGTCTCAGAGCCCGGTCAAATGTTAGAATAGGAAAATATTCAAAGTATACAGACTTTTCAAAGTATTTCAAAGTAAACAAACTCCCCTACTTTAAAGCTTGGCATAATACACACTCCTTACACCCATCTCAATCCAATTAGCATTGTGCTATACTTAACAAAACTTAGTAAATATCAAAAATTTTATACAAATGAAATTGGTCACTATCTTGCAGAGGATATTTTGGATCAAATTTTATTGAAGACACATTGGTGATATAAGTGAATCTACTAAAAGTAAACTTAAGTTATAGCTTTTGAACCTTATCTCAAGCATATTTATATATCATTAAAATCTAACTTTGCTCAAACACAGTATATTCCATTTCTTTAAGAAAAATACATTTTAATCTCTTTAAGCGACTGCAAATAAATATCTAAATTTTTTCACCTTTAATGTGGGTCATAAACAGAATTTAATGCAATGCAGCATTTGATGATATTATGAAATAATTTTAATTTGCAAAGGAATCTGCCTGAATTGTGCAGAATAGAATGTACTTTAGAAAAAGGGATTTCTATTTATAATCATATAATCATCTTTTAAAATATTTTAAAAAATACCTTCTTAAAAATAAACAAATTTTTATACAAGTCAAGGAGAGAAAGAAGTGAACACACAGTCTTAATAAGAAGATTTTTTTGTAAATGGAACCTCAACAAATATTCTCACACCCAATCAACATTTGAGATAAGTCATATTGAGATAAGTCATATTGAGATAAGTCATACTTGAGATAAGTCATATTGAAATTAGCCAATAATACCAAAATGGTATTGAATCTATGCTGAGAAAGGAGAAAAAATAAAAAAAATTATTTCTGCTAATTTGAAATTAATTTTTGTATTTCATAGATTGGTTTAAGAAACAAATTTTAATGGAACATCTACAATTGTTTTATTAAAAAGTAAATTGATTGTAGATTAATAAATAATAAGGCTATTGCAGTGTAAATAAAAGTAACAGTGAATTTTAAAAGGAAAATTTGAGTTAGATATTAAAGTTGAAAAAAAGCCATATTTTCCAAGAGACAGTACAAATTTTTTCATTGTAATATATGGTGTTTTCCTCATTAAAATGTCATCATAATGGGATCTTACCTGACAGATAAAATTTAACAGTGATTCCCCTCTTAGAGTAATTGTTTTAAAGTACCAATTGTTAAATGAAAATATTTATGTCCTTTTAATAAATTAATCTTCTGCTTTAAACAGCAGTGCAAGTGGCTACAGGAGAATATCAATTATCTACTTTTTACAGAAAATGTTTTGTTGGCTCCTGACCTTGGTAAGAACTTGCTAAACAATAACTGTTTCTTTAGATTAAAAATATTGTTTTAGAATTGGTTATTTTTATCATTAAAGCTTTGCTGCACATTTACATATGACTCTTGTTTCTGTTATGAATATGAGTGGTTCCAGTATAATTTAAGTGAGTCTAAATTTAGGCAGTTATCAAAATGAAAAACTCTGACTTATTATGGGACTATATACATATACATATACATGTATATATATATATATATATATATATATATATATATATAAATAAGTTTTTAGTGGTACAGAATTTAATAATAGATAGGAAAAGACAAAATTTATAGGGCATTTTTTTTTTTAAAAAAGAAAATCTAAAAAAACAACCGGTTTCGTCCCAGGACTTATCAAGTTTATTTTTTCTGGGAATAGAAAATTTGAAAAAGCGTGTAAATTTAATTTAAATTAACGAATGGAATGGAAGAAAAAAAATGAATTTCAAGAAACTAGAGTCCAATAACATTCAGACCCAGTAAGCATTCCCTCTGTTTACAAAGGGAAGGCTCATGGGATCTGATATACAAGAACTCTAGAATCTTGAGGTGAAATGTGGATTGGGACCTAGATAGAATCAAAAAACGGTTCACACTAAAATTAACCACACATTTCCTACTATTTATTATATGCTCAGCAATAGCAGAGCAAGGACTAATGGTTAGTTGGCTCTCCTTGGCAGACGGATTCAAAATCCTGTGGGGTAAATGTTGTTTTATTCTCGAGGGAGGACGTCCTTACGAATGGAAGAGAAAACAAGACGGGTAACAAATATTATCCTAACATTCGCCGAAAAATAACAACCATTGATCAAACGTGAAATTCGTTTAGATAAACTCTCACCCTCTGTACCACTATAGGGAAGACACAGATAAACTCAATTGTACCTTTAAGAATCAATGGAGAAAGTGTATGTTAACTCTTTCTTACTTTGATCAAATTCGCTTTTCCCGGTTAGTTGGCTATTCAAATAAATGTAATGTTAAAAAATTATGTACATCTATGCAGACAAAATTAAATTACTTAATTCGTAAACGGTTTGGATGCAGTGATGAACCTACTGGAGAAGGAATAATTATTCATCTTATGAGCCTTCCGAGTTAGAGACTCGTATCTTGGCTCATGGTGTGGATTTTTGTATTCCGTTTTCAATGCCTGACCGTGAGAAAAATTTTTCGGAGTTTGAGGTTTTATATGCGCAGGTTTGTAGACTTGTCCATCGCTCTGTTGAATCTCTTAGCGATCTTAAGGCTAAACTCAATAGTTGTGCCCGTTCTTATGCTGGCTCTTCTGTTTCTTCATCAGGGTCCAAATGGGGAGAACAGCACCGCCGGGTAATTAAAAATTTTAAAAATAATTATAACCTGGTTATTACTAAACCTGATAAAAGTGTTGGTGTTGTTCTACTGGACTATTCGGATTATGTTTCTAAGATGGACAATATACTTGGTGATACATGGACCCATGATCGTACTGCCTCTATTGAATTTAAATTTCAAAGGCAACTGTTAAAGTGGGTCAAGATCAAGAGTGGTTTACTCTCCTCCGAAATGTCAGAGTTAATTAGACCCACTGGTTCCATTCATCCCCGTTTGTATGGGTTACCTAAAATCTATAAGGACGGTGTTCCTTTACGACCCATTCTGTCCATGATTGGGTCTTCCCAGCATAAAGTCGCTAGTTGGCTCTCTAAAGTGCTACAACCAGTTTTGTCGCACTTTAGTACATATTGCATTAAAGATTCCTTCTCCTTTGTGGAAATTATACGTAGTTCTTCTACTTATGGTGGGTTCATGTGTTTGTTTGATATCTGCTCCCTGTTTACATGTGTTCCCCTGTCTGAGACTATTGAGATGTGTTGCGATATGTTGTATCTTACTTCTTTGTCTCCTCCAAATTTTCCTGAGGCTGTATTTGTTGAGCTTATGATGTTCGCCACTGCGTCTGTCAAATTTAGTTTTAATAATATTATGTATCGGCAGATCGACGGGGTAGCTATGGGCTCGTCTTTGGGTCCAGCGTTGGCGAATATTTTTGTCGGTTTTCATGAGGCTTCCTTAATTTCTTGTAATGGTCGTCCTCTTATGTATTATCGTTATGTGGATGATACCTTCTGCCTTTTTAATAATGAGGCTGAAGCCAACAAGTTTCTCACCAAATTAAACTCTGTCTATCCTGCTCTTAAGTTCACCGTAGAAAAGGAGTCCAATTTTTTGTCTTTCCTTTTTGGATGTTCTTGTTCATAAGATCATTGACAAATTTGAGACGAAGGCTACTTTCTCGGAAATTTATACGCATTGGGACTCTTTTTGCCCCAGACAACGAAAGATTAATTTGATTAAGGCCTTAATTCACAGGGCTCTTAAGTTATGTTCTGATGGCCTTTTCTGCGGTGAAATTGAGTTTGTTAGAATGACACTATCAAAAAACGGATATCCTTTGGATGTTTTAGACTCCATTATCCAAGACGGCATTTTATAGGGTTAAGCCACAATTTGTTGATAAATGCTCAGTTTATCTGCGTCTTCCCTATATTGGTACAGAGGGTGAGAGTTTATCTAAACGAATTTCACTTTTGATCAATGGTTGTTATTTTTCGGCGAATGTTAGGGTAATATTTGTTACCCGTCCTGTTTTCTCTTCCATTCGTAAGGACGTCCTGCCTCCCCAACATGTTAATTCAGTGATTTACATATACAAGTGTAGTTGTGGACAGGACTACATAGGGAGGACGTCCCAGCGTTTGGATTCGAGAATAAAACATTTACCCCACAGGATTTTGAATCCGTCTGTCAGGAAGAGCAAACTAACCAATAGTTCTGGCTCTGCTATTGCTGAGCATATAACTAGTAAAAAATGTGTGGTTAATTTTAGTGCGTATTGTTTTTTGACGAGTCCTTTTTTTACCTTGGCCGGAATATTATGCAGCACAGCGAAGTAAATTCGAGGATGTTGCAGTAAAGAAAAGACTGTCAACTGATAGTAGCAACTGCAATAGATTTCTTGTTTCCCGGCCGCAACACTTGTAGCCAAATCGCTGTTAACACGATAGTCCGACGTAACAATCCAACACACACCGTAGAAACGTCAAAATGGGGTCAGAAATCCAACCTTCACTTCTCGCCAACAACTCGTGTTCGTAAGATTTATTTGTACATTAAAATACAAATTGTGGCACAAGGCCGAAAAGGGGAGGGGTAGAGGCTGGTCAACACTAACTATCTTATACCTAGCTAATCTGATTCACGACCCATTCATACATTACAATTTGCTCATTCACCACAAGAACTCATCCATCACCGTTCAATCCTCCATCCACCAAAATACCACATCCTCTCCAGGGAAACCTACAAAAAACGCGCCCCACGCCATAAAAATTTGATGAAGATAGACAATATACATAAAATTCTAATAATGATAAAATGAGAGGGGAGGGGAGATGAACCCAATAATAAACTAAAATCAACACAAAATGCAAACTAAACATAATTGATGTTAGTAGGGACTGTCCAACACTCAAAACAGAGAGGCCGCTGTATTCTGCCCAGAGGACAGAATCAAGAGGCGCTCTCGCTAAGGAAGTGGGAAAAGGATAAAATATTATGCGGGAATGGGAAAGACCCAGCCGAGATGAAAGGGGACCAAAACAAACTGGGGAGGATGGGAATCTCGATTGGATCATAACCAAAGAGCAGCCGCGATACAGGCCAGGATCAACATTTACTCACATTAACTGAAGCTTGTCTAACCTAACCAAGGGGAGGGTTCCACAGGAAACCACCCCGATGTGCCATAGGTTGACCTAGAAGAGAAAATCAAGGCTAGCCCCGTTCACACGAACCAAGCTCACCTCTTGGGGTGATGCTCAAAGAATCGGAAGAGATCCTGATGAGAAGGATGGTTACCTCACAAGACTTCCTCCTGTCGCGTCGTCCAAATTACCATTCGAGCCGTGGCCAGCAGCGTCAGAAACACCATCCGTTTCACCCCGGAATACGGGTGCGACATATTGTCACACTTGTATGCGCGATCAATGGACACAAGTTGTTCGGGAGCAATACGAGCCGTCAGCTCGCCGACATTGTTCCATAGGGGGCGGACCCGGGGGCAATGGTAGAAGGCGTGCGAAGCCGTTTCCTCTAAACCAAGGCCACACCGTTCACAGTCTGGCAAATCCGCCAAGCCCCATATGAAAGCCTTGTCGTTGAGAGGCAGCCGATTCCGAGCCAATCGCCAGCTAAGCGAAAACTCAGGGTTACTGAGGCAATCCGCCGCTGGCGCCCAAGACCAGTAGGAGCGATACTCCTCCTCCGACAAGCCGGGCGTATCTCGTAGGGGATCCTTCGCGGGCCCCTCCACTAATCCACGATAGAAGACCTTCCTAAGCCGAGAAAGGTCACTGGACCGAGGAACGACCCTCAAGGCCGACCGACACTCGCGAAGGAAAACCGATTGATCCCGGGGTTTACGTCCGCGCTCAACCCGCGAGATGGGGGGAATGATGGTAAGGCCAGGGAACGCGTCCCTAACAATCCCCTCCAGAATCGGATCTCCTCCCGTCAATGCGCGGCGTAGGAAAGCCAACCTAGAGGCACAGATGTAACTCATCAGGTGCGGCATTCCCAGCCCCCATGACACGGACGTTTAGTGCAGACTCGTCTGTCGACCCGATTCCCGCGTCCCCTCCATAAAATGGAGGATAGCGATCGCTCGAGCGCCATCCTGTGGGTCTCCCAGAGAGGAAGTACGGACAATCGATAAAGAATCAGGGGGAAAATGTATGTAGCACACACCTCCGCCCTGCCCTACTCGTACTTCAGACAAATTCTTCTCCAGCTGGAAGTCGGGCCCAAACCACACTCCAAGAACGCGGACAGGACCGTCCGTCCAACCGAAGCGACTCCCTTCTAGGCACCTAACCGCAAGCCGGACGACTTTTCGCGGTTTATCTTGGCCCCTGTCACCTTCTCGTACCGATCAAGAGCCTTCTGCACCGCCTCAATGTCGCTGCGGGACGACACGAAAGCAGATATGTCATCGGCGTACGGGGAAACCCTGGCTCGAGAACCCTCCAGGGACGGCGATTCCACGTAGGACCGGACTGCACGTCTCGTCCTTCAGCCGGCGGAAGAGAGGCTCCAACGCCAAAGCATAAAGGAGAGGCGACAGCGGACAACCCTGACGAACCGACCTAGACAGCACAAAAGCGTCCGACAACCTTCCGTTCACCTGTACCACAGCACTGGGGGAGCGATACAGGAGGCTAATCCAACGGCAGAAGTTGGGTTCGAATCCAGCGGCCTGCAGGACAGTAGCAAGGTCGCGATGGTCAACCCTATCAAATGCCTTGGACTGATCCAAATTGATCAGCGCGGTTTCTTCGCCGTCTTTTGCTGTAAAAGACGACGAAGAAGCCGCGCTGATCTATGATCGTGCGGATCAGATGCAGGTTGCTCTGAATTGTTCGGCCCCTCACAGAACCAGTCTGCTCAGGACCCAACAGAGACTCGGCAACTGACTGCAAACGCTCCTGCAGGATGTTGGCCAGAATCTTTAACTCTGTGTTTAGCAGAGTTATGGGCCTGTAATCATCTAGGTTCCCCCCACAACCTTTGCCCTTTTTCAACGGCATGATCACACCCCTGGTAATCCGATTGGGGACGGACCCCGACCGAAACCAGAAACACCACTGTCAAAATCGGAACAAAGATGTGCGACAGCCTCAAGTACAATTCATAGGGCAAACCATCCAGACCGTGCGACTTGCCTCTGCCGACCTTCAATGCCGCGTAGACTTCGCTCTCCGTGATCTCTCCCTCGCAGCTAGCCGCTTCAGTCGGCGAAAGCCGAGGTAAGTCAGCCAAATAGCTGTGAAACTCCTCCTCACGGAGACCAGGCTCCTTGGTAAACCGGCTCTCGAAATGGCGCCGAAACGCCTCGTACATGTCGTCAGTGGCCCGAAGAGTGTGCTCCTCCGGGGATTTGACTTCACGAATGTAACGATCGCCTCCTCGACGGACCTCTTCCATGCGCAGATCTGCGCCCAAGTTCATGGCTTCGGAAGACATCTTGCTTAACTTATGTCTAATTACCGCCCACGGGAAAATGTCCCACCAGCTTTCCACATAACGAAAACACGCTGCGTCGTGTCATGTGTCTGGGAATGTCCGGGAGCTCGCTTCCACGTTTCCAGTAAAGCACGTTGTGCTCTCCCCAGACCTGCAAGCCGAGCACCATCCTCCAGTCATTCTGGGTTCTTACATTCGAGCCCAAAGTCAGCAAGATGCTTTCTCACCTGTGCAGCGGGCACTAAGGTTTCGTTGATGTAGATGTCGTCAATGTAGGCTGACGTCGCTTGACGAATTGTCTCATCCATAGATAGCGCAGCATCCACGATGGCTTTCATGATGGCCGGCGCCACATTGAGTCCGAATCCCATTCGGGTTAAGCAGTATCTCCTCCCATTAAGGATCACCGTCTGAAATGGCCACAGTGACCGGTGCACGCGTACTTGCAAGTAGGCCTTTCGAAGGTCAATCACAGAGACATTGGATCCCTTCGTTCGCCATTCTCTCAATTTTTGTGCACACACATCAGCATGAGCTGTGTATATCTCTACATGTTCGTTCAGTTCTCTATAATCTAGTACAGGGCGCACCTTTCCCTTGTTCTTCTGTACCACGGCCATCAACGGGATGAGGCCTCTTGGAGGACCAAGCTCTTCCTCGGGATACGGAGTCAGCCATCCATTGTCCAGCCACACCTGCAATTTGCGCTGGTATTTTTCCTTGACGCGTTCGGGCACCGAATATTCTGACACTCGGTTCTGGAGCTTTTCTGGTGGGTTATTTTCCGACCATTTCCAAAATGCTGTCCGTGTCTTCGTCCTTTGGTCAAACTCTGCGCTAAAGTCGGGCTCGTTGATCTTCAAAGTAGCACAGATGGGCGGATCAGAAAACTTGACTTCGCCCGCCTCTGTAATGCGTACGCCGCCCAGCTTCTTAATAATATCCATCCCAAGGAGCAGATCAAAACCTAATAACACGCTGTCCACGACCAACACACTGCCTGTGACGGGATCACCGTTGTTGATACTGAGTTTGATGTTTCCGACTCCCCGGCTTCTGAGAGCCTTTCCATCGGCCGTTAGTACGTCCATCTTTTGTCTTCTCCACTGTCGACATATCGAACCGTTCGTGAGTGACCGAGAGCAGCCCGAATCTACGCGTTATTCCATTGATACCTTAATCACAGTGAGCGCCTCTTTCATGCTCAGTACGGGGAAGAGACCGGCGCTGACGTCGCGTCCCCACATTCCATTTCCCGGACACTTAGAGGCAATATGACCTACTTTATGACATTGGAAGCATCGTAGATCGAGACGTGCCTTTCGCGCCGACCCGCTGCGCATTTCTTCGCGTTGATAGCGGCAGTCTCTGGCAAAATGATTCGGCCCAGAGCACCGATAGGAGGTGACATCGCCATGGCGACGGATGGCTGGGGTCGGACCTTCTTTGACTTCAATTGGTTGAACGACTGCGGCCACTGATTCATCAGCCTCTTTTTCGTCGATCATGATAGCACGGGCTCTGGTCAACAATTGATTGAGCGTCAGGTATTCCATTCTGGATAATGCGCGGAGTATCTGCTTAACATGACTAGGCAATCCAGACACGAAGGCACATGTCATCCATTCTTCAGGAAGCGGTGCGATTGGAACGGCGAGCTTCTTCTGCCAAATATACGTCTACTGTCTCGCCAGGTCGCAGACGCCGGGCCTGGAATTGGTCGTAGGCCACTAACCGGTCAGTTCCAAACGCGGTTAGTAGAGCGTGCTTTATTTGCTCAATGTCACTTTTCTGTTCTTTGCTCAGCTGCCTATACACAGCAAGGGCACCGCCTTTCAATCGCAGTGGAAGAATCCGTTCAATCTTCATGATCTCGCATAATTCGCAGACCAGTTCCACTTTTTCGATCCATTCAACCACAGATTGTCCACTCGTATCACCACTGAATTCGGGGATCAGTTTTATGTCGAACGCCATCTTGCTAGAGACAAAGTAAATGCCGAAATAGCTTGTTGTAGTAAAGAAAAGACTGTCAACTGATAGTAGCCACTGCAATAGATTTCTTGTTTCTCGGCCGCAACACTTGTAGCCAAATCGCAGTTCACACGATAGCCCGACGTAACAGTCCAACACACACCGTAGAAACGGCAAAATGGGGGTCAGAAATCCAACCTTCACTTCTCGCCAACAACAACGCGTGTTCGTTTCACAGCTCAAAAAAATCATCTCCTTTTATAAGCGAAAAACAATGACTTCTGTTCGCCGAGAGAATTTTCTGATTGGTCACGCCATTCAGGGGAGGGAAGAACATTAGCATAGCTTCTAGTCATTGATGTAGATTTTTGCTGACTACTTTTTGGTAAATTTTCCTCGGCAGATCGCACGAACTTTTTTTCGGGGTAACTGAATTTATTTTATTACCATCCCCGAAGCTTTGGATGCTGTGAACACAAGAACAGTTTCCCTGTTAACCTCGGACGTTAAAAGTCGCAAATTGGTTGGGGTAGGCAGGAAGACTATGGAAGAGGTCCTAAAGACTCTCAAAATTAACCCGAGAATTTTAGCAAGAAGGACGAATGCAATTTGGGACATTCTCCTTCCCACGGAACAAGACGCGAAGCAGATGGCTGGTAGTGTGTTGACCACCAAAAATATAAGGCAGTAAACGGAGTATATGGGCACACGTAAGACAAGGATTACAGTCCATAGGGAGCCGGTGGACATTAGCGAAGACAGAATGGGGGCATACTTTTCCAAATTTGGCAAGGTGGACAAGGTAAAGGCAATTCTAGGAAAATCAGGAATTGCAACTGGGGACATAGAAATGCAAGTCACATTAACCCGAAGGAGTTTTGGGGAAATCCTCAATGTCCTCATATGCCGGGAAAGAAGAATGTTGGTTGTAGTTGAGGGCCGGAAACCGTTCTGTTGGTCATGCGGTACCACGGAACACATGGCCAAAGAGTGCCCCAGTAAACATCCCCAGCCTTCAACTCGGTCAACAACAACAACAACAATAATAGCAACAGCAGCAGTCGCAGCACCTACAGAGGAGGGAGGAGGGAAGAAGAGCCCCGATGGTGCCTGGAAGAAAGTAGTAAGCAGGAGGACAAAAAAATCTGCCCCCCCAAAAAAAAAAGATGAGACTGCATCACAGCAGCGGACAGGTAAGGGACAGGTAGAAAGTCCCAAAAAGCCCCAATAAAACAGAAAGCCACAAAAAGGCAGAAAGTCCAAAAAGGGCAGAAAACCCCAAAAAGGCATAAAAGGAGGTGCAACAAACACCGCAACCAAAGCGGAAGCAGCAGCAAAAAAAGCAACAAATAGAAACGGAAATGGAGATCAACAGCATGCCACCACCTCGGGCTTCTTCTCTAAAGAGATGTAGAGGAGGTGGAGACGCGTTCACAAATGTACTCTGAGTGTAGTAGGGCGGAGAGGGACACGGACAAAACCAGGTCCCTATCCGTCCCTGCTTTCCCTAAAGAAACTGTTCCAATGCCCAAATCAAGGAGTCTCTCTTCTTCCCCTTCCAGTGCTACATCCCCCATCTCCCTCCAACTCTTCCCTCAACTCAGCCTCAACACCCCCTCACACATCCACCTCTTCCTCTCCCCATCGTTCCAGGGGAAAGAAATATAAAAAACTATTTGCAGGGTGGACAGAGATGAATATAAGAAAGCTCTGTCCAGCCAAAAGAAGACCCAATTAGGGCTCATATAAGTTAGATATAGTGGATGGGAAGTCTGTTGAGGATCCGCGTAACTTCCCTAATGCCCCAGGTGTAATTACCTGTGTCAGAGACACGGGGACTTACTTGAAAGTCTGGGGGCATTTGTCCGAAGCCAAAGAGAATTTTCCGCAAATAAGGATATTCGAAATGGATCGAAGAGACTCACTTTGTTCGCAGCTCCGATGCGTGTGTGCTGTTTAATGACTTTGTCATCTATTCAGCATATGAGGACCGGTTTGCCAGAGGAGTTTCTTTGCTGGTGAAACGTACTCTTGATGTGAAGGTGGACCTTGTGCATACTGATGCCGAGGGCCGGTTGATCGTGGCCGATATTGCCGTGAAAAGTGGTTCGTTTCCGGTCATTGCGGTTTATTCGCCCAATGACCAGGAGGAGCGGGTCTTGTTTTTTTAGTAGTTGGGAGCGTTCCTGGTGGATTCAACGTGCTTAATTCTAATGGGGGACTGGAATGCCATCCTGGACTCCAAGTTAGATCGGGGGCGGGGTGCTAGCGAGAGAAGGGGCGATCGTAGCTTGGTTGATCTGATCAGCGAATTTGGTCTCGTTGATAGATACCAGGTCGATCACCCTGGGGGGAAAATGTGGACGTGGGCTCTTAGTTGACCTTGTGACAAGGTGGTTAGCTACCTTAACAGAATGTTAGTTAGAGGAGCCGAAGTAGATTTGTTAGACTGTCCCACATTCCACTGGGTAGGCTATTCGGATCACAAACTCGTTTGTCCCCAGATGGCGTTAGATCGTAGGCCTAGAATGACTGGGTACTGGAAGTTCAATCTGTCCTTACTGGACGGGCGGGACTTTGAGCTAGTGGGGGCGGTTATCAGGAATAAGTGGTGGGATAGACTTAAGTGTAGGATTAGGTCTTTCACCACTGATTTCCGCAAACGGCTCACTCTAGATAGACCTGATAAGGTGAAGACGCTTAAGGCTAGTCTTTCCAAGGCAGTGGCTGGGGGGGGATCCCCTAGAGATAGCTTTAGCTAGGGAGGCCGTGGAACGTTCGAATAGTGAGCGCTACATGGGCCAGGTAATTAGACATATGTTAAGCAAGATGTCTTCCGAAGCTGTGAACATGGGTGCAGATTTGCACAAGGTAGAGATCCGTTGAGATTTCGATCATTACATTCGTGAAGTCAAAAACCCAGAGGGGCATACTCTTTGGGCCACTGACAACATGTGTGAGGTATTTTGGTGACATTTTGAGAGCTGCTTTACCAAGGAGCCTGGTCTTTGTGAGGATGAGTTTCACATCTATTTCGCTGACTTTCCTCGGCTTTCACCGACTGAAGCAGCTAGATGCGAGGGAGAGATCATGGATGGCGAGGTCTACACGGCATTGAAGAAGGTCGACAGAGGCAAGTCACACGGTCTGGATGTTTTGCCCTATGAATTGTACTTAAGGCTGTCACACATCTTTGTCCTGATTTTGACTGTGGTGTTCAACAACTGGTTCCGGCAGGGTCCCTCGCCGACCGGTTCTCCAGGGGTGTGATCATGCCGTTGAAAAAGAGCAAGGGTGTTGGGGGAAAACTAGATGATTACAGGCCCTTAACTCTGCTAAACACAGAGTTAAAGATTTTGGCAAAGATCCTGCAGGAGCGTTTGCAATCAGTTGCCGAGTCTCTGTTGGGTCCTGAGCAGACTTGTTCTGTGAGGGCCCAAAAAATTCAGAGCAACCTGCATCTGATCCGCAGGATCATAGAGGGTGTAAAAGATGACAATGGGGCAGTGCTGATCAATTTATATCAGCCCAAGGCATTTGATAGGGTTGATAATCACTACCTTGCTGCTGTCCTGCCGGATTCGCACCAGGATCAATTGGATTTACTTCACGAGTATCATTCCTTGGTCCAGTGAACTTTCACAGCTTAGGAGAGTCTTTTACTGTATTCTAGTGGAGAGGGTCGTGAAGGATTCTCTATGTGAGTGACTCGACTTGTTGGAGGAGGAGTTTTGCTCTTTCTGGTCTTGGGCGCCAGCGGCGGATTATCTCAGTAGCCCTGAGTTTTCGCTTACCTGGCGATTTGCTCAGAATCGGCTGCCTCTCAATGACAGGGTCTTCATATGGGGCTTGGCAGATTTGCCAAACTGTGAATTGTGTGGCCTTGGTTTAGAAGAAACGGCTTTGTATACCTTCTACCATTGTCCCTGAGTCCGCCCCTAATGGGACCATGTCGGCGAGTTCACGGCTCGTCTCGCTCCCAAAAATCTCATGCTCATTGATCGCACATATGCATGTGACAGTGTGTCACCCCCATATTCCGGGGTGAAACATATGGTGTTTCTGATGCTGCTGGCCACGACCCAAATGGTGATTTGGACGACACGACAGGAGGAAGTCTTGTGAAGTAACCATCCTTCTCATCAGGATCTAATCCGATTCTTTGAGCATCACCTCAAGATGAAGATTAGAACTGATAGAAAATGATTGCATTCGACAGTCTTCAGCGAAAGGTGGGTAAAAGAGGCGAGCTTGGTTCGTTTCGGTTAGCCTTGATTTTCTCTTTTAGGTCAAGCCTACGTCACATCAGGGTGGTTGTTCATGATTATTTTTCTGTTTTAGAAAGCATAAGCAAATAGAGGAAAGAGAAAGCAATTGACCATTAAACTTAAAGAAAAAAGAAAACAAGATAAAAATTAAAGGTAGATAACTAGGAATATTGCAATAGCAGAATTCTTTTAAAAACACAAGAATTTTTTTATTTAAAAATACTTTTTATCCTCAGAAGCAGTGCATAATTTTGTATATGTTTAAGCATATACATATATGATAGCACTATCTATAGAACAGTGTTGAAAAGTTATCAATCCAGCTAAGAAGCTCTTTCATAAAAAGGTATGTTTATTTTGTTAAATTTCAGGAAGTGGATTGGCCTCCAAACTTTTCATCATCATCTCATATATATATATATATATATATATATATATATATATATATACACAATGAATGCATGTATGAACACATTGAAGAAGATATACCTAAACCTAGATA